>CM061263.1:31950000-32397500 GCA_030848825.1 Tadarida brasiliensis | reverse complement strand
AAAAAATGTGTTTAATACTCCTACTTTTAAAGTAAACTGCTATAGGAGCTCATTCTAAAATTAATTACAAAAATACAAGAACACAAAAATTCAGGAGACTACCATCCAAGTAATGGAAAAACAGGCAAAAATAAATGTTTTTTAAAAAATCCAGTTAAGTTGTGTGTGTTTTCTAACATTGATATTAAGAACTTTGTATTTTGACATTAAGGAAACCTTGTTTCTACATTTTCATGAGTACAATAATTCTGATATGGCCTTGCATTCTCAAGCTGAGGGCCATTCTAATTATCTAGAAAGTCTGATGGACTCATTAATGGATGTCTGTGATCTGACAAAGAGCCAGATGTATTCTACAGGAAAAGCATTAGGGTAAGTTAGTTAAACAAGATTTTTGGCAAAATATATATAAAATATCTATAGTATTGTGTAATTTGAATTAGAATGACTTCCTTTAAACATCATACCATCTCACTTAATCATAATTAATTCTGAAACCATAACAAACTTCACTGATGTGTTTAACAGTGTCATGAACAAAGTGTTTTGGGGCTGTATGTCTCCAGAATAAAAATGACACTAACATCTCAGACTACAAGGAACCAAGCATGAACATCTCATTGTAAACAGAACAAAGTAATTAAAATAACTGATTATCAGAATTATATCCATCCTTTTACAGATTAAAAAGTACAAACTGTGTAATGGTACGTACCTTTAGTTCAGTATTGAAAAGCTACATTCTGGAGAAGAGTATGGTAAAAAGTACAGAACCTTTGGAGTCAGAATGACCAGGGTTCAAATCCCAGCTCTAGTACCTATGAGCTGCTTCAGTTTGGACAAATCACTTAATCTCTCCAAATGAGTTTCTTTGTCATAAAATGAGCACACACACACAAAAATCTAACTTATCACAACCAATGTCATACATTCAAGTAAAACTCAAATGTGTCCACGTCTTAATCTTAAGCACATCTGATGCTTTCACTACAACCACCTCTCTTCCTGGCTGTGGGTTTCACTGCTGCTGCCCCTGCTAAACAGCTTCAGGGAAACAACAGCTTCCTGATCTCACCCCACCTCCTGGCACCTGAGCTAGACTTTCTAAGATTTGCTATCTCCTCTCCTGAGCACGATTCTCATTATTGATCACTTTAACTACTATTTTACCAATAACCTCAATGCCTTGCACGTTTACCTTTATAGATACCCAACTGATAAAATTTCAATACTGAATTATTTTTACTATCCATCTTTTTATTATAATGCGGGTGCTCACCATTTAGAGAAGTACCACCATTTAAACATTCATGTAGCCATACATGTGATATTCAACCACAGTGAGTTCCTCAGATCATTTGACAATCAGTTGCCTCCTTGATAAATTCTTTTTCTATTTCATTCACTAATTACTTCACTTTATCTTTAAGACACCTCAACGTCCCCATTCTTACTTTTACCACAGAAACATCTATATTATTAGGAAATTTGAACCCATAAAACATGAATTATTTGCTCCTCTGTCCCCCTCACCTTCAGATTTTCAATACCCTGTAACTTACATACTATCTCTAGCATTTCACTGAAACTGTTTTGGTTATGTGACCATTGACTTATTGATTATAAAACCACTGTTGTTGTTTTTCACCTTTTTAAAAAAATTTTTTTTCTTTATTGATTTTAGGGAGAATGAAAGGGACAGGAAGAGAGAGAAACATTGACTGGCCACCTCCTGCATGCCCCCACTGGGGATCTGGCTCACAACCTGGGCATGTGCACTGACCAGGAATCGAACCGGCGACCTCTTGGTACATGGGTCGACACTCAACCAGTGAGCCACACCGGCTGGGCTTTTTCATCTTTCTTGACCTACTAGAACAGTGTCAGTATTGGCACTCTTCTATTTGTAATTAGGAAACCATTTCCTCTCTCTTTGCCTTGTCTTTCTCAATCTTCTATGGGTCTTCTCTTCCCTGCCCAGTTCTTAAATGTCTCTCAACATTAACCTACCGTCATTCTCACTCCACATACACTCTCTGAAGACTTATTTTCCATTTCTCATAGTTTTAATTACCAACTAATGTTTATGACTCCCATTTGCATATTTCTAGTGCCAACATCTACACTAAAGTTCAGATTTATATATCCAACTGTCTGCTGGATATCTAACTATCTCAAACTTGGCATGAGCTTTTCTTTCCCATTAAATTGTTCCTGTATAACCGATTTCTATTGTCCCAATACAATTAAAAATACAATATTGAGAATACAATATCAAATTCTTTTTTTCCCCCTTACCTTAACTTCTAGAAAGTCTCCCACTAAATGTATCTACTAAATTGTTTACACATCTATAATCTTTCCTTAAGCATGCCATCATTCCTTTAGCTTAGACCTTCCTTGTTTACAGCCTCACTGAGTGCCTACTGCTGTCTTCGCCTGCAGTATCTCTTCCTTTCAATCCATTCTCCATGGGATTACCATTAGTATTCCATCCCAACTAAGATTGGATCACTTGCCGGCTTCAGAATCTTTCAACAGGACCGTGTTGCATATAAAATCCTTGCCCTTTACTATTGTGTACTGCACAGCCCTCCATGACCTAACTCTCTCACTTTCTCCTGCCATGTCCTGCCTCTTACTCTGTGCACTCGGAATCAGGTGACTTGCTGTTTTGCTCATACGCCATGCTGTGTCACAGCTCTATGATTTAACTCACGCTGTTTAACTGCCCTGAATGCACTTCCTATTCTTTGCCTGGCTAACTCTTACTCATCCTTAAAACTTTAGTTCTCACCATGCTGTCTTCTCAGGAAATCTTCCTGTCTCTCCTAGCCTAAGTGTAAATACTCTGTGCTTCCCTGCAGCTGGTGTATCCCCATAGCCCTGCTCTCGTATCATGCTGAAATTCTTGTCTTGTTCACGCTACTAGATGTAAGCATCTCATCATCAAGGTCTATCTTTTTCTGTGAGACTGATTTATTTAAGAGTCTCCAATTACTGCAGTGAGACATAAAACTGTTTTATTATTTTTCAATAACTGACACCAACTAAATCAACACCTCCCTCTTTCTCACTTGGTTATGAGCACTCTCGAGTGACAAGTCTGTTTACTTCTGGGACTTGCCAATAACTGCAGCTGTTAGAATATCAAACTTCTAGTTTCTAATATTCAGATATATCTTTAAAAATCTAAATGCTCTTAAAAAAAACTTCATCTTCTCTCTTTACCATATCATTGCTTCTCTTTGAAACACTGACTAATCATAGCTACCCTCCACGGGACAAGTATCTACATGGGGCTCATCAACAGTACTTAAGAGAGACTTAAGCGAGCTGGGATGCACCCATCTCATTCCTTGTCAGGACACATCAGATGGGTTTTAAGCTATGCCCCTACATGTAAGCACATACATGCATACATATATACATACAAACACAAACATGCACTGTTAATTGGTATTTTGTTTTTCCAAAATTTAGTAAATCATGTTTTGGAAATGGTTAGCATGGAGAGGACAGTCACTTTTTGAAGTATCTTATTTCCATTGTAGCTCCCAAGGTGGGCTACAGGCCTGGCCAGTGTGGCTCAGTTGGTTGGGTGTCGACCTGAGCACGAAAAGGTTGCAGGTTCAATTCTGGTTCAGGGCACATACCTGGGTTGAGGGCTTAATCCCTGGTAGGGTGCGTGTAGGAGGCAGCCAATTGATGTTTCACTCTCACATTGATGTTTTTCTCTCTCTCTCTCTAGAAATCAGTAAGAAAAATATTTTAAAAAACGATGGGCTGCAGCATTGTCATACCATTTCTAACATCTACCTTTCTCCAGCATTAGCTGTGTTAGACAATCACTTAAGGTTTTTTTTTTTTTTTTAATTTCAAACTTTTGGTGGGGGGGTAATCCTCACCTGAGGATGTTTTTCCATCTATTTTTTAGATAGAGTGGAAGGGAGAGAGGGGGTGGGGGACATCTATGTGAGAGAGACACATTGATTGACTGCTTCCCACACAACCCCGACCAGGGCCAGGGATCAAATCTGCAACCCAGGCATGTGCCCTTGACCAGGAATCAAACCCGTGACCCTCTGCTCCATGGTCCCACACTGTAACTGCTGAGCCAAACCAGCCAGGGCCATTTACGTTTTTGATGTAAGTTAACATTATGACTTTACAGTTAATTTAACTGTTACATTTAAAAATTTTTACTAACTATATTTGTCATAATAAACCTAGTTCAGACTGAATTAACATAGAACCCAAAATTTCAGTGCCTTGAAATAAAGAACAGTTATCTCTTGGTCAAGTCATGTCCATTATAGTGATGAAAACTCCACTTTTTAAAATGTTACCTGTCAGGGCATCAGGGTAAAACAGAGCTGGGAAGTCACCAACCAGCCATTAAATGCTACACCCTATCTGCCCACAGCCACTTAGATACATCTTCACACTGGGAATAGGTGACTATGTTCGTTTTAGGTGTTATAACAGGACATAACAAGATCCAAGGTGAGAATAGAGATTGTCTCTCTGTGGCTCTCTTAGGAGTAAGAAAACTTTTCTAAGAATAGAGGCTGCTAGTCTGAGAATTAAAATTACCCAAGTGTTGGAGTAAGTGGGTTATTAACTCTCATGTTCAGTTTTTCCTGTCTATTAGGTAAACAGATCAAATCAAAGGATCTTAAAAACGCCTACCCACTTTGCAACTTTATGAAACCATATGAAATATTTGTTTTCATTAGTGTGAATATGTAATTGATATCTTATGGGTAAATAAGCATTCGAGTGAGTTTACTTTCCCTTTGCAGGATGGAATTTATTTCTCTTCAGATGATTTCATTGTTAAGTTTTGTTTCACTCTCCTCTGTAAAGTGAATGGCTGCAAGAGCCTGAAGGTGTTGCTGAGTGGAGAGAGGGAATTTCCTCTTAGTCGGTCCAGGGTCCCAGAGGCACTACCCAAGTCCAGCTCATCCAATCAATAGCCAGTTAGGGCTGAGGAGAAACAGCGAGTAAAAATTACGGAATCGATCTGTCCTGCCCCACTTGGACCATCATTCACTCTCTGCACTTCCGAGGTTGTGAAGGGAACACTCAGGTTAATGGAAACACAGTGGCAGACCTGATCCTGTGTTTTCTCATTTCTCCTCGCTTGCCCTGGAGTGAAAGTATAGATTTGAGACAGTCAGAGACACCAGGAGAATCATGATGGAAATTCCCATCTAGACACCTTTCAAAATTCACCAGCACTAATAATGAGATCTATTCACTATACTAGGGACAAGGAAACATAATTTAGGGAAATGAGAAGGAAGTTTATCCTGCCAAGACAATGTGGCACAAATCCAAAAACATGAAGGGCATTTGTTAAGGAGAGAGAGATCTATCCCATAAAACATCTCTAAATTGAGATTACAATTGTTTCACCATAAGTAAATTGTTGATATTCTTTACACACTTGAATATTTTTTACCTTTTAATAGTTATCTTAAGAAAGCTGCCATTAAATTAAAATGTTTAAGACTAAATGATTACTGAGAACTGTTGCCGTTTTGTACAAATACTGAATAAATATGAATATAATGAAGAAAGTTTTGTAAGTAAACTTAGATTCTAATATTAATTAGTTTTATAATTTCGAGCAAGTAATTGAAAAATTATAGGATTTTTTTCTTAAAGTCAAAGATAAGGTGAAGTGGTTAGTGTAGATTCTCTCTATGATTTTTTCTAGGTATAAAATTCTTAATCTGTGATTATTTGAGTTGCATTTAAAAAGAAAGCTGATCATATCCTTTATCTGCAAGATTAGGCATAAGGAAACCCCAGTTAATTCCACATTGCTTTGAGGCCTGCAAGCCAAAAGAATAAGGTGAAATTTAAAATTGTTTTTAATTTATCCTGTTACAAAGCATAAATCAATTTTTTAAATACTCCTCAATACATTTTTTTGAAATGCAAAGTTCATGAAAATTTTCAGGATTTAAGACAGAATCTGATCAAAATAGTCATCTGCACTTCAGCTAAATGAAAAAAAAAAAAAGGATAACAAAAAATGAAGAGGAATGAAATATGTTGCCGTATGTTACAATACATTTATTTTTGCCGGATTTTCTGCTGGAGCCACAAAATAATTGATGTCAACATTCCAAAGTGAGGTGTGAGACAACCCTGCAAACGGAGGAGTAGAGAAGAGGATGTCTAACTCTCAACTTGCTTACTCACAATGACAGATTGATATTGGCAGCCTTTTGATTAGATAAGGATTTCTTTTGAGAATGCTGTCTGTGTAAGAGAGAGGGTGGTGTTTCTCATTCTACAGTTGAATTGAAACTTTTAGGAGACAACTTACCTTAATGTGCCCCAGCGGTTTGGTAGACACAGTGGACAGTATCTGACCCATATGTAAGAAATACGAAGCATGAGAAACTGGCTGTTTAACTACTCTGACAGCAAAGGGAGTAACCTGTACTTTTCCCATGTATTAAGGCAGAAGCCATCTGAGAGTTTCCCCGGGACCAGATGTGGTCAAGCAAGAGAAAAATATTTTGCCTGAAATTGTCCAAGGGGATTACCTGTAGGAGTGAGATGTTTCCATGAGCAGTGCTGGGAGAATAAGTATGTGGAGTAAAACACTAGATTTCCTAAAGTTTAAAAAAGAGATTATACAATTTAAACCAGAGTATTTAATGTCATAAAGGGAACTGGCAGTGAATTATCCTCAGCTTTGCTGAGGATCTCAGTGAGTAGTGCTGCAATGAACATAGGAGTATTAATGTCTCTTTGAGATCCTGATTTTAATTCTCTTAAATAAGTATCCAGAAGTGAGATTGTTGGGTCATATGGTAAGTTGTATTTTTTTTAATTAAAAATATTTAATGTTGACATAATTGCAGGTATCTCCTTTTTCCCCCTCCTCTGCTCATCCGCCCCCACACCCCTCCCTTGCCCATCACCAAATTATTATTCATGTCCATGGTGGACAAAATATTTTTATTGTTTTGAAGAAACTCCATACTGTTTTCCATACTGGCTGCACCATTTTGCATGTCCACCAACAGTATGCAAACATTCCAAATTCTCCATATCTTCACCAACACTTGTTGTCTTTTGCTTTCTTAATAACTATCCTGACAGGTATAAGGTGTTATTTCATTGTTTGATTTAAATTTCCCTGATTAGTGACATTGAGCTTTTCTTCATATCTGTTGGCCTTTTGTATGTCTTATTTTGAAAAATGTCTAAGTCTTTAGCCAATTTTTACAATCAAGTTATTAATTCTAATTTTTGTTGTTGTTATTGGGTTGTAGGGGGAGTTCCTTATATATTTTGGAGATTAGCGCTTTATCAGATACATGGTTTGCAAATATTGTCTCTCATTTCATAGTTTACCTTCTTACTCTGTTGATAGTTTCCTTTTCTGTGAAAAGCTTGTTAATTTGATGTAGACTCACTATTTAATTTTTTTTTTGGTGCCTGTGATTTTGGTGTTATATCTGCAAATCATTGAAAAGACCAATGTCATAAAGCTTTTCTCCTGTTTTCTTTCAGAAATTTTAGTTTCAGGTCTTGTGTTTAAATCTTTAATCCATTTTGACTTGATGTTTGTGTAAGGCATAAAATAAGGGTTTAATTTCATTCTTTGCATGTGGATATCTAGTTTACCCAAGATCATTTATTAAAGAGACTAGCCTTTCCCAATTGTATATTCTTGGCCCCCTTGATGAAGATTAGTTGACCATCTATGTCTAAGTTTATTTTTGGACTACCTATTCACCATCTTCATGCTATGACCATACCATTTTGATTACTGAAGCCTTGTAATATATTTTGAAATCAGAAAGTGTTTCCTGCAGCTTTGTTCTTTTTTCTCAGAATTGAGTTGGCTATTTGTGGTCTTCTGTGGTGTCATATGAAGTGTTAGAATTGTTTTTTTCTATTTCTGTAAAAAATGCCATTGGGATTTGATAGGGATTACATTGGATCTTTCAATTGCTTTGTGTAGTATCAACATCTTAGCAATATTAAGTCTTTCAATCCATGAACACAGATGTCTCTCCTGTTGTTTGTGTCTTCTTTAATTTCTGTTATCAATGCTGTGTAGTTTTCAGTGTTCAAGTCTTTCACCTCCTTAGTATTTAAGGTCACTCCTAAGTATTTAATTTTTATTTGGTGCTATCATAAATGAGATTGTTTTCCTAATTTTCCTTTCAGTTAGTTCATTGTTGGTGTATAGAAACACAACTGATTTTTGTATGTTGATTTTGTATTCTGCAAATTTTCTGAATTTCTTTACTTGCTCTAACAGTTTTTTTATGGAGTCTTTGGGGTTTTTTATATATATAAGATTATATAATCTGCAAACAGGGACAATTTTACTTCTTACTTTTTTTATTTGGATGCCTTTGTTTTCTTTCCTAATTGCTCTGGTTAGAACTTCTACTATTATGTTGAATAGAAGTGATGAGAGTGGGCATCCTGACCTTGATACTGATCTTAGAGGAAAAGTTTTCAGTTTCTCATTGTTGAGTATTGTGTTCATCTTTTTTCAGTGTAGCAGAGGAGGCCTATTTGACAAATAACACTGCTGTACTATTTAAGTTACTTAATGTACATGAGTATATATACTATGTATAATACATACATTATTATTATTGCTGCACTATGTTGTGACTACAACAGCTATTAAAACATGATATACACTAGTGGTATTTGAAAAAGATTCTTCATTGCATGTTTGCTACACAAGATCCTAGGAGGCAAGATTGCTTAAATACTCAATAATAAAAGTTTCCCTTATACCAGCAAATTTCCCAACAACTGTGAAAAAGCTTAAATGTGATTTTTAAAGGAGATTTTTAATGGTCAATGTTTTGGAAATTCTGTCACATAATCATTATTCTCCTTTTAAGAGAAAGAGATACTGAAAAACAACAACAAAAATACCTAAAGTAGTAACTTACAACATTAAAAGTGAGTTTACCTCACAATGAATTGCACTCTGTCCCAGTGTGTCATGAGAATGGACATTGCGATGTATGTACCATGGCTGACTAAATTAATATCATGTGTGATTGACTGGTAAACTAAGAACAAGAGACAGCAAACCACTAAAAGAATCTACATATCACCATCAAGCTGATTAGTTGCTCAAATATTATCTAATTTTTAAAAATATACAGATCATGTATCATAAAAATGTACACTTGAAACCTATATGATCTTATTAAGCAATGTCACTCCAATACACTTAATATAAAAGTAAATAAAAAAGATTTCTACTCAAAAATTTTTAGACAAAATTAAGCAATCTTTGAGATACTAATTTTATTCCTACAGCATTGGAACCTTTGATGTAGTTTTCTTTTGAGGATCCTCTTCCTCTAGCTATCTTCTAAATGTTAGAATTCCATAGCTTTTTCTGAACTGGACACTTTTTTCTTTCTACACATACTCCCCAAAAGCTCCTCAAGTCCCATGGCTTTGAGGACATCTGCATGCCAATGACCTCTAAATCTGTATGGTTGGACCTAGTTGTTCCTCATATTCCCAGACTCAAACACAAAGGCCTGCTCTGATAGTGCTATGTAGATATCTAAAATGCATCTCAAGTGTTACTTGGCCCACATTAAATTTTAATCCTCGACTTGAAAATTTGTTCTTCCTGTCTTTCTCAGTTTTATAATGACATAACAAATACTTCACAAATTTATTCTTGATTCCATTTTCCTTCTTACTCACTCTTTCAAAGTCTCCAACACGTTGTCAAGATTTGTTCACTCTACTGTCCAAAATATAGTCCATTCTTGACCATATTTTTTCTCTTCCAAACTACCATATTTATTCAAGTCAATATTATTTCTCATCCAGAGCTCTGCACCATTAGCTCTGATTTCCTTCCCCACTCAACCATCAGTTTTTCACCATAAAAAGTAAAATCACATTATACTAATTAGATTCTCATTGTGTTGGTAAAACCATCCAATGGCTACCTTCTCACATAGGACAGAATTTAAACAGTTTTCTTGCCTTACAAAGCTCTATCAGACCTGGCCTTTAGTATATTATCTAATTCTATTTTTTCTCCTAAAACTCTACTTAACTCATCCTGATATACTTAAGGGAGTTAAGTATAACTTCCTTAAGTATATCAGGCTTGTTTCGACCTCAAGACCTTAGCATTAACTCTGCTTCTGCCTGAATATCACATAACTGTATCTTAGATTAAACCTCCTCCTCAAAATACTTTGATCATCTAATCTAAAATACCCAGCATTGCCCTGGCCGGTTTGGCTCAGCGGTTAGAGTGTCGGCCCGCGGTCCAGAGTGTCCCGGGTTCGGTTCCCACTAAGGGCACGGCACGTACCTCGGTTGCAGTTTGTCCCTGGCCATGGTTGGGGTCGTGTGAGTGGCAGCCAGCGATGTGTCTCTCACATCGATGTTTCTCTCTCTCTTTTCCTCCCTCTCTCCCTCCTGCTCTGTCTGAAGATAAATGCAAAAATATCCTTGGGTGAGGATAAATAAATAAATAAATAAATAAATAAATAAATTACCCAGCCTTCATATCACTGTACCTTAATTCCCCCACATACTTCTAAATAATACCTGATATAGTTGATATATGTTTACCACTAGCCTGTGGATTGTTATTTGCTTGTTTTCTGCCTACTCTCTTTTAGATATATGTGTCTCAAGAATAGATACTTTGCCTGCATTATGTAATGCTATACTTCTAGAATCTAGAATAGTGTCTGACCTTAGTAAATATTTAATAAATACTAGTTGAATAAAAGAACTGTAAATGTATCGTGGGGCATGTCATACTTTATCTTTTAGTAAATAATGATATTTTGAATGAGGAATTTGAGCTAATGATTTATAACATTATTTCCATTTTTTTAACTTTGTTCTGATAAATAGAGTAAAAATATTTGTTCCCCAAAGTGCTTGGAACTAATCATTTTTACCAGCATAGGCAAAGGTTGTAACAAATTCTATAACTGATTTTAATAACATTACATATGAAAAATGTGAGTATATACTTTTAATTATCATCATTTTTCCTCACCTCAAAGCCACTTGCTAAAATTTCCAACTTCCTGAGCAGATATGCCTCTCTGATAGTTGGTACAGAGATTTTTAGCAATCAATTTTTCTTCTATTTCTCCTCTTTTTTTTTTAAATTCCTCACCTGAGGATATTTTTCCATTTATCATCAGACAGAGTGGGAGGGAGGAAGGGAGAGAGAGAGAGACAGAGAGAAACATCAGTGTGATAGAGCCACATTGACTGGTTGCCTCCTGCACGACCCGACCAGGGCCAGGGACAAACTGCAACCAAGATACGTGCCCTTGACCAGAATCGAACCCACAACTCATTGGTCCACGGGCCGATGCTCTAAAGGCTGAGCCTAACCCGACAGGGCTATCTCACTTCTTTTTTGACTCTTAATAAATTAACTTTGACAGACTTCATATGTTGAATAAATAACATGCATGTAAACATCTCTTTTTAGCCTGCCTTTGCTTTTAAATTTAATTAAAACATTTTTTATTAAGCACCAGAGAAGGACATTGTGAAGGAGACAGAGATGAGTTTTTCAAAGATAGTCCTTGAATTTTAAAATTTTTAGTCAAATATACTAGGTGCTGTGGAATAAATAGATATCAATTATTTTCTATTTTCCCACCTCTAATAACAAAATCTTCTACTTTTAGCTGGACACCAGAGCTCTTGTCCCCACACTCCTTTAATGGAAATGATGTGTGCCATTTCACATCTTGTCCCAGAAGGTATCAACATGCAACTTTCTGACTTACGCCGTCTTTTCCTTTTGCTAGTAAATTAAGAAACTGGAGCTTTGTCCTTGAAGTTAGAGTCGAAAGCCACATGTTGAGAATAACTCCTCTAGCAGCTTGCCCTACTTACCTGTTACACTAGAGAGAAGTAAAAGCAAAGTTTATAGATCGGAGATTGCCTGTAATATTTTATTATACTTTTGTTTAGTATAAAAAATAATGTTGAATAAGAACAGGATATGGCTGAAAATGGGTATGGGAGGTACCTTTTGGTGATGAAAATTGTCTAAAATCAGATTATGGTTAGTTGCACAATTCCACAAGTTTACTATGAATTGTGCAGTTAAGATGAGTAAAGATTTTGCTATATAAATTATATCTCAATAAAACAGCTTTAATAAATGTTGTGCTTATATACCAAAAAAGAGAGGTAAATTGAAGTATTTTCTGTTTGTTTTTTGGGGTTTTTTTGCTTTATTTAAGTATATTAACACTATTCCAAGAAATTTTTGCTGCAGTTAATGTATTTAAAAATTAAGAAAGAATATAAAGTAAAAATTGGGGATATTCTTTGCCCAATCATGAAAACTTAGTCATTGTCAGGTGTGAGGTGATACCTCATAGTTGTTTTAATTTACATCTCTCTGATGATTAGTGACATTGAGCATTTTTTCATGGCTCTTGGCCATTTGTATGTCCTGTTTGGAGAGTTGTCTCTTTAGGTCCTCTACCCATTTTTTAATTGGGTTCTTTGTCTTCCTTTTGTTGAGTTGTATGAGCACTCTATATATTTTGGAAATTAACCCCTTATCTGATGCAGTGTCCATCAGTAGATGAGTGGATAAAAAAGCTGTGGTACATGTACACAATGGAATACCATGCAGCTGTAAGAAAGAAAGATCTCTTATCCTTTGAGATGGCATGGAAGGACCTGGAGAGTATTATGCTAAGCAAAACAAGCAAGCAGAGAAAGACAAATATCATGTGATCTCACTTATTTGTGGAATATAATGAACTAAACAAACTGATGAACCAAATTGACCCAGAGACATAGAGGTGAGGTACAGACTGATAAGCTTTGGAGGTGGGGTGCTGGGGGAGAAGAGATAAACTACAGAACTTATATGCATGGCCAATAGACATAGACAACAAAGCTGGGGACGGGGTGGGGGGATGGGGAGGAGGGTGTCAACGGGGGAAAAAGGAGAAACATCTGTAACAAAAACAAATTAATAAAAAAAAACTTATTCATTGTCTTTATTTGGATGAGTTTTCTGTTGTCAAAGGCCACTTTTGTTATCATGAATGCAGCTCTACCATATGTCGATATTTACTTACTCAAAGGCTGTCTGAAATGATAAACCAAGTTGCAATAATTCTTGTTCAAATCTTGACATGTTTGGACAAGAAATAACAGCAAGATAGCCTCAGAACATTAATACAGTACACTCCACCTCACACTTTCAACTTTCCACAGTTTTCATTACCTGTGGTCAACCACAGTTTGAAAATATTAAATGAAAAAATATCAGAATTAAACTTCATAAGTTTTTAATTGTATACCATTCTGAGTAATGTGAAAAAATATTGTGCAGTCTCTCTCCATCCACCTGGGACATGAACCATCCTTTTGTCCCATATCCATGCTTTATGTGCTACCCACCTGTTAGTCATTTAGTAACCATCTAGTTCAACATATATGGATTGTTGTAGTGTCACAGTGCTTGCCTTCAAGTAACCTTTATGTTACTTAGTATTGGCCCCACCTGGAAGAGCAGTGGTGCTAGGAATTCAAATATGGCACAGTGAAGCTATAAAGTATTTCCTGTAAGTGAAAAGGTAAAAGTTATTGACTTAAAAAAAGAAAAGAAAAAAATTGTATGCTGAGGTTGCTAAGATTTACAGTATAAAACAAATCTATTTGTGAAATTGTGATAAAGGAAAAAGAAATCTGTGCTACTTTGCTGAGAGAGAGACCTCCATTCACATAAATTTTATTACAGGATACAACTATAATTGTTCTATTTTATTATTAGGTATTGTTGCTAATCTCTTACTGTGCCTATTTATAAATTAAACTTTATCACAGTAATGTGTGTATAGGAAGACACATAGTATATACAGGATTTAGCACTATCTGCAATTTTAGGCATCCACTGGGGGATCTTGGAACATGTCCCTCATTAATAAGGAGGGAATATTATAGATAAGATGAATAAAAACATCATAACAGGGCGAAAAGAATAAATGTTTTAAATATATAGTTAAGTCTACAATGTTGTTCTATATGGATATTCAGGAAAATATGAGACAGTAGGAAATTTTATGCTCAGTTATTGGTTGTCTTTCTGGAAGTATAGCATTGGGGTAGGCTATAAAGCAAAGAGATAGTTTCAAACACATATTCTTTTTGGTTTCTTCCATATATACACAAGCAATGTCATCACTGATGCTGGCATCTTCAATTACAATGAACTCTGTCATATCCCACCAGACACTTTGCAGAACTCTGATTCCCATGCACAGGCTTCCACTGAAACCTGTAATTTAAAGTGATTCTACTTTTCACATTATATGGTAATAATATGACTATGTACTGATTTTCGTTATTATATTGTAAGCTCCTAAAGGAGAGGAAATGAAATATGTTTTAGTTTTGAAGCCCAATATCTAACAATGTCCATAACAAATAATATGTACTTGGTAAATTCTTATTAATATTGCATGAATTTTTAAGACCTTGAAGAAAAATTTGCACCTCCACAAAGTGAACAGTCCAACTAAAACTGATCTCAATTTTCCCTACCTGAAATGCACAAAAAAGCCTCCCAAAATACTAAGATTTTTTAATTACAAAGGAAATATTAACACCATTGAAAGTTACACAAGTCACCTACATCTTAAAGAAATACATTAAAAATAAAGCTTTATTATTTATGAGCTGTTTATGATATACATTTTTTTTGAAGAATTAAGATTAGGAAAAGACAGGCATTGACTTGACAGCTAGTATTTTATAAAAAGCCTTATATTTATGGTTCTAAATGAACTTCTGAATTTGATTCAGCTATAACAGAAGTATTTATGCTTATCTACTGTAACAGTTTTACATTCTTATTCTCATGTCATTGAGAATCAATGTTTCCTTTCTTTTTGGATTTTGAACTCTTGAGCTGTATTAATGCACAAGGTGTTTGAAGTTGTGCACGCAAGTGTGTGTGTGTGTGCGCATGCGTGCACATGCTGCCACTTTCCTTACTTGAAAAAGCAAGTGTTCTGGTTATAAGAGAAAGATACAGAAGAGTGAGGATAATTCAGTGAATAAGATGATAGAAAGCACATATTGGCGATGGTCAGTAGCATCATCCGTTGTAATGAAGAATAGAATTTTTATCAATGTTCCTTGTCCCGGAGTGGCTCTTCAAGAGTAAATCATATCACTGATTATAGTCTATAAAAAGATTTTGGAGTGTTCTAATGGAAGTAATTATTTTTTCCTGGTTCTTCTGTGTAACAGAATTCAGACATACTGATTTTCAGTCATATTAACTTAGAAATAATATATGTTCAGTTAAGTTATAGCTCTTGATCATGTCACATGAAATCTACACCATAAATTATAGAATATTGGAAAGATTTTCCTGCTGTTAGCAAATTCAATACAAAAGTACAGGAAAATGTTTTTTCTCTTCATTGGGAATGCTATAAAGTTTGAAACAAATAATACATTTTAGTTTCCATGTAATATGATGTGGGACCACAGGACATTCAACATGTCTTATGATCTTGGATTATTCATAGTAGGTAACTGAATACAAATCTTTTTCCTGTTTAACTCATTGGGGATTCTTGTTAGTTTGGGGCTTTTTTAAGCCTAAATTTACCTAACAAACAGCCAGTCTTCCAACTACCCATCATTGACACCAAGCTTCTCACACCCCAGAAGTACTTGTCTATAAAGGAGGTTAACTCCAGTTCATAAGAAGTCTATAACATGCCAAGAAAAGAATTTTATCAAGGAAGAATTAGATACAATAAAGCTGAAGAACATATTCTTACTTTGAAATGAGTTACAACCAGTTAAATTTTTTTTTACTCTTTCCTGTCAGCTTCTGGAACAGTGTAAGGACCCCATTTGGCACTATAAAGGTAGCCTTGAGGTGATGAGAAGTCTTAAGAACAATTTTTGAACGTCAAATATCATTGAAAGATTTGGGTATCAGATCATGAGTCAATATTTAATATAAGTCAATATTTAATATTATAAAGTATAAAATAGCTAATTGGGAACAAATTAAAGTGTGCCCAGCTACTGCCCACTCAAAATTGAATTGGAAGTGAGACAATTAAAATATATGTTAGTTCAAAATTTCTTTGTTCAGAAGCCATTCATATGAAAGACCCAGACTTCACAAGTTCAGTCACTTGATATAGTTTTCCAAATTTTAAGTCCATATTATAAACAAGTCATTTGATATTGCAAATAACGACTCAATCGAACCATGAGCACAGTACTTAGGGAAGTTTTCATAGCATGGGTGTCTTATTTCTCTTCAAGTTCAAGCTGTGTATGAAATAAGACTGCAACTGAAGATACAAGAACAAATGACAAACCATGTGAAATAGGTAGAAATAAACACTCTTCAACAGTAATATACTCCCTTCCAAAGAGAGCCCACTTTCAACCCAGCTTTATAACTGATGTGTGAAATACACAACGGAATAAAGGGCCAGTGAGGGCACAGGGAAAGATGTGTTTCTTTGGCTACAAGAGTTGAATCGTACTTACTCGCTAGCTACTTGTGAATGATTAATGAAGTAGAGGAAAAACATTTAAAAAAAAGAAGAAGAAGAAAAGGGAAAATGCTTCTGTTTCTCAGATAACAAAAAGAAAAAGCAGTACCCATTGCCCAGAACAATGTTGCTTAAAGACCTCTTGGCTTTCAACAGTCATACTCAAGGGCCAATGCTTATTTATTCACAATATTTCAGTATTTATTCCAATTACTTTTTCTTCCTATTTGCATTTCAGAGGAATGGCATTGAGATCGATGAAAAATATGTTCTCAGTCTAACTGAAATTCTAAACAACTCTTGATAATGTTTTCCCTTACAGAAATTAAAGAAATTTTGCAAAGTTTTGTTGCAACACTGAAAATTTAGATTTGAAAATTCAACACCACAGATGTAATCACAGCCAGACACTAATTAAGCATTGGGCCAAATTTGGTCTTAGAAATGTGTATGCATAATTTGTGACTTCACTGGGAGTTGTCTGTGTATTTTCAAGGGCAAACTGCGACCCAACATTGATTAAAGGATCCAGGGAGAAAATGTTTCTAAAGAAATATGGCTCTCTTACTTAAGAATATTTAAATATTTTAAACCATTTTCTTTTGGAACATTGTTGGTAAAACTGTATCCATTTTCTGATACTTTCCATATTTATTGCAAGAGAAATACTTCTGATCATCTTTAAGTTTTTACTATTATATTAAGAGGGGAGGCAGAGAAGGATACACAATCTTCTCCATGAGAGACTCTACTTTTCAAATTCTTAAATTTCTAGGACTCCCTCGTGGTAGGTTTTCGGTGATGGAGGAAGTGAGCCGGGCATTCAGATTTAGTGGTTTCCCTGGGAAACCACCTCTTGGAGAAGTTCCACCAAAAACTTATAAAATGTTTTTTGTTTTGTTCTCTATGGAGTTTAATTCACGTTAGTATTTAATAGCATAAAAAATAACTTTAAACTGTCTGAATGTGGCATGACATGTATCTATGTTTGAATCTTCTTATTTCCTTTATCAGAGAAATATTTAGCCTTGTGTAGGATTCTTCAGAGTTGCTCTATAAACTTCGGGGAGGACGTGAGCAATTGGATTTATGTAGAAAGCCAAATGCACATTATTATTAATGGACTTAGTCAAGTTCCCTCACCTCTACGTCTCAATTTCCTCAAGAGAAATGGTGATAACAACACTGATTCATAGCGTAACTGTAATAACCGAAACAAAAACAAAGGAGAAAATGATTGTGTTTAAGCATGTCATAGACTTTTAATTATTTTCATTGTCTTTGTTTCTTGCTGTTCATCTCCCCTTCCTCCTCCTCCTTCCTCTTCTTCTTCTAATGATGACGTTGATGATGTAATGATGACAATCTTGCATCTATAGACTAAATAACATTATTATTTATGTGTTTTGATGTAGATATCACACAAAAAATTTAAAGCCATGTTCACTTGTCAAAAGCATTTAGTATAAAATAAGAATAAAGTCAAATTATTTTTTAACAATCCTAATGCACCATATACACAAATTAATTCTTTCCACATTTAAGATTTCTTCTGCATGTCAGGGTTTTTATCATCTGTAACCATTGAATCCAAAATGAACGGTTTTCTACACATTTTCCATTTCTCGCTTAGAGATGAATGGTCATGTGGGATTCCATGGGGCTCAGATGGTTAGGTGCTATGCCTTCTGTTGAGGTTTTCTGTGAAAAGTCTACTCTTCTCAGGGCTGCTAAGAGTCTATCAAAGGTGCCACCATACAAGAGAGAGGTTAGGACATCCAGTGTGTCCAAACAAAGGAGTTTGGCAGTCATAGTTAGCATTGTAATTACCTGATACTAGAAGAGTTTCAATGGGCAAAGGTCCCTCTCTTTTTCTGAAGAACACAGTTCTGACTAGTTAATTTCAGGGTTCTATTCATTTGCTTCTTTCTGATTGTCTTCAGTACCCACACTACCACAAACATCATTGTGCCTAGTGTTGTCTGGCTAGAAAAGAAATCATGGTTTCTCTTTCTTTCTCATTAAGCACTCTCACAGATGCACTCTAAGGTTAAACCCAGACATTGAAAGGCAATGATTGTTATGTACTTGGCCATAATCTTCCCTTCCCTCACCAACATTCACCAAATAATGAGTGGCTTTGGTATATACTATAATGATTTAATAAGGTAAAACATATGCTTGTCCTGGATCAGTGAAGTAATTTCTCAAACAGATGTGTTTTAAATTTATATTTTAAAAGGACAGAATAGCAGATAAACAGCAAAAAGAAAATTTGATAAGTCAGATACCTTATGTTCTAAGTCAATCATGTCCTTTGCAAGTAATTAGTGAAGTTCAAAATTAATTTTGGTCATAATCTGGTCAAGACTAGGAGCGATATTTCTTTAAAATAGTTCTTTCTTATTTAGAAAAGAAAAAGCAGAAGTAAAGGCAGCTATGATGTGCTAAGTAAAATGGTTCTCTTTTGCCAAAGTGAAATTATGTTAATCACCAGCAGGAATTAATTACTTTATTGCTCATTGGACTTTAACGCTGACTTTTACACCGTCTATTACATCACTTACTTTCTGTTAATGTTGTAACACAGGTGATTCAGGAGGATGAAAGTGTGTGCCTGGCTCCATCCCTAAATGTCAACCGTTTAAGTGGTTTGACTTTTATTTTCTATTTACTTTGGTCAGTGTAAATTTCTATGGGTTTTGCTGGTTGGGGGAAAGGGGATTTGAGGATCTGGAGTTCTTGGTTATTAATATTTGACTTTGTTAGTGCTATCTATTTACTATATGACTTGTAAAAAAAAAAAAAAAGGAAGAAATCAGATATTTGTTCACAGCCTTTAAAATACATGGGGAGCGTGATCACACACTGGGCCTGCAATGTCTATATTTTGCTTTTCTCTTCGGTCTCACATTTAAGTAACAATGGTCTTTGATCGTTTATATATTTTACTGTTCTTACCAGTGTACATGTTTGTAGAATTAGGAATTGGTAGCTTTTTAAAAAAAACATATTATACCCAGAGTATTTAACTTTTTGTTTAAGAAATTCCACAGTGTGTCAAAAGCCTGGCCAGGCCATGCCAGGCTTTTGGTCTGGACCATACTACCTGTAATTATATTGTAAGACTGTGCATGTGAATGTCCATGCCATCTCCCCCTGAGCTGAGGCATAGTCTAAATATCCCCTACGCTGAACCCAGTTCTCCCAACGAACACGGCGGAAAACAACTGTAGGCAGAGTAACAGGATGTTCTAAGAGATATTACTCAGTTAAGCGTTGAGGCGCTCTCCTATCACAGGGTCTAATTTAACTACCTGGAATTGGTCATGGGAGGTAGCACGATGGAACATAGGTAAGTGGAGCCAGAGGGGCGCATCACTGGCTCTTCTGCTGTTCAGTGTTCAATTTTACCTGATTACCCTAAATTGCCCCTGTGCTCGCTTGATGATAGGGCCAATTCATGGCCTACCGTGGATTAAAAGCAGTTAGTATTTCTTCTCTGCTCTAAATGGTGCATATTTATTATTTTTCAGTATCTCTCTCTGCACAAAGCAAAGAATCTGTTTTCTCTCTCAGTGAAAATATCTCTTATAAATAGACCTAAGCAATTAGTCTGAAAAGTACAATCGAGGACTGCTGAGAGCTCTGGGCTTCTTCGTCAGTAAGGTTCAGCAATGTTCCTAGACGGCGATGTGCTTTCCACAGACAGTTCTACCAGGGCTGTTCTTTAGTGGTATGGTAAGGAATAATAATTTATTTCTTAAAGTTTGACAGATGTCTCTGGTTGCTTGGTCCCACATACTTTGGTAAAATTCCACAGAATGGACCAGGTCTGAATTTTATGTGGGATAATCGATCAGTCAATAAACAATATATAGGACAAAAGTTCTTTTCTCCTCCTGCACTGCTTCCTGAAATGGGTACTTATCCTGGTTTATGAATGTAGTGCAGTAAAATTTTCTTAGTGGTTATCATTATTTTTAATGCAGATTTTGCCAGGCTGGACCCAAAAATGAGTATAGAAAAGAAGTCTTTAGCCAAGTCTCTCTTGGTAAACTCCCTTGTGTCCTGTTACACTTCTGGGTCTTTCCCATATTGGTCATGGCTAAAGAAATAAAGGGAAGGCACTATATTTAATTCTTCATCACACACTGTTGGTCTCCATAGACAGTCTGTGCTGGCCAGAAAGGCCTATTATAAGGGAGTTAGGAATACTCTACTCCATTCACCACCATTTCCTTCATTTAAGTAGTGATCTCTATTTATGACATCCCAGCATTCTATATTGTTTATTGTTTTATTCCAAAAAGGTTTTGGGCATATAAAAGGTTCCTTTTTTTTCATGTCCTATTAAAACTGAGGAAAGGAATGACTCAGTCAATACTCCATGTGAATGTGATAAAGGCAGAATCCCCCATTCACATATTATACCTACTGCAATTATGCATTTTGATGATAGCAATGTAGCCACCGAACATTTAATATTTTCTCTAACTGAATTTTCAGGTTTTCAGCATAACTATCATAGTCATTACCTACCATCACAACATCTCTCTACCATCCAAGTTTACCTTTGACTTTTTAGAATGATTTCTTTCTATTCTCCATGGAAATCTCTTTACAATGAGGGAGTCTATCCAGTATTCCAAAAAGTGTTGCATACCATTCCCAGACCATTTCAAAGCAAAAGGCCTTTGATCCTCCACCAAGGATAGGGTGAACAGATCTCAACCAATCAGTTAATATTTAAAAATCTATTGGTTTAACTGATGAGATTAAATTCAGCCCTTTGTATAAGTAGTTTCCATTTTAAATCATGATCCTCATGATTGGATTTGAGTTTTTCCAGGCTGGAATCTATTGACAAATTTGAGGAGCCATTTAAAGAGGTAAGAAGGACCAAAGCAGCTTTCTCATCTCCCAAGTATCTGCAATATCCTATCAGATGACTGGTGTCAGCCACATCAGTTTCCTCATTTTAATCCTATATTTCAATTACCATATGAGCAACCTCACCGAGCTAAGCCAGATACCAGTCCCTCTACCTGCTTTCCTTTTCTTTTCCTTCTTTTTTCTTTTTTCCCCCCAGAGTGCCACCTTCTTTTTGGGTAGCATGAATCTTTTTTCCCATTGTTTAGCCCCATGCAAGGTTACTGAGTTAACAGATCTGTTGTTCTCTTGTGAATACATTCCTATTCTCTCCTCTCTGTCCCTCACTCTGACAGAATAGTTCATTACACATTTTGCATCTATCATAGTCTGTGCAAATGGTATTAAATTATGTAAATCTCTCTGATCATCATGCAGCCAATCTCGGATTGCTTGCCTTCATTTACTATTTTGAAAGTAGCATTTGATCTGTTGCTTAAAGAGAGTGTAGGGAAATTATCTCTTTCAGTGTAAGTCTACAGAAAACTTACCTTTACCCATTGCAAAAGCTGGTTATTAAACCATCGGAAAGTGTCTTTTCACAAAAGCTTTCAGCCAGTTGGGAATCAATCATAACCCAAATAACTCTTTTCATTCAACTACATCTAAAATGTGTGACTTTCTGCCTGATCATTTATTCTGAGAATCCTAGCAGGAATTCATTAGGTTTGTGCTTGTATTTCTCTATAAAGTGTCCTAACCCTTAGTAGAATAACCCCTGGAATCTGAGGTCACCTGGCTTGTGACTGACTATAATGTTTTTACTAAATCAAGAAAAAAGTCTTCTATTTCTTCTTCCTCTGTTCCAGTGTCTTCCTATAGATGTCTAGATTTTACCAGGACTGCTATTAGCAGCTGGGGAATAGTATGTCTCTATTAACTTTTTTCAACTTGCATTCTTTGTTTATTCATGTAACCATTTTCCCAGAACTAACTCTATTTCCCCCAAATTCCATTGTTAAGACCCCCATAGTTTGCCTAAAGCTTTTTGCAGCTTTATATCAAAAATACAAAAAAGTAACTCTCCCAGCAACAAATCCTCAGCATGTTTTTCAATATTTCCATTTTCTTTTTAAAAGTGCAGAAGTCATTATAACTTACAGGTCTAAAAGTTAAATTTGCCTACTTTACCAATCTATGTTACCACGAAGGATTGAATTGTCAAATCAGGCTGAGAAAAGACCATAGCTCTGAACCAGCCACAAGATCTAATGATTCAAAGGATCTAGACAAACATCAGGGTATCCTTTCCCTGGAAGAATTCAAAATGTAACTCCTCAAAATGTCCATTTTCTCCTACATAGCTTGAGATTAATATTATGAGGTTTATGAGTAATATATGCAGAAGTATTGATCATTAAAATTAGCCATGTGGCCCTGGCTGGTTTGGCTCAGTGGTTAGAGCAATGGCCCGCGGTCCGGGGAGACCAGGGTTCAGGTCCCCCTAAGGGCACGTACCTTGGTTGTAGTTTGTCCCTGGCCCCTGTTGGGGTCGTGTGGGTGGCAGCCAGTTGATGTGTGTCTCTCACATTGATGATGTTTCTCGCTCTCTCTTCCTCCCTCTCTCCCTCTCGCTGTATCAGAAGATGAATGCAAAAATGTCCTCGGGTGAGGATAAAAAAAAAAATTAGCCATGTGAGTTTTGGAACATCCTTATTTTGTATCAACTAATTACATAGTATATGTGACTATCCCCATTCTCTAGCCATTCATGCTCTGTGAACCATAAATTCCAGGTTAAACTACAAGAAGAATTCTAGACCAACCAGGTGTATCCCCTCAAAACATTTTATAGACAAGGATTCCTGGTGTTTTTCCACTAGTGCACTCTATGAATGTTTACACAGAGGTCTGGTCAAAGTCATGCTCCATCTCACCCCACCCATGCAGTGCCCAGGAAGGGAAGGAATGTGCTACAAGCCTGATGTAACTCTTTTCTACTCTTTACTGGATGCCTGTTGATAATGCCATTTATTTTAGTAGTTTTAAAAAAGTTTTATCGAGAGCCACTTTGACCATGTATTAGCTTCTTTTGGGTGACATTAGCCTCTTCTTTTGGTAACGCTGACTCTTTCCTTGAATGACCGTATAGAAGTAGGGGTGGTTTCTTCCAACTGCTAATTTTTGGATTGAAGCTTCTCGTGTGTTCCAACACTTGTATCATAAGAGGCCCCCAATATTAGGGCAATTTCTAAATTAGCTAATAATTTTATTGCAATAATCTTAAATACGTTTTGTTACAAATATTTTAGCAAATAAAACTCCTGATTTAATAAGATGCCCTGCCATGGGTGCCTCGGTGAATAAATGAGACACATTTATAATTATAAGCTTTCTTTTGCAGGTCAAATCTATTATGTTAAAATCCATTAAAACACTTGATTATTTTAAACAAACACTTTTTCAATTAATAACATAGTTCTAGCTAATAGATCATAAACTCTGAATTAGTTGAAATCTGAATCAATTATAGCTTATTATAATAGTATTTTACTTACTTCAGTCTTCAGGGTTTAGTTGCTCTGTGAACATCTTAGTCCTCATTCAGTGTGCTGCTAAGTGGTAGGATTTCTAAATTCTTCAGCAGTTTTCCAAAGTGTCTTTTGTAAAACAATGGACCCATGAGATGCATCATAAACTAATAAGAAAATCAAACAGACAAATTGAGATTAAAAAAAAAATGATGAAACTTAGCTTATGATATACAACTCATGGATTCAAAGAATACACTTGTTTCCCGGGCGGTGTGGCTCAGTGGTTGAGCGTCTACCCATGCACCAAGAGGTCCCTGGTTTGATTCCCGGTCAAGGCACATGCCCAGGTTGTGGGCCCAATCCCCAGTGGGGGCCATGCAGGAGGCGGCCAATCGATGTTCTCTCTCATCAGTGTTTCTATCTCTCCCCCTCCCTTCGTCTCTCTCTAAACTTCTCTCAATAAAGAAAAAAAAATTTTTTTAAAACATACTTGCATATATAGAAGACTTTGAAATCCTAATGTTTCCCAAACTCTCTTAATGATGACACCCTTTTCACAAGCAAGATCTTTCATCATCTCCCCAAAACTAGCATCCTACATAACAGCATTTGGAAAGTGCTCTGTCTACAGGATTGATTTCAAACTTCTCATTCTGGCATTCAAGGCTTTATGACTCTCAAACTTGTGTGGATGACACATGCTCTGTTTCAATTGTTTAGGCTTCTCCTCATTTCTTGATCACACCATTCCCAGCCTTTCCTCTTCATGCTGCCTCACATTACTTGCTGCTGTGAGATGCTCTTCCCTTTCCTTCATCACATTTTACTCTTTCTTCAGAGTTTAGGTTATGCTCCTCTGTCAGAATTCCTGATTTGTCTACTTCTTACTGTCCTCCCTTATTCTAGTCCTTGACTTATTTTGATCTTAAATTCATTCCTTTTCCTTCTTAGCTTTTATATTGAATGACGATCACTTTTGCAGGCTGCATTCCTAGGTTCCCATGTAACCTGGCTTTTGACATTTTTTTTAGTCAACTGCATGCCCTGATGTAGAAGTGGGTGGGGGCAAGGGAAAGGGAGCTATTGGGGGTTTTCTCCTTACTTTTTTAGCAATAGTTGCATCTTCTCCATAACTGCTCCTTTGGCTAAGCAGGCCCACCGTAAGTGAGTTTCATTAGGGTGGCTTTTTCTTTTTTCCTTTGGGTAACACTGACTCTTTTTTTTCATGATCAAGTACAGAAGTGGTAGTAGCTTCTTGCAATTGCTAATATTTGGATTGGATTTTCTCATATTCAGTGTATAGGGTGATGTTTCATGATATTTGCAGCATAAATAGCTGAATTATAACAAAATTTTGCAATGTCAGGCTGAAAGTGGTCAAAATACTTTTAGCAATTATGATAAATTTTGCAGTCATTTTGCCTTAGTATATAACATGTACCCAGTTCTTTCCTTTTATATTACTTTTGCTTATACACTTCTAATCTTCCCTGTTGGGTCCAAACATCTATCCTACTTCAAGTTAGTGGTGGGTCACTGACTCCTTCAGAAAATTAGTTAATAAATTAGTTCTCACATTAAATTACTTTGGAAGACCAGAAGGGATGCTGTGATTTTGTCTAATCATTTCTGAGAATGTTGCCTCATTTGCCCTACTTGATGAACAACTCGAATTCATCTCTGGAAGATTAATTCCTTTCTCTATAATTCAGAGAATATAAACAGAGGCGTGGGGGGGGAGCCCACAACAAAAACAAAAATCATAATCATCACTTTTACGACTTAGTAAGCAACTCATTCCTAGAAAACACAGCTTATTGCAGAGTTTTCATCTAAACTTTTACCCATCTCTTTCTTTTTTAACCCCCCCCTTTTTTACTCTGTGGAGGCTAGTAAACCTACTACTTAAAATAGCAATAGAAAGTCTTAAATCACACAGAAAAAAATAATGGTAGATTTGTATATGCAATTTAGATAATAAGTTGTATTTCTCCAGTGCAATCATTGAAGTATATCAGCTTTTCTATTCTTTGTTGATGAAGAACTTAGAATTCTTTGTAACGGGACATCTTTTCTTCTCTTGGTTGGGCATGTTTCCGGTGAAGTGAGGACTCACACAATAGTTTAATCTACTGGACGTCTCACTGCTTTGAGAAGCCCTATGTATGCAGTTCATTCCCTAAAATCAAGTTCACAGATTTCCACTAGGGAGCCACTAGGTGGCAGCAGCTATGTAAAAGCACCGATGCTCATAATTGGCAGGTTGCGAAGTTGTATGGGTTTCTTTGTTATTTTCGTTTGAGTATTTTGTTTTGTTCCTCTAGAAAAAAAGTACAAAGATGGAAATTTGAATTAATTATAAAGAAACAATAAGAAAAAAAACTTTTGGTTGGATGTTTTCAGCTTTTGTGAGCAAGTGTGTAACTGAGCAGAGCTTAAAACAGGGAATTGCTGTCTTCAAGCTACCAGACATCGAGGAATCAAGAAAAAGGCAAATATCATCTCAGTAGTTCTCAACTGACCAACTTGAGCTTAGGATTTAACACTCCAGATCTCACATAATGAGAAAATTGGCAAGCAAATCACTCCACTTTTTTTTTGTACAGAATGTTGAGTGTTGTTAGAGTCACCTCCTGGATTAAATCACCTCCCACAATGTTCAAAATAGTCTTAAAGTGTTTTAGGAACCCTTAAAAAGCTACCTGGCATACTAATACTAAAGAAGCCTATTTTCATGAAATAGGACACCTGAAAAATACATGCAAAATGGAATTTGAAAGGACAAAAGTTTTTCTCATATAGAGTAATTTATTTTTATTACATGTAAATGCATAGACTTTATAAGTATACATATAAATGTAAACACAACTATAAAAAGATTTTAAAGAATAAGAATTATGTACAAATTTAGTTAAACCAAGTTGTGCTATAAATATCTTATGACTTTTTTAGTACAAAAAACATAATTAGTAAATAATGCAAGACATAGTTTATTATATGTGATATATTTTTGTTTTATTTTTTCCAATGCAAAGTGGTTTGGGCTTTGTTAAAATTATTTTGCTATAAATCTGATTGAATACTGGGGATACCCACACACAAATGCTCTCTGAGGTAGTGCTTCAAGCGGACTAAACTTCTTTCTCCAAATTTCTACGTGGAGCTGGACAAGGAATGTACGATGGAAATACTGATTGTGCCACAATTTATCAAAGGCTATGTTATAATGTGTGGTTTGATGAGATGATTTCTTACCATTGTGTTTTATAGGATATATTCATCAGCATGATGCAATACTGGGGACAACAATGAGGACTCTGAAAGTGTAAATTCTTATCCAAACCGTGAAATAACCTCTGTTCACAGTTTGTTCTTCCAAAGATAACTGTTCTATAGTGAGTATTGTCTCATGGAATCTAAAAGAAAAGACTGAGATTCAATGTGCCTGAAGTAAAGTTCCACCTTCTTATTTTCAATGAGATCTCCATGTGGGTCTAGGATAGGCCAAGCTTGGGCACCACAGCTAAGACATTTTTCAGCACAGAAAATATGATGCCTTTCTCCTGGGCTTACACAGGTGGGTCAGATTGAACTGCATCTTTCATTCTATTTTTTTAAAACATTTTTTAAAATTGATTTTTAGAAAGAGAGGAAGGGGGAGGGAAAGATCAGTCTGCTGCCTCCAGCACACACCCTGCTGGGGATCAAGCCCACAACCCTGGCATGAGCCCTGACCAGGAAGCAAACGCGACCTATTGGTGCATGGGTCCATGCTCAACCACTGAGCTACACCAGCTGGGCTGCATTTTTTACTCTTTAGGAGGGTAAAAATATTGGCTACTTGCCTATTGTTCATGTGATATTTTATTGCGCTATGGTGGACCCCAGTGTGTCCTTTAGCAGTATAAATAATCCTTTCTATCCCTGGAATTCCTCCATTCTTTGCTCCTCCCAAGAAGTATGACAGGTATGAGAGAGTTGAAGAACAGTAGAAAGAACTACGTTTTAGCCAGAGATATACAAGAAAAATGTCAGGCTTTAGTTTTATTTAGGCTATTACATCATCTAAAAAGCAAACAGAGCCGAAACTTTCATTTCACTTACTTTTGTAAATTTCAAAATATATTTGTTACATGAGGGTAGTTGAGATAACTCTGAAGTTCTTATGTACTTGCATGAATCCATGGAGCAGAATTACCTAGATTAGGAAAGGGGTGTTTGCTTTTTTGTATCTGTAGTTTTCATTAGCAAATAGGTTGCAAAATGAGTAGCAAACTTTTTTCCTAAATTAGCAAACTAAATGTATTAGAATTATATTTAATTGATGTAAAAATACTCTTTGAGGTATTTAACATTAAAATATATTGCCATGCCATTAAGACTGAAGTTTTTATTAAAATAATTGAGACAGAAAGAAAGAGAGAGAGAGAGAGAGAGAGAGAGAGAGAGAGAGAGAGAGAGAGGCACATTGGCCAAAGCTCTGAATCGGCATACAAGGAACAGACATGGAAAAACAAGTGATTTTTCTAATGGTTGTGAAACTCACAGGGGTGCTCATTACCTTGAACATATATCCCTCAATCCTTAATGAAAAGTGCAATATACTTAAGCAGCAGGAGATACTTTTGATACTGATGGTACTTAAGGCAAAGTTGAATTAGCATAGGTGGGATGACTGATTGTGATGGAAACCTAACCCAAATTAGGCCAAACTCTTTGAAGAGATATGAAAATGAAAATGTTAAATCATTGTGAGAAAACTGGATTTTATTTCCTTGCTTCATTCACATTTATTTTTTCTATTTCTATTTTTTAAAATAACAAAGATTAAAAACTAAATAAAAGCACCTTAATAACAAAACATGGTAGAGTATGATTTGGTCTAATGAACACAAAAGAACCTACTGTACGTATGTTCTTAGTTCATAATCTGAAATGGAAGAGAGAAATGGGAACACTCACTTGACATCTTTATACATACATTACTGTAAAGATTGCTTGTGAAGCAACAGACATGTTTTTAAGGTGTTTGGGGAAATTTAATAGCATATATCACTATATTGAGAGAGTCTTACAGTCTAAATCTTATAAAACTCAAGAAATATTCTGCAACAGAATTTTAGGAGTTCCAACTGAAAAAAAAAAAATTAATGAACTAAATAACTAAAAGGCATAGGTGGTTACTTCAGGTGTAACAAGTTCTTACTTCTGCGTCACACGTGTATAGACCATTTATGGCTAATGATGCTGACCAATCTCTAAGATTCCCAGTTGTAAATGGAGAAAGGAAGGATATTAGATAGCTGAACCAGCTCAGTGATTTTAGCAAAAGGGAGCAAAAAGCAAAACATAAATGAAGACTATGATTAAAAATCAATTACTTCATTGACATATATTGTATACATTTTGGTAAAAAAAGAAAAAGCACATGCCTGATCAATGTATAGGCATATTCAACTTTTTTAAATGAGGGAGGAACACTGTAATAGAAATCTATAAACAATGATGCTCATTCTAGTCACCACAATCTTGATATCTTTCCTATACTGGTCTCTCTATAAGAGTATCCTGGAATTCTTAAACTCGCAACTTCATGAATATAATGAGAGAATTTGTTGAGAGAAAAGAAATCCACATTGTGAACAAGAATTTTATGCATTTTATTTCACATTATTTATTTAACAAAATATAAATTATATTCCCTGAGCTGAGATTCTAGTCTCTACTTTCTCTTCACTAATCATAGGCAGCAAAATTAAATGCAGTTTTTCCTAGTATCTCCTTATGATAAGATTTAATTGGGGTACTTTTTAAGATCCAAAATACTGTGTCCCACTATAGACACAGGGAATTAGATTCTTCGGGGTAATTATTTGGAAAACTACATATTTAACAAAAGTGTTAGGGAATATCTATCTTTTAAAAAAATTGGAAAATACCAACTAAGGGAACAGTTGCAACAGTCTGGAACCTTCTCCCATATTTTATGTTGTTTTTATCCTGCTCAGGCACTACCAGCTAAATGCCTTATCAAATTCTTCCTAATTTGGGGAAATCAACATTGTATGTAAACTTGGTGAAATGCTATATTCTGCTTCTACTTTGCAAGAACAAGAGGAGCCCAGAGACTCTTACCCATATTTGCCTCCTCAAAAAATACGAGGACACTGGAAGTCAGACCCTGTGGGTCTTAGCCTGACCAAATCGATGCCTCTCTTGTTCATCCAAGTCCATTGGACAATGCTCACTGCTCAATTTAACTTGTCCCAAGAATGGATAATTTGGCTTCCATAGAAGGCTGAACTTTCCCTTAATATTTGTGGAAATAACTGTTAATGCTGTAGCTCTCTGGATCTCTCATTTGAGTGCTATGTGCCTGTTCAGATAACTTCCTCAATGAACAGAAAATGGAGTATTTCTGTACTTGTAGATACTGCTTTTTTTGTGCATAATAACAATTACTCTAAGGCTTTCTTGTATTAACTAAGCTTTTTCTGTTGAAATACTTTGCCCATTCTCTTTGTCATTAAAAAAATTAAAATCAGGGATTCCAAAATGGCGGCGGAGTGAATGGAAGCTACACAGACCATCTCCCAGGACCAAACTGGAATTACAACTAAAATAAAGACAAATCGTCGGGGGGAAAAAAAAAAAAAAAACAGAAAAGCAGCTTGCGAGGACCATACAACCAGGGACACTGAATCGATCCTGGAAAGTAAGACTTGACAGTGGTGTTTAACGTGGGTCCTCCCATGCTCATCCAAACCCAGTAGAGGGAGCCACAAACAGCAGAACACCAACATCCACAGGGAAAATTTGGCAGTCTCTAAAACCCACTGACATAGCCAAAATGGTGAAACAAAGAAACAGATCCCAAATGAAAGAACAAGAGACCTCTACTGAAGATGAGATAAATGAAATGGAGTTAAGCAAGTTAACAGAACTAGAATTCAGAGCCATGATCTTGAGGAAGCTTAACAGCATGAGTAAGGACATCAACACCTTGAGTAAAGATATCAACACCATGAGCAAAGACATAGAAACACTGAAAACCAATCAAGTGGAAATGAAGAAGCACCAAGAAGAAATGAAGAATGACATAGCAGAAATGAAGAACACATTGGAAGGACTAAACAGCAGAGTAGAGGAAGCTGAGGACCGGATCAGTGAATTAGAAGACAGGGTAGAAAAAAATCAACCAATCAGAAAACCAAAAGGAAAAAACAATTAAAAAACAGGAAAACAGCTTAAGAGAATTGTGGGACAACTGGAAACATAATAATATTCACATCATTGGAGTCCCCGAAGAAGAAGAAAATGAGCAAGGGTTAGAGAATATATATGAAGAAATAGTGACAGAAAACTTCCCTAATTTGGTGAAGGAAGAAGGCATTCAAGTTCAAGAAGCACAGAGAGTCTCAAGTAAGAAGAACCCAAACAGGCCCACACCAAGACACATAGTAATTAAAATGCCAAAAATTAAAGATAAAGAGAGAATCCTAAAAGCAACAAGAGCTAAGCAATAGGTTACCTACAAAGGAACCCTCATAAGGCTATCAGCTGACTTCTCAACAGAAACACTACATGCCAGAAGGGAATGGCATGAAATAATCAAGGTCATGAAAAACAAGGATCTGAACCCAAGACTACTCTACCCAGCAAGGCTATCATTCAAAATAGAAGGTCAAATAAAGAGCTTCCCAGACAAAAAAAGGCTAAGGGATTACATTAGCACCAAACCAGCACTGCAAGAAATGTTAAAAGGACTGCTGTAATTAGTAGAAGAAATAGGAAGGAATATAGAACCACACTAAACAAAAATGTCAATAAATAAGTACATATCAATAATCACCTTAAATGTAAATGGATTGAATGCTCCGATAAAAAGACACAGAGTAGCAGATTGGATAAGAAAGCATGACCCATATATATGCTGTTTACAAGAGACCCACCTCACAACAAAAGATTCACATAGGTTGAAAGTGAAGGGATGGAAAAAAATCTTCCAAGCAAACGGAAAGGAAAAAAAAGCTGGGGTAGCAATACACATATCTGATAAAATAGATTTCAAAATGAAGGCCATAACTAGAGACAAAGAAGGTCACTACATAATATTGAAAGGATCTATCCAACAGGAAGATATAACCTTGGTAAACATATATGCACCCAATATAGGAGCACCAACATGTATTAAAAATCTTCTGGAGGACTTCAAAGGAGAAATCGACAGCAATACAGTCATAGCAGGGGACTTCAACCCCCGCTGACATCACTGGATAGATCCTCTAGACAAAAAATTAACAAGGAAACAGAGACTCTAAATGAAGCACTAGACCAAATGGATTTTATAAATATCTACAGAGATACACCCCAAAACTACAGAATTCACGTTTTTCTCAAGCGCACATGGGACATTCTCAAAGATAGTCCACATGTTAGGACACAAATTAAGTCTCTACAAGTTCAAGAAGATTGAAATCATATCAAGCATCTTCTCAGATCACAATGGCATGGAACTAGAAATCAATTGCAACAAGAACATACAAAGACATTTGAACACTTGGAGGCTAAATAGCATGTTATTAAACAATGAATGGGTTACTGAGGAGATCAAGGAAGAAATTAAAAACTTCCTGGAAACCAATGAAAATGAACACACAACAACATAAAATCTATGGGATGCAGCAAAAGCAGTTCTGAGAGGGAAGTTCATAGCACTACAGGCCCACCTCAAGAAACAAGAAAAATTTCTAATAGACTATCTAACCTCACAACTTAAAGAACTAGAAAGCAAACAAAAAGAAAACACCAGAGCAAGTAGAAGGAAGGAAATAGTAAAGATCAGAGCAGAAATAAATGATATGGAGACCAAAAAAACAATTCAAAGGATCAATGAAACAAAGAGCTGGTTTTTTGAAAAGATAAACAAGATTAATGGACCCTTAGCTAGATTCACCAAGAAACAAAGAGAGAGAACCCAAATACACAAAATCAGAAATGAAAGAGAAGAAGTAACAACTGACACCACAGAAATACAAAGGATCGTTAACAAATACTATGAACATTTATATGGCAACAAATTTAACAATCTAAGTGAAATGGACAAATTTCTAGAAACACGTAGTCTCCCAAAACTGAACCAGGAAGAGATAGAAAACTTGAACAGACCAATAACAACTAAGGAAATTGAAGATGTAATCAAGACTCTCCCAGCAAACAAAAGCCTAGGCCGGGACGGCTTAACAGGGGAGTTTTACCAAACATTCAAAGAAGAACTAACACCCATTCTCCTCAAACTATTTCAAAAAATTCAAGAAGAAGGAAGACTTCCAAACTCGTTTTATGAGGCCAGCATAATTCTAATTCCAAAACCAGAAAAAGATACTACAAAGAAAGAAAACTACAGGCCAATATCCCTGATGAACATAGATGCCAAAATTCTAAACAAAATACTAGCAAATCGGATCCAGCAATACATCAAAAAAATTATTCACCATGACCAAGTGGGATTCATCCCAGGGATGCAAGGCTGGTTCAATATTCGCAAATCAATAAATGTGATACACCACATAAACTAAATGAAAAATAAAAACCACATGATCATATCAATAGACACTGAAAAAGCATTTGACAAAATCCAGCACCCATTTCTGATAAAAATGCTCAGCAATTTGGGAATGGAGGGATCATATCTTGATATAATAAAGGCCATATATGAAAGACCTACAGCCAACATCATACTCAATGGGCAAAAACTAAAAACATTTCCCTTAAAAACAGGAACAAGACAGGGATGCCCACTTTCACCACTCTTATTTAACATAGTACTGGAAGTCTTAGCCACAGCAATCAGAAATGCAGAAAAAATAAAAGGAATCCAAATTGGAAAGGAGGAAGTGAAACTGTCATTATTCGCAGATGACATGATATTATATATAGAAAACCCTAAAGACTCCATCAAAAATCTACTAGACTTAAATGAATTTGGCAAAGTAGCAGGATACAAAATTAACATCAAGAAATCGACTGCATTCTTATACAGCAATGATGAACTCACAGAAAGAGAAACTAAAAAAAACAATCCCATTTACCATCGCGGCAAAAAAATTAAGATACCTAGGAATAAACTTAACCAAAGAAGTAAAGGACCTATTTGCAGGAAACTACAGGACATTGAAAAAAGAAATAGAGGAAGATATAAAAAAGTGGAAGCACATACCTTGTTCATGGATTGGAAGAATTAACATCATTAAAATGTCCATATTACCCAAAGCAATCTATAGATTCAATGCAATCCTCATCAAAATACCAGTGACATATTTCACAGAACTAGAACAAATACTTCAAAAGTTCATATGGAACCAAAAAAGACCCCGAATAGCCACAGCAATCTTGAAAAAGAAGGACAAAGTAGGTGGGATCACAGTACCAGATATCAGGTTATACTACAAAGCTACTGTAATCAAAACAGCCTGGTACTGGCACAAGAACAGGCATATAGACCAGCAGAACAGAACAGAGAAATCGGAAATTGACCCAAGACATTATGCTCAATTAATATTTGACAAAGGTGGCAAGAGCATACAATGGAGTAAAGATAGCCTCTTTAATAAATGGTGTTGGGAAAATTGGACAGCTACATGCAAAAAAATGAAACTAGACCATCAACTTACACCACACACAAGAATAAACTCAAAATGGATAAAAGACTTAAATGTGACTCGTGAATCCATAAAAATCCTAGAAGAAAATGTAGGCAACAAAATTTCGGACATCATACCCAGCAGAATCTTCACTGATACATCACATAAGGCAATAGAAACAAAGGAAAAAATGAGCACATGGGACTACATCAAACTCAAAAGCTTCTGCACAGCAAAAGAAACAACCATCAAAACGGAAAGGGAACCCACTGTATGGGAGAGCATAATGGCCAATGATACATCAGATAAGGGGTTAATCTCCAAAATATATAGAGTGCTCATACCACTCAACAAAAGGAAGTCAAAGAACCCAATTAAAAAATGGTCAGAGGAACTAAATAGACACCTCTCCAAACAGGACATACAAATGGCTAAGAGACATATGAAGAAATGTTCAACATCACTAATCATCAGAGAGATGCAAATTAAAACAACTATGAGGTATCGCCTCACACCTGTCAGAATGGCAGCCATCAACAAATCATCAAACAATAAGTGTTGGCAAGGGTGTGGAGAAACGGGGACTCTAGTACACTGCTGGTGGGAATGCAGACTGGTGCAGCCACTGTGGAAAACACTATGGTGTTACCTCAAAAAATTAAAAATTGAACTGCCATTTAACCAGTGATCCCACTTCTAGGAATATACCCTAAGAAGCCTGAAACACCAATCAGAAAGAATACATGTACTCCCAAGTTCATAGCAGCACTATTAGCTAAGATCTGGAAACAGCCCAAGTGTCCATCAGTGGACGAATGGATAAAAAAGCTGTGGTACATATACACAATGGAGTACTATGCAGCTGTAAGAAAGAAAGATCTCTTATCCTTTGAGACGACATGGAGGGACCTTGAGAGTATTATCCTAAGCGAAACAAGCCAAGCAGAGAAAGACAAATATCACATGATCTCACTTATTTGTGGAATATAATGAACATAAGAGTCTGAGGAACAGGGTAGACCCAGAGATGTAGAAGTAGGGTACAGACTGACAACCCTCAGAAGAGGGGGTGGCAGGGGAGGGAAAAGAGAAACCACAGAACTTATGCGCATGTATGCATAACTTATGAACATGGACAACAAAAGTGGGGATGGGGTGGGGGGATGGGGAGGAGGGTGTCAATGGGGAAAAAAGGAGAAACATCTGTAACAAAAATAATTAAAAAAATTAAAATCAAAACAACTCTATTCATTCTTAGTGTGACAAATTTCCCTATTGTAGCTCTCATGGAATCTTGCAGTTCTTTCTATCACTCAGCACAATTGTAATTTTACATGGTGTGTGTGTATGTCTAGCTATTGTCTATCTTTGTCACTAGATTTTAATCTATATGATGGTAGAAAGCATGACTTTATTATTTACTTTTATAGCCTCAGTGTCTCTTGTAGATTTAGGCACATACAATATAATTTTTTTTTAATGTTAATAAGAACTTTTCAATGTTTTCCAAGTGTCAGGAGATCTGCTAAGTGCTTTACATGAATTAACTCACTTAATTCTATAAACAATCCTGTGAAATCATTATCATTATGCCCACTTCTACTAATAAGAAAATAGAGGATCAGAGATGTTAAATGCCTTGTTCAAAGCCATATAACTGCCATGGGATGAGGTTAGGTTGGAATCTAAACTATCTGACAGTAGAAATATTTACTTGTTGTAACGTGTCAGTGAGATAACCAGAGACGCATGGCCGAATTGTAAAGGAGCACTTTATTACACCGGTGGGCTGTTACACCGGCAGGCTGGGAGGGTACAGCTTCCCCAAATCCTCAGCCCGAGCCTTCTTTGTTACCCGCTTTTAAAGGCACAAACTACAGAAAAAAAAACTACATTCTCTTGGCGCCGCTTTTGGCACCTTTAAGGGGGCCTGATACAGAGGAGAGGGGGAGAGGAGCTGGGTAACTATTAATCTCTTTTTTTCTCATGGTTTCTCTGAGTTTCCCAAGGCCATCCTCAACCCCTTATCTTTACAGTTTTATTTGGGTGTTTCAAGGCCCTTATGTTTACAGAAAAGAAACTGCCAGGGTGTGTACGTATGTGCAGTAACTGAGGGTCAGAATGGAGTTATTACATATTAAAAAAAAAATAGATGAATGAATGAAAGAAATTTTCTTTTCACTCTCAAAGATTAAATTGGTCTAGATCTCATAGGAAATTAGATCTGATGCCTTTCTTCAGTTGCAGCAGATGTTATTAAATTTAATGCTTTCCCTACAAGTATACCACTTACTATTGGTTTATGTATTACTATTATCTAATTACCATTTAATTTTAGACATGCATAGTGATCTGTCTTATAAAAAGAAATGATTTAAAAAGCCTCTAATACTGGAATGCCAACACTATGCAACCTCTGAGATCTATTATTGTATATTGCTGAGTGTACAGCTAGTGAATCTTTCAATAATCCCTCTGATTCCCATAAAGTGACATCAGTTAAAACAAGGAAGATTGAGGAGACTTATTTAGATGTTTAAAACTCAATTTACTACTCTACATTTATCCTATGATTTTAAAGAAATATGTATGTTATTGTTTTAATAATTTTGCTATTTTCCCAAAGGGTTAATATGAATAACCAAAAATGAAGTGATAGATAGTGTGTGATTGGTCATTTGGATTATATGAGCAACCAATATAGATATTTTCAGTGTTTTAAGATAATTTTTTGCACGAAAAAATTCCCATGTTAATTTCTCTTTTTTTTTTAATAGAAGATAGAACCAATTGTCTAATATAATTATCTTCTCAATATCTCTGGAAAATGTCAAAATTTTCCATTCTTAACATGTATAACCTTAGTTGTTTAAAGCATATAGCCATATAACTCTTAATGAGTTTTAATCTTAAGGATTTATTTGTGTACATATAAATAAATTTTAGTCTAGTTTTTTGAGACTAAATTATTTAAATAATTTGGGAGCAAAAGTTAAATTATGAACCAATCATAATAAGGTAAATTGAATAAAAGTTGAGAAGGTTAATCAAATTAATTTTCTTTATCACTTACAGTAGTAAAATTCATCCAAAAATTATTTCTCATCAAATAATTTCCAAGTCTCCATTTCACTTTGTGCTATATTGACCTAAAATTGAATGCTTTACTTTTCACTAATTTTTTCATTGATAACTGGTTTCCACTTTTCTTGGTTTAGCTTAGTATAGTCCACTCTATTCAAGGAACCAAGATGGACTGAGATATACATAAGGTTGTTATACTTAGAATCTTCATATCCAAGGAGCGTTAGTCTCAGATTTGAGTATTTGCAAGAGATCAAAGGTCCACAGGCTAAAATACAGTCATTTTGCTGAGGCAGGTGAACATGAGCAATCAGGCTGATATTCAGAAACGAGTCTAGCAAATCACACAGCATCTTTAGCCAGTAAGTTTTTTCACTCATCTTATTTTGCAGGGAAAGTACTTTCCTGGAGGTATGTCTTGATAACATCAAGAGCCTAATGAAGTTCAAAAAATGGAATTCAGTTGTGATGATGACACTTTTTAAACAGCAAAAATAAAAAGGTGATTTCCAACTTCTTCCTTGGATTCAAGTGGTAAATTTATAAATATGTCAAAACACTGAGCCTATTTGACAGAATACATGTTACCATCAGCCCACAGAACAACTGCCCGGTCAATTCATTTAAGCTTCTGTCTGGTGATGGCTGCACACTTAAGCTTTGCTGACTTGCCATGAAAAATTTTGTAAGCAGCTAGTTCAGTGAAAATCTTGTACTGATGAGCTCTCCAGGACTTTTAGTATGACCAAGCACTTTATCAACAGAGCCCTCTGAAAGAGAATAGATGGCCCGACATGCAAACTTGTCAGAACAAACAGAATGAAGGGGGGACAGCTCGGGTTAGTTATAAGGAGAATGCCTGACAACGGAGGAACAACGTGTGTTTTATTTTTTTTTCAGCTTTATACGGCATAGCTGTAGGCCATCTTTCCATGACACATCAACTTCTGGCACCAGGGAAATAATATGTACGAGTTTAAAGACACGTCATGATTTGACTTACAGAGCTGAAAAACGATTGTTGTTAGAAAGCTGGGGGGAGTAAACGACCACAGTCATTTAACACTGCTAGCAACCCTGCTCTCATTTGCTTTAGTAAGGGTGTCTCGGTGAGGCAGTCAGCCCAGAAGAAAATCACTTTAAAGAACACATCTTAACTAGTATCCTCTAGTCCTATAGACTACCTATGTCTTTGTCCCATTGAAACAACCCAATATCCACTCGTTATCAAGAACAACCCCACTTTCTTCACAAATTACTCTCGTTTTACTCATTGACCCCATAGGCACTGCTTTTTCTTCTGAGTGTTAGCCTAACCATTTGCCTTCTTTTCATTTGTTTTCTTTCCTTGCATGTTTCCCTTGAGTTTCTCTTCTCTCAGTTACTCATTTACATCTCTCCATTTTATCCTTACCCTGCTATATTGCTTTTCCTCCCAGTTAAACTGCCACTTATCCAATTAAACATCAAATTAGGAGCACCTGTATGTATGCCATGCATTCAAATTGATTGAACCGAGTTTAGCAAGCAATATAGTCATTCTTTAAACATATTTTACACAAATATAAATACATGTAATATCCATTAATTCATTCAAGATATACAGAGTACCTACTATGCGACATTTATTATTCTTAGTATTAGAGGTATTACAGTTCATTAAGTTTCTGTGCTCATGGATATTACATTCTGGTGAGGAACTCTGACAAGGAATAAATCAATGTGAAATATAATGTCAGTAGTAATAAATGGCGTCACTGGGACTGGGGTTCTTTCTTTAGATAGGGATAATCATGCAAGACTTCTCTGAGGAGGTGACATTTGATCAGAATGAGAAATGCAGTCTTGAGAATATATAGGAGAAGTGAGCATTCTAGGTATGTTCTGCAGACTATCAGAGAGAGCAATGTGGCTGTGTCAAATTAAGAGAGGAAATGTGTGATAGGAACTAAAGTTGAAAATGTAATCAGAGTCCAGATCATGTAGGGCCCTGAAAAATATACTCGTTGAATTTTATTAGAAATGAGATAGAAAGCGAAGGGTAGGTTTAGTTCAGAGGATTAACATGATCTATTTTTTATTATAAAAGAATAATTCTAGATGCTAAAATGAGACTAATGAGAAGCAGGAGGCAGGGAGACCAGTTACGAGGCTTTAGCAGTGGTTCAGGTGATAGATGGTGGGGCTTAGACTGGATTGGTACCTTGTCCAAGTGCAGGTAAGGTCAGATTCCATACTAATCCAGAAAGAGGAGCTGCAAGAATCAGCTACTGTATTTTATGTAGCATTTGACAGAATGAGAAGACAAAGATTAATCCAAGATTTTAGGTTCTGAGCTACTGAAAATATGGAAATGCTATTTAATGGAAGTATGAGAGCTGGTTAGAGGATTCTTGGGATGAAATAGCAGTAGTTGGGGACATAGTAAGTTTGAAATATCAATAGCATGGGCAAATAGGATATACAAGATTGTTTTTTCTCAACAATCTTGCAAATTTTTACTATTTATTTACACATATACATCTGCAAGGAGAGACATTTTCAACTGTTTTCTTAGTATTTTCTCATTCTATATTATACAAGTAAACATTTTAAGATTACACAAATATGTGCTTCCTCACATCTTTCACCCCAAATGTGTGTCTAAATGTCCAAGAAAATTTTATACCAATAAATATTAAGCACATTGCTGAAAATTAGATGGAAGAAATCAAGATTTCTTTAGGAGATTCCATTTACTTATACTTCAGTTCTGGGCTTTAAATAAATTGCTGAGGATACAGGCTATTGTACAGGGAGACCATGGGTGAGAAATGAAGAGATTTGCTTTCTTGGATTCTTAGATTTACCTTCAACATTATACTAGTGCTCAGTGTTCTCTTCTGTAAATTGGGGAGGATAATATCTACTCTCTCTGAAAAAAGTCATAAAGTAATAAAATCAATAAAAATGAAAAATTTATAATATATCTTATTAATCATGTTACAACTAAATATAGATGAAGGAAATAGTCTCTTTTGCTAAGCAACATTTCTGAAGAATGTTAAAATTATCTTTTGAGTCTTTCTAATAGCTCACTCTTTCCCTAAGAGAAATGAACACATAACATATATAGTTTTGATCCCTTTTGATATGTAATTCACTCCATTAGCTATTTGGAAAACACAGGTGGAATAAATGTAGTTGTTGCCATTAAGGAACTAAGAATTTGAGGATTAAAAAGACTTGGCTATGTAAACAAATAATTGCAGTACAAAAGCAATATCAGATAAATGCCACAAAGTAGGAAAAGCAAGAAATACCAAAGAATAAAAAGCAATTTCTATCTTCCCTCTACTAGCTTATAATTTTTAAAAAAACACAAATAAAAACATTATCCAAAATAATATCTAATAGGCAATCTCTTTCCGTCCAGAAGCATGCAATTTGATTACCATCTTTTTAACTTATATGAAGACAAATGTGGTCTATGGTCACAGAATTGCCTTAATGTTTGAAGAATGTATCCACATTATTCAATGATATTACATTCTGTAGTAGTATGTTCCATAGGTTGATGGTGCACTTTGTTATACCACTTTAGTTTATTTGCTCCATATTTACTGCCCTTCAACTCTAAGTATCCTTTCCCTCTATTATTACTATAACACGGTAATAGGCAGAATTGATTCATCAGCTATCATCATTCATTTTAAAATGCTGGTCTTTTTGGCTGTATTGACTTATGTTTTCTCCTCTGTTATAGCAATGAACCACTGTTACACCCTTGGCTAAATTCATGGCCTTGCTAGAGTCTTCTGAATGGAAATCTCCTATTTAAGAGAGTGTAACTAAAATAAAAATATGCTCTTCCCATACGATCCATTGCAGTGATTCTGCTTGCTTTCAACTCTTCTGAACAAGTGAAAAACATCTAGAAAATTGTCCAGTTGTTTGGTCATTGAACACAATGTAATCTAGTGTTATTTTCTTAATAAACAATAATTAGTCTTCTGAAACCTAGGTAACTTAATGAGGTTCAAAGATGTAAGAAATCTGTGAAGTTTAATCCAAGATGGTGTTGCAATCAATTAAGAAATATTTATATAAACTCTTCTATGCATTAATATCTTCTCTTCATAAAATTAGATTGGACAGTCAGAGGCAGCATAATTCAGGATTTGAAATAAAAGGTTTAGAGCAGACTGTTGCATTACTACTGATGTGAACTTGGGCAAACTATTTAACCTCTCCATGCCTTAGATTATTTATTTCCTAAATGAAGACAATGACATCTGTTTGTTGTAGATGGGGTGAGTATTGTGTGAGTTATCACAAGTAAAGTAATTAGAAAAGTGTCTCAAAGTTATATTTAATATTGCTAAAGAAAGCTCTCTGCTGGGTATTGTGAGAATGAGTATGATGACAAACTGAAAGAAGGTTAATTAATCCACTTAATTGTCACTAAAGTTTTCTTAGTGAAAAAGTAACAAAAGTGTTTATATTTCAGACATTGAGATATGCTCTATGTGAGAGTCGGATCTAAGAATCTGAGGTAAATGTTACAAATATACATCAAAGCTCATTAAAGTACTCATTTTGAAATGTAGAAAAATAAAGAACTGAGTATAAAAGGGAAAGGTCTTTAATTATTAGCTATGTGCCACTTTCAAAGAACCTGCTAAACAATGGTTTTTGCTTTTTTTTTTTTTTAATTTCTATGCAAAAAAATCTAACCTGACATCATGATCTGGAAGTTATAATACAACTTTAAGAATAACTAAAAATCATCTCTAACTTTATTTCTTCAGTGAGTTTTTTTAAATGTTCTGTAAAATTTTATTTTTCACCTATAAACTAGACTGCATCCTGAATTTGACTAGTTTTCTGAAATATTTTGGCTACAACGCCCTACTTTCCACAGAAATAGAAGAAAAAATTGACAGCGTGGAATTGTAACCCAGCACATCATTCTTTTGACATTGTTTCTGCAAATGCTGACTCTGAGTAATATGTAGCTTGTAAATAAACAGTATATTTGTATAAGAATCCTAGGAGCAAACTTCAGAAGATATAGACTCCAAACTTAGTCATTATAGTTCTGGAAGATTTGCTGACCTTCAACAATAGAACTGACAGCCTGTGGTTGAGACAAGAAGGACATGGAGCATTCTGCAGTGGGAACCATTGGGAGTGAGTCCAATGACCAGAGACCAGGCAGGGCCAGACTCAACTTAGCAGTTATGAAGGGCCACCACAGATCATCTACCCCTTTCCCACCAACAGCTCTATGCTGTGAAGAGCCCTTCACATCTGGGCACCCCCATGGGAGTAAGAAGGAGATGAGGAGAACCCTGAGCTGGCTGAATTTAAATGTCAGTCTGAACCATACTCCTTTCTGTCTCTGGGATTAAATGTAAAACAACTGCAAAATTATTAAACTGCCTGAGTTTACCTGAAAGTGTAACCAAAACCAAGATTCGGCTGCCTGTCACCAAGAAGGTGAAACTCGTTAGACAGGTGTTGGTGAAAAAGAAAAGAGTTTTACTGAAGTGCCAGTAACCTGAGAAGATGGGGTACTCTTGTTGAAAGCCCATCTCCACATCTCAGTGCAGGCAGAGGTTTTTTAAGGAGGTAGAGGGAAAGCAGAAAAGGAGATCAAAGGGAAGGGGTTGAAAAGTTCTCCAGCACAGTCCATTCTGATAAGGATCTCGAAATTGGTCAAGTGATGGTCTGGTGTGGGTCATCCAGGTGCTCATCATCCTGGTTGTTCAGTGAGATGTAATTACATTTGGCTAAGTCCTCTATGGCATATAGATGCACTTTTTACTTATTGGGCTTTTATTAATTAGAATAAAACTGCTTCTCACTTTAAAGTCAGAGTCCTTAGATGTTCTTACGTAGAATAAGAATATGGAGATAGAAATTCAATATTTAAAGAGTCTTTGCAGTATACCTTCTTATTTCTTATTAAGTAACAATTTAAATATTAGTGAAAACCTTCCAATTGATTTTTTTTGCCTATTAAATATATTTCAGAGGTTGAACTATATAATGAAACCACACATAATACTTAATAAACATCTGTTGAAAGACAATAAAATAATAATAACTTTTGAGAAATTTATGTAAGCCTTTAGAAATAATCATATGCTTAGGAAATGTATTGATGTAATTAATGAACAAAATAATTGGATATAAAAATAATATTTTAGCCCTGACTGGTTTGGCTCAGCGGTTAGAGCATTGGCTCGCAGACCAGAGAGTCCTGGGTTCAGTTCCTGCTATGGGCACGTACCTCGGTTGCAGTTTGTTCCCGGCCTGGTTGAGGTGGTGTGGGTGGCGGCCAGTCAATGTGTCTCTCTCACGTCAATGTTTCTCTCTCTTCCTCTCTCTCCCTCCCACTCTATCTGACGATAAATGCAAAAATGTCCTCGGGTGAGGATAAAAAAAAAAAATAATAATAATATTTTAGAGACACTATGGTACACTGTAAAATGCAGAATATTGGTAACAAAAGCTCTAGTATTTGATGTATGACTTTTTGCCATATTTAACTTCTCTGGGCCTCAATTTCCTACATGTGAAAATGAGAATAAGCAATAAAAAAGCCATATTATCACAGAAATCTAATTATTTAAACAATCTGTTATTACATGATTTTTTCTTAATTAGAACTTATGTCTGGGGGAAGGAAATTTTCGCATATTTACTGTAGGCTGATATTCAAATTCTTAAAAAAATTTTTTCTTTATTGATTTTAGAGAGAAAGGAAGGGAGAGGGAGAGAGAGATAGAAACATCAATGAGAGAGAACATCGATTGGCTGTCCTCTGCATGCTGCCCACTGGGAATTGGGCCCACAACCTGGGCATGTGCCCTGACCAGGAATCAAACCAGCTACCTCTTGGTGCATGAGTCCACGCTCAACCACTGAGCCACACCAGCCGGGCTGATATTCAAATTCTTTAAGTCCAAAAGACAAAATTAGATGAAAGAAACATAAATTAAAAGGTGTACGTATATTCCATAAAAGTGTGGCTAATACAGCTAGCTTTTCGATAAAATTAAGCTCTCTTTCTGTGTGCTTCTAAAAATTTGTAATGGCTAAGAATGTCTCTCTAATCAAGTTCAGTGAGAATAAAAACAAATGCTGATTTCATACTCTTATTCTTTTCACCTGTTCCATAAAATTGTATCTCTATTTAAAATATATGGCTTTCAATTTTTTATTTTCTTATTGCTCTATTTATTTATTTGTTTCTTTTTTGTTTGCTAATGAATGCTATAACATTTTTTTTCTATACAGCCTAACTGTAGACACTCAACCAATTATTTGCAAGTGACCATGTTTATAATTACCTATTACATGTATCTATATCTATCTACATTTCTCTACACATTGTCTATATATCATCTATCTTTCAATCATCTATCTATCTACATTTATCTATCTATCTATCTATCTATCTATCTATCTATCTATCTATCTATCTATCTATCTATCTAATTATCTGTATCATTACCAAATAGAAGAAAAGAAACCCACTAAGCAGAATTCCACAAAGAAACTATAACTTGCTTACTTTTTCTTCCTTTTAATTTTTGTGTTTGAGGCACCATAATTTTGATTATTTTAACTAATGCTAATTATTTGAATACCAAATATGTCAAAAAGTAGAAGAATAAAAGGGTGCTGAAAACAGGTGGATTGGATGAAAGGATGTATAATAAGAAAATAGACATTCATATCCCTGACCCTACCTTTAGTTTCAGGTGACTATTAATATTCTAATATCCTACCCTAGCTGGATATCTACACTTATTCACTGAAGAAAATTAGCAAAGCAGCCTTGGTCTTTGGGGACAACAGGAATTTCAGCATATAGATGAGGCACGTTATTGAAAACAGGGCATCAGTGAAAGCAAAACTCTGGGTGCCCTTTTCCATCTTTGGATCCTGGAAGGATCTCTGGATAGCTGAAATGATACAAAAACAAATAAGCAAAACATAGAAACTTAAAGGAAATAAATATTTCATGAGCAAAACAAAAATACTGAAAAACAATAATCGTAGTGTACTAAACATGATTATCAAAATAATGCAATAATAAATTTTGATTACAAAGTTGAGTAAAAATAGGAAAAAAATAAAGTAGAGAACTAAAGGATCATTATAGGAATACCAACATTGAATTAATACAATTTCCAGATGAAGACAATAGAGAAAATAACCAAAGAAATAATATTGAAAAGATCTTAGAATTAATGGTTATAAATTTCTAGATTAAAAGGTCCCATTGAATGCCTTGAGCAGTAAATAAAATTTAAAATATTCTTTTTAAAAATATCAAATATTCGCATCATCTTTACAGTTGGAAACATAAAAAATCAAGAAAGCTTCATAGAGAAAAACAAATAGAATAGGAATTTTTTTAAAAAGAGCAAAATAAAAATAACATTAAATTTTTATCAGCAACATTGCAACTCAGAAAAGAAGAGTAATACTTTAAATTTCTAAAAGAAAATGTAATTTAAAACATAGAATATCTACCCAGTTAAATATCAACCATGAAGGTGTGTATTCCAAAGATATGAGGGATCTCAAAAAATATAGTCCTTTTGCAACTATCATAAGGAAGCCATTAGAAAATAAAATCCACCTAAACAAGGAAGCAAACTATGAAACAGGAAAACATGGGAACCAAGAAAAGATAAAAAATAATAGGATTGTTGAACATAACCTCTAAGGTGAATGTTTTCTGACGAGCATTGGCATGAATCATTAGGAAAACACACACTTCTGTGCTTTCTTCCATAGGTCTATCTATATACCTCTTCTATAGATATTCTCATCTCATTTTAAAATCTTCCTGAGAAAGTAGCAAACTTTTAGCCACTGCCCAAAGTTTGTACATATTCTTTCCTTAGATTATTGACTTTTCATTTAAACTTGATAACCAAGTATACGTCTTAAAGCTCTTTCCATTGGGATGATTCTCACCTTTGACTGTAACAGGAATCTAATTTCACTTTGTGTCACTATATTAATCTGATCTGTGCATGAATCAAGGCCAAATATATTTTATCTCTCTCAGCTGCTCATAGGGAACTCGCTAAGAAGCAACAGCTGTGAGCTGAGAAAGAGGCACTTTCTACTCTGAATTTAATTAGGACACATCTAAAATGTATCATTTCCATCATCAAATAGATGGCTACGGACTGTCTTCAGACATGGTAAATATAAAAATAAACAGCTAATAATGAACAATTATGATTTCAGTGTCAATTTATATCTCAGATCTTCAGTCTGTACAAGGGACTTTTCACATACTGGTCAGTTCTTTATTTCAGAAGGAGTGGTCTTACTGCATACATTAAGAGACTGTTCTGTGTGTGAAATTGGCACATATGATGTGGTATGTGTTATATGATATACCTGGCTAGCTTACTGAGACTTACCAGAGATTCTACACAGTATCTATATTCTCCATAGATATCTCTAGCACCTGTGAATTTGTCAGGTCATATTTTCCAAGCAGCAGATTAGCTTCCACTGGAGAATGAGCTCTTTGTGAGTCACTTGATCAAAGGACAGACCAACATTCACAATTAAAAGTATATACTGATCTGACATCCAAGAGCCCCCCCAAAACAATGTACTTCTTAATTACTGAAGGAGGTATAAGTTACAAAAACTTATTCTTTTCCATTGAGGATATTTCCCAGCAAATACCAAACCATTTGACCCCTATATGTTGTACTAATTGGCAAACCTTGATTTTTTAAGGTTTTATCACTCATTATTTGGCACATATGTGTCTTTCCATGCCATCTAAGGAACTTGACACACCTTACTCCTGAGTAAAACTAGTATGCTTTTAGTACTATTGGGGACCAGTGAGATGTGCTGCAAATGGCAAGATAATTCAAGTCCCTTTGAACTAGGCTTTCACTGAGAACAGGATATTTTATACAGCTCTGGACAAAAAGAGGTGAATGTATACTACTATCCTTTCCATGTAAATACAAAGTAACATCGATTTCCTTTCTTAGTGAAGGTTAAAAATAGCATTCACTGGATCAATATTAATATACCAGCTGGCATAAGCTGTGTTGAATTGTCCTAGTACATTTAACATATTCAGCACAACAGTTGAGATTGGGATTATGACTCCGTCATGTTTATGGTAGTGCACAGTTACTTATTTGCCATGATTCATCCGTATTTTGCATTTTGTTTGGTGGAGACCCGACCAGTGATTTGAATGGAAATATGAAGAGACTCACAATCTTCCATATTACAGCCTTTAAGTATGGTGTTAATCTCTGCTTATCTATCATCAGCTTCTTAGGATTTTTATTCAGAATACAGGATATACATGATTTGTGCAGTTTTCTTGATGAATAAGCTATTGTTTTCCACGGTCAGAACTGTCATTTTACACTGGTGTTATGCCAAGATCTCACTGTAAAGATCTGTCAAGAGCAGTGTTTCTCAAACTCGAGCATAAATTAGAACCACTCAGAGGGCTTGATTAAACGGCTTGCTAGGTGCCACTCCAGAGTTTCTGATTCAGTAGGTCTAGGTTTAACCTGTTCCCAGAGAATGATGATGTTGCTGATTCAGGTCTGTGTCCTTAAGGAAAAGGATCATAAGTAAAAGTGATGTCAATCTTGAGGAGAAAAATTATTATTAATTTGTTTAAGGCATCCAGCTCAAGTGGATGGTCTCCAGGCAAAGGAAGGATGGTCTCTTCTAAAAAGCAGGTGAGGGCCACTTCTGTCTGACTAGAGGGTTAAGGTTCAAGGTTCTTAATTTTCACCCAGATTCCAAGGATTGCTAAATATATAGATCAAGGAGATCAAAGTACCTTTTAAAATTGCTCTTTCTTAGTTTATTTTAACTTTTAAAATCACAAGAAGTCTTCTACTTAAAGGGGGCAAACTGATCATATACATGTATATTTCCATTCTCTAAAAGTCTATTAAAACTCCACTAAAATGATAATAAAGGAAAATTTCAAAGATATTAACTAATAAGGACAATGTGAGAAATATACAAAAAAAAATTAAGATGTTGATGATGAAAAGCAAATGCTTGAAGGTAACTACTTTAACAGATCCAGGAAAGTTGAATTCTAAACTGATAAAGCTTTAACCTGAGCACTGGGTGCACAGGCTTAAATACTGGTGGCACATTGAAATGCAGGTGAATCTGAGCTAAAAAGAAGAGGATTTCTTGGAATTTATTTAAGAAGTTAGAACCTCTAGTCTCCTCCCTCTCTTAGTCGGAATATCAGAGGCTTAATCACTAAACAGGATGGAACAGAAGAGCAGGGTAAGACACAGCGTGAGAGTCCCAAAGAGAAAATAAGATGATTAAATTAATATTTACATATTAAATATGAAGACCTTACTCTTACCTCACTTGGCTCTCCCAAAGCTGGCCATCAGATTTTTATTCTCCAGGCAGGAGATTTGAGGATTTTCCCTTGTAGAATATATCCAGCCACAAGAAAAGCTCTAAAGGTGTCATCCAAAAGTATCACACTACTTACCCTAAAGAAATAGTACTGCTAGTTATCAAACCAAAAGTCCACAATTAAAAACATTATGTCACATTCTCAAAATTTCTAATAATTTTTATAGAGACACAAAATCACAAAACACTGAGGAGGTCTCTAAGGTATAGAAAGAAATAAAATGTAGAGAGCAGGTACCATACAATAATAGACTTTAAAAAAATAATAATATCATCAAAATAGTTCAAAATTAATATTTTATGTATTTAAAATAAACAGGAGATGAATAATTTTTTAATTCTATTGATTTTTAGAGATACGAAGGGAGAGAGATCGAAAGAAAGAGAGAGAAACATGGATTGATTGTTTCCGCACCAACTGGGGATCAAACCTGCAACCTGAGCATGTGCCCTGATAGGGAATCAAACCCATCCCTTTTGGTGTGTGGGACAACACTCTAACCAACTGAGCCACACCTGCCAGGGCAAACGTTTTTTGAAAATTAGAAGCATGATAGTAAATGTGAAAAATACAATAGGAAACTTGGCAGAGTTTGAGTAAATATCTCAGAATTTAGAGTTAAACCAGAGAAAGAAAAATTAGAGAACTATTAAAAGCATGCAATATTTCAATAATTGCAGTTCCAGAGAAAGAAAAAATTTATAGGGAATGAAATTAATGAGAAATTTTAAAATTTTAGTAGAATCAAAAATGCAAGTTTCTAAATTATAAGGGGCTATTAAAGGCACAGAACAATAGTTGAAAATTGGCCAACTCCAGGGAAAATATTATTGCAAAATTTCATAACACTGGGAACAAAGAAGAGATGCTTTAAACCTCTAGAGCAGCCGTTCTCAACCTGTGGGTTGCGACCCCTTTGAGGGTCGAACAACCCTTTCACAGGGGTTGCCTAAGACCATCGGAAAACACATATTTCCGATGGTCTTAGGAACCGAGACAACACTCCTCTATCTGTCTCCAGGTGGGTCCGCCCACATGCAGATACACCCACATACAGATACGCCCATATACGAGTACCCAGCATGGTAAATAATAGGAAACTTTAATGAACTGTATTGACTAAACTATGCCGTGTATCATCTTTTGTATTATTAAAGCTATTGTTATATATTATTTTTATTAGCAAACCATCCCATGACAATGGATTGTGTAGAGAAGAACGTTAAGAAAAGAAAATATAGTGAGGATTTTTTACAGTATGGTTTTACCTCAACAATTACAGCAGGAGTTGAGAAACCGCAATGTGTTATTTGTTGTGAAGTTCTATCAGCCAAATCTATGAGGCCGAACAAACTAAAACGCCATTTTGATAACAAGCATCCGAGCTTTGCTGGCAAGGATACCAACTATTTTAGAAGCAAAGCTGATGGACTCAAGAAAGCCAGACTTGACACTGGTGGCAAGTACCACAAACAAAACGTAGCAGCCATTGAAGCTTCATATTTGGTGGCACTCAGAATCGCCAGAGCTATGAAACCTCACACCATTGCTGAGGATTTACTGTTGCCAGTGGCCAAAGACATCATTCGAGTTATGATCAGAGACGAATTTGTTACGAAATTGAGTGCAATTTCCTTATCTAACGACACTGTCCACAGAAGAATAGATGACATGTCTACTGATATTCTTGATCAGGTAATCCAGGAAATTAAATCTGCTCCACTTCCAATATTTAGCATCCAGCTTGATGAATCTACAGACGTTGCAAACTGTTCACAGTTATTGGTTTACGTGAGGTATATTAATGATGGTGACTTTAAAATGAGTTTCGTTTTTGCAAACCTCTTGAAAGGACAACTACTGCACGTGATGTATTTGACACAGTTGGTTCATTTCTGAAAGAGCATAAGAACTCTTGGGAAAAGGTGTGTGGTGTTTGCACAGATGGTGTTCCAGCTATGCTGGGATGTCAATCTGGATTTCAACATTTGGTACTGAATGAGTCACCAAAAGTCGTTGGAACTCACTGTATGATTCCTCGGCAAATATTAGCAATGAAGACGCTGCCACAGAGTTACAAGAAGTAATGAAAAGCGTCATATGTTCTGTCAATTTTGTAAAAGCGAGCACTTTAAACAGTCGACGGTTTCACAACTGTGCAACGAGTTGAATGTGCCGAACAATGCTCTGCTATTTCACACTGAAGTGAGATGGTTGTCGACAGGAAAAGTTTTAAAACGTGTTTTTGAGCTTTGTGATGAACTCAAAACATTTTTTAATCAGAAAGCAAGACTGCAGTTCCAAGCACTTTTCAGAATAAAAGTGAACTGCAGAAAATAGCTTACTTGGTTGACATCTTTGCCATCTTGAATGAGTTAAATTTATCACCGCAAGGACCAAATGCAACATGCCTCAATTTGTCTGAAAAGATCTGATCATTCCAAATGAAACTTCAGCTTTGGCAAAAAAACATTGGATGAAAATAAAATTTACATGTTGTCTATGTTTTCTGCTTTCTTTGAGGAACATGACATTGAACCAGACAAAAGGATTATGATGATAATTTCTGTGAAAGGACACTTGCACATGCTTGCAGACGAAATTTCATCGTACTTTCCAAATCTACCTGACACCGAATTTGCACTTCCCAGAAGCCCATTCACAGTCAAAGTTGAAGATGTTCCTGAGAAAGCACAAGAGGAGTTCATTAACAGCGATTCAGAGAGAACTGATTTCTCTACAATGCCAGTTACAAAATTCTGGATCAAGTGTTTGCAGTCATACTCTGTTCTGTCTGAGACTGTGTTGCGCCTTCTACTTCCATTTCCAACAACATATCTTTGGGAAACAAGGTTTTCCAGCTTGTTGGTAATCAAGTCTAAATACAGAAGCAGACTTGTTGTGGAAGATGATCTTCGCTGTGCTCTTGCAAAGACTGCCCCGAGAATTTCTGATCTGGTGAGAAAGAAGCAATCTCAACCTTCGCACTGACGTTGGCTTTTTATGCATACTGTCGCAAAATGTGGCAATGTAGTTTACTGTTGCTTTATTAAGACTGCTACCCATGCTACACCATGCTTCAAGACAAAATTTCATTTATTTGTAATTAGAAAGAAATATTTCACAATATATAATTACATATCGTTTTTGTGATTAATCACTATGCTTTAATTCTGTTCAATTTGTAACAATGAAAATACATCCTGCATATCAGATATTTACATTACGATTCATAACAGTATCAAAATTATAGTTATGAAGTAGCAATGAAGATAATTTTATGGTTGGGGGTCACCACAACATGAGGAACTGTATTAAAGGGTCGCAGCATTAGGAAGGTTAAGAACCACTGCTCTAGAGAAAGATGGCAAAAAAAAAAATACAACTAAAGAATAATGACTACTTAGCATCAGCAATGGGTTCAAGATAAAATAGAACTATGACTTCACAATTATTAGGAAACATGGCTTCTACTCATGAATTTTATAAGGACAACAATTCGAACAAATATGAGGTAGAATTACAAAATTTGAAATATTCCAGTTCTCAAAAAATGTATTTCCCTGGTTTTGTTTCACTGAGAGCAAATGAAGAATGTGCTTCTCCTAAGTGATGTAATAAAGGCAAAGTAACAACAAGGAATTAAAAACAAAAACAAAAAACACAGAGGCACAATTTAAAAGAGGAATTAAAAAATGATGTGGAGGGTGAAAAGTAAGGCGATTCTGTCATGAGGATTGTGCAACCGGCATAAAGCAGGATCAGTACCGACTAGAGCAGTTCAGACATCTCTGGGAGAGATTTCACAAATAAGACAAAGTTTTAAGTAAGAACATTCCGAATGATTCAGTTCAAATGTAGGCAGTGCTTTCTTTGCAGGTTTCCAATGCGGACCCATTTAAGTAAGCACAGTTTAGTTAAATGACACAGTTCCCTCAGACAGGATTCAAATTTCAGTTACCACAGCATAACGTAAAAACTCCACTTCTAACTTTTCAGTCCAAAATAATTAAATAAATAATAGATGTAGGTCATGCTTAGTGACCAATCACATCATTATCATTTATATATTGTTGGTGATTGGTCACCGCACACCTGTTTGTCAACTTATGCGCAGACAGAAACGTGTGTAGCTGTCTTGCCTCCTTGTCTTCCCATGATAAAAAAAAAACAAAAACCCACGTGTCCTTTTACAAGATGAAAGTGCACAAGTAAACAGAAAGTGAACAAGCTGGAATTTAACTTTGAATCAAACATAAATGAATTATAGGGGAAAAAATAGCTAATCATGAGAATGTTGACCCAGCTATAGTTTGAGATACTCTAGATAATGCAGCCATTGGAACTTAGCAAAAGAGAATTTATGGACATAAATGAAGAAAGTGGTTGTGATGAAAAAGATGACTCAGAGGAAATGATGCTGGTGAAAACTTCACATTAAATGAACTATTGGAGATTTGCACAATATTCGTAGTATGAAGGGTAAAATTTTCTTTTTCTTTGAAATTTATTATTAGAAGTGTTACAGATGTCCCTCCTTTTTGTCCTCCATTGACAGCCTCCTCCCCACTACTGGCCCTCCCTATCTTCACAGCACTGTTGTCTGTGTCCATTGGTTGTGCATATATGCATGTAAGTTCTTTGGATAATCTCTTCCCAGCACCCCACCACCCCCTTCCCTCTGAGGTTTGTCAGTCTGTTCCCTACTTCCATGTCTCTGGGTCTATTTTGTTCTTCAGTTTGATTTATTCATTAAATTCCACAGATAAGTGAGATCATGTGGTATTTGTCTTTCTCTGACTGGCTTATTTCACTTAGTGTAATACTCTCCAGGTCATTCTATGTCATCGCAAAGTGTAAGAGATCTTTCTTTCTTATAGCCGCATAGTATTCCGTTGTGTAAATGTACCACAGCTTTTTTATACACTCATCTACTGATGGGCACTTGGGATGTTTCCAGATCTTAGCGATTGTAAACAGTGCTTCTATGAACATAGGGGTGCATATATTCTTCCTGATTGGTGTTTTAGGCTTCTTAGGATATGTTCCTAGAAGTGGGATCACTGGGTCAAATGGTAGTTCCATTTTTAATTGTTGGGGAAATACCATATTGTTTTCCATAGTGGCTGCACCATTCTGCATTCCCACCAGCAGTGTACTAGCATAAAGGGTGAAATTTTCAAAGTTAACTAAGTTTAGAACGGAGGATGACAATTTACAAAGGCACAGAAAAGATACTCTGTCCGTATGATACATTATACAAGAAGGAAAACACTGTTCAAACTTCTCTTGAGGTTTTTTTTTTTTTAAACAAATTGTACTTGCAATGTTTCTAATGTTGTAAATTAATATTAGTTTAACGTTTTATTGTCCTATATACTTATAACTGACACTAAGAGTCTTTAATATTAGTTTTGACAAACAGTGTTAAATATCACAAAGGAATTATAATTTTCCCACTGTTTGTTAAGACAGCTTTGAGTAATTCACTTTGCATGGCCATTTGTATTGCCCAGCACTGTGATGTTATATGAGGACTCCCTGTAGCTGCAAATGATTTCCTCTAGGAATTGTGAAATTAACAGACAAAGGGGGTAGAGGGCTGCTGTTCTTTATAATAAGATTCTTTAACTTAGTAGTATGCATAAGTTTGATAAAAACATCTAAAATTTTAAAAAATGATTTTAACAATTATAATGACTCTTGGGAAAACAGAGATGATAGAATCTTTCATAGGCAATACTTAAAAAAAATTATCTTTATTGTTGAAAGTACAACAGATGTCCCCCCTTCTTCCTCCATTGACCCTCTCCTCCCAATTCCTGCCTCCCTCTTTGTCACACTGCTTTCTGTGTCCATTGGTTATGCATACATGCATGTAAGTTCTTTAGTTTATCTCTTCCTGCCCTGTCTCCTCCCTTCCCTCTGAGGTTTGTATAGGCAATATTTTGTAAATGAAAGAATGAATGTATTGTTTATTCAGCAGCGTCATAGAATGTATTTCATTTGTTTTGAGGTTCCTTTAATGTAACTCATTTCATAATAATGATAGCAGTAATCATAATGGCTGATATTTATTGAATTTTTATGTGCAAGACAATAAGATATGAACTTCTTATGTATTATTCCATGTGTTCCTCACTACCACTCTATGAGGTAAATAATATTATGCTGATTTTTTTCAAATTAGAAATCAATGGTTAAACTTTCCCAAAGTCACAGGGCAATTTTGAGGTAGAGAGTAGCATCTATCTTCAGATACCATGTTGTTAATCTTTTAGGCTATGATCCCATGCAGTTGCTGGTGTGCATGGTGGTGATGGCTGTTCTGAAGTGCTAATCTATATGACAGCAGCAACATCAACTAAGAAATAAAAGAAAGTATATTGATGGCTAAATCCATCAATATACTTAAAATATTCCTTTAAAGTCTCATTCATTTCACTTCATTTATGAAATCTAAGAGTTCTCGGGGAGGGAGGAAGGGAGGTCTTTCAACTTTTTCTAATAAGGTTATTTATTTCAGTTTATACTAAAATTAAATTCTTTTGAGAAAGGGCTACCAAGTTTGGTTTACCGTCACTCACAGTTTATTTTCCAGCCTAATAACTGATGAGTAAAGCAGGAAATTATAAAGGTGGGTGATTCTCAATGAAACTCAGTTAAATCCTCTATAGTTGTTCCTCAAAATGATTTATTGTGTAGACATAATATTAATGTTTTAGAAGAAAAAAATTTTAGAATTATGTTTCTTAAACCCAGGAACACTTCAAAAATTTAAGGAGATGGTTAACTATACATATTCTTTGTTTTCTAAGTCCACAACCTAAAGAATCAAAAACTGTAGTGATGAGTCAGGGGATTTTTATTTTTATCAAGCTCTATCGTAATGCCTGGTAATTTTTAAGACTTGGGTTGAAGGATATCATGTTGAAAATCTTAGAATCATGTTGAACAGTTCATGACTACTTTGTTTCATAAATCTCAAAGGTATTTTTGAAGACATAATTTCAGTAAATCTCATTTTACCTATGGAAAAATTGGGACCCATTGAGAGTTAAACTCAGACTTACTCACCAACTCCCTCTGAGAAGCTTAGGTCTGGCAGGTGGAATTCAATCAATCCATTAGTTACTTAGATTTTTCTCATAGGTGAGTATATAAACAATTAGGTAGAGAGGAAGGAAACTTGAATACAGTATAAATACTTGCTGTTTTCTAAATAACATTTAACCCTATTGGTTTTTAAAAAGTATACTTCTTGGTTTTTGTTATAAGCATAGATGATTGATTTGTAAGAAAAATTATTGTTTATTTTTGAATCACAATATTACAATAAAATATCAGTAAGTATATTTATATATACTTATCTATTGAGTAGTTTATAAGGTCAGTTAGGAAAAGACACATATTCCAGAATCAAAAGTACTTATATAACTTTGCATATCAATATCTATATCTATATTGACATGTGCAAAATATACCAGGTTATATGATTAGTTTTTAAATCTAAGGAAAGTATGAAACCCTTCAGTAATAGAAAAATGGTAGAAGAACTGTCTGGCTGTTGTGGCTTAGTGAATTGAGCATCGTCCCATGGACTGAGAGGTCCTGGTTTGATTACCGGTCAGGGCACATGCCCAGTCCATGGGTTCGATCCCCAGTAGGAGGAGTGCAGAAGACAGTCGATCGATATTTCTCTTCTACATCGATGTTTCTATCTCTCTCTCCCTTCTTCTCTCTCTAAAAAACAAACAAACAAAAAAAAACAATAAAAACATATTTTAAGAAAAATGGTAGAAGCCAATGATAAAGGAAGATCTTGCATTTCCTAATTAAATAAAATATTTTAAAGTGTAAATTTCTCATTCTCTTTCAGCATTGAATATCTTATTTAAACAGTGATTTAAAATAGTGTAAAAATGACAAGAAGATAATAGGAAGACATTTTGATTGAGTAGCAACCATTTAAAGCATTTTGTATCTAGAATCCAGACAAGGGAATAATGAGTAAAAATTGCCACTGCCAATACATACAGTTTCAGATTGTTAAGATTTAATGGCAAATTAAGAAATTACTGTATTACTATTAGTTTTCTAGGATTTTAAACAAACTAAAATAACCCTATTTTAAAGAGAATCACACTCAGTTTTAGCTAATTTTCTAAATTATTTCCTTTGGAGATACTTTGACATAACCTTTCACATATATGGATTCTTATTTCAGTTTACATTGTTCTGTTTTCCAAACCTGCTTTTCTGTTTCACATATCATTATGCAGATTTTATAATTTGGGAAGGAAAGAAAAACTTATTATCATTATTATTATTTGTAAATAGGTTTCATAATGGTTCATCTAAAGTTAGTTTTGCTAAATATGGATACACACACACATACATTTGAAGTTATGTTGCAAAGCAGATTTCTAATCAAGGGGCTTCTTGGGATGTTACCTGCCTATCCCAGAATTGCTCAAATTATGATTTGATTTTTTTCTTTTTATTGGTATTGTAGTACAATAAAATTTAGTGAGGAAACATGTGCTCTAATAATATTAAGCTTATATAATTTCCCTTGGACTATTTAAAATTTTTGTTTTTAGTTACATATTTTATAGGTAGAAACAATGATAATAATAACAATAATGGATTTAAAATGGCATGACTACAATTATTCCGTGTTTTCAAAACAAACAAAAAAATGAGATGTAAAACTTTCATGCTATTTATAACTACATTCAAACTTTTGGTATCTATGGTGACTAAGTCTCTAGAGCACATAATAAAGATATGGTACCTTTGATAACACCAGTAACTAACTTTTATTGGCACTATTTTTGTGTTCTCATTTATCTCCACAGCTTTCCTGTGAATTTATTGTTCTAATTATCATCATTTTGCAATGGAGTAAGGAGAGGCACAGAGAGCTTATGTAATTTGTCCAAAGTTGCATAATTAAGAAACGTCTGAGCCAGGACCCAGTGCCTAAGCAGTCTTCAGGATTCCTGCTAGTTTAATATTCTGGCATATGTATGCATGTATTTTGATATTGTATAATGTATTTATGTATATATGTTTATACATATGTGTGCTTAAATTAAATAATAAAAATATTTTTACTATAACAAAATATTTTCATTTCAAACATGTCAGAAAATAGAAAACACTGAACCACAAATTAGTTATCCAAGAAACCTGTGGAGGAAATGAAACATTCTACTGCCAGAGGGATTTCACAAAGATCTATGCTTATTAGAGTAACCGTCATTATTTTTAACCCAGCATTATTTAGTCACAGTATAGTGAATGTTAGTTATGCAAACAAAACACCATTTCATAATGGGAAATAAATGTGTGTTTTTGAATGTCAAAGCTCAAGGGAAAAAAAAAAGTGTTTATTATCCAATCAATAAACTATAGCAACCCAGAGAGTTCTGATATTCCAGTCCAAATTGTTTTCTTCATTGTTCAGGAAATGGCGACAACAATGGATGAATTACTTTGGGTATAGAAGCACAACGGAATGCCTTGCTTTGATGAAAATTTGCTTTTAGATTCATAATAATGCAGAAATAATTTATGATGAACAGGTACCTGTATAACGAATTTAGGTAGCTATTTCCAATCATGTGCACTTCAATCATTCTCAACAACTGAATTATGTGTTTTTGTTGATTAATCAGAATGTTGGAAAGAATTCAACTGATGAAATGGGATATACCCTCAATCTCCCAAATACCTAAAGCTATACTAAACGTGTTTTAATGTCTCTTGAAGAAATACTTTACTGATATCACCGTCATAGTATTATTGCCATTGTTATAAGAAAATATCTAGATATATATTGATCATTTAATTTACCCTAAATATGTCCTTCTTATGAATAAACTCCTGATACTCATCTGTCATTCAGTTAACAAAACATAATGCATTTTGGAATTGGAATGATTGAATATAAATTTTAATTTCCCCAATTTTTAGCCTTGGGATCATGTTTTAGCTGCTTAACCCTATAACTCTCAAGCTTATCTGTAAAACATATCAACCATACCCAGCTCTGGGTTAAAGAGAAGATTAATGGAAAAGCATCTATACAGCAGATTATAGTATGTTTTTCTATAATAGGTGCTTGATAAATATTCTGGCTGTTTTTTTCTTTATCATATTGAACATTAATATATAATGTTAAAAAAGATGGTAATGACCACTTGTTTAAATTTTCATAAGATATAGCTGTTGATTTTTTTAGCCACTAGACCAAAAATATTTGAAAATTATTATTTTGAAGACATTCAATTCAATGTCATCAATTTCTTTCCTTAGCGATCTGTTTTTGCTTCCTACATTCCATCACTATAAGCTGGGAGTGGGCACTGGTCAAAATGGACTTCATGAAAGATTGGACGCATCAGCGCTGGGAAACATTTTATAAACTGCTGTGCTGGTAGTGAACCGCAAGTTCTTCGTGGTCAGGGAATGGTTAATGAAATAGAAAATACATCTAGAGTTCTTTTCTTTGCAAATTTACCTTTACATTCTGTTGACACAGAGCTCAATTTCCCAAAAGTACGGTATAATCTTACCTCACCATACTCAACAACGACCTGAATTTGGTTTTAAAACAAATGGTGGTATTAGAACTTAATCTGCTTTTTGGTCAAGCAGAGGAAACGCCACAGTGATGACCAAATCCTTTTTCAGGTCATGTGAAACAGCACATTTTCCCTCTAGTAGATGAGCTTCAGGAATCGTCACTGCCTGTCTGGTCAGTGGAAAGTTTGAAACATCAAGCCACATTCTTCTAACTTCCTCGAGCAAGAGAGAATTCTGATGTCTACTTTCTAATTTTCACTGGGTGGATAGATTTTTCTCAATGTCACTAAGCAATGAATAAACATGATTACAAATGCATCCAAATCCTGCCCCCAAAAGGCGACTGTGTTTTCTTAAAGGCAGTTTTAATTCCCTGGCAGGGAGGAAGCAGGGCAGGATGAGCTGGGGAAACACTTCCACCCTCATTACCGCATATCCTCTCTTCACCAGAGAGCCCCCAGCCTGCCCACTATTGTCCTGCCTGTACTTTCTGTACGACTTTGAAAAGAAAAGTCTCAAAGAGCAAGACTTTCAAGCTCCCCTTTCCATGTCAGACACTTTCAACTCCTGATTTCAAAGTGCCACTCCGTGGCTGTTCAAAGGCCTGTGGACTCGTAGGGGGTGAGACTGAGTTAAAGGTTGAACTACAAAGCTCCTTGCATTCACAGTAATATCCAGCTTGGAGATACAAATGGTAAGACGCACTCAAGCACCTATCAATAAAACTGCCAATATATGAAAGGAGGAACAGAAACATTCTAAATGGCCTTTTTTACTTATTTTTTTCAGCTAGGCGCGTGCTGTCATCAGTTTGGATGAAAGCCTAATTGATATTTTGAAGTACTACTTTTCTCTCTGTTGCATTACAATGAGGAGCACTACAGACGCAGTTGAGAGAAAAAAAATAAGAAAGAAAAAACACCCACAAACCCCAAAGAAGTTAGATAAGAATAACTAAAGAAGTCCCTTCCGACATCTGAAAAATATAAAAATCCTGCCCTACTCTACTTGAGTATTCATCCTCTTCCCCTTCGCGCCCTCTATCCTTTTTATCTGCCTGCCCAAAAGATTTGGAGCACCATTAATTGGTCCTCAGGGAGGCTAACAGGCCTCTGCTTTTATGACTCAGTTCTTTGTATTGTACACATGTGGGCATCTCTCTGGAGATAAACAAAAGAAAAATGTATGGAAAGAGGCCAGAAATCGGACAGGTCTAAATGCTGAATAGGCCATTATCCTGATTTACTTTTAATGCTTTAAATTTTGTGAATAATTCTAATGCCCCACCCCTATTGCCCTCCTCTGTCTTAAGTTAATGTGCTTTTTCTCATTGCTACATGGCCATCATCTGAGGAATTCGATTTCCTATTTGAAATCAAACAGTCTAACTCCTTCTTGGCCCCCTCCTCTTATCCCTCCCATCCTCGGCAACAAACGAGAGAGGTGGTCTTATGGGAAGATAAAAGGAATAGTTGATCATAAGAACTAACCTGGAGCCAACACATTGGCCTTTGGTCCCTTCAGCACTTTCTAAACCCTAAGCACCTGCAGCTAATTCTCCTGACTTCCAGCCCTGGTCTTGGATACGCTGAGGTCCGCACTCCACAGCAGCACGCTTCCTGCCTCTTACAATGTTCACGTTTACTGAAGAATGACATCTCTTAAGAGATCATGACAGTATTTAAAGCAAGTTTCTCATATGAGAACTTGGAATGCTTTAATATAACTAACTTTTAAATTCAAATTCATCTTAAAAGTAAAATCAGGGTCTAAATTTAGGATATTTACACAGAAAAAAATAAAATCAAACCCCGAGTAGATACCGGTTGTATTCAGGTATCAGAACGGAGGCCTGTGGCTACTATTTAACTAAGTCAAACATGTTAACTTAGTAAATCCTAGACTTCCACAATAGTTGGGAAAATAGACAATTTTCAAGAATAAAATAAAAAAACTTATGTCATCTAATGCCTGAGATTCTATGTTTCACTCTAATCTAACCTTACACATGTCAGTGTATTTTACAATGTCCTTTCTGGGTAGTCATACTAGCATTTTATTGGAGGGGACAAGTCAGAGAAATAACAGTGAGTAAAACAGAGAAGCAAGGAAACAGTAGTAGTGGGAGAAGTTACCCACGGTTTATTACTGAGTGAGCCATGGACTCTCCATAAACACAGCTGGTTTCTGAGTCTCTTGGGATATCTTTATGGAGGCTGTGTAAAATTGCTCATCTTGGAACATCCCATCAAGAGAAAGGAAGAGCAAGCAGTTTATCTGCTGATTTCTTACTATTCCTGGTCTCTTCTTAGTTAACATAGGACACGTGTCCTTAACTGTGCTGCCCATGGGAAATGGGTGTGAGAGCCTTCTAGGCACTGCTGGGAAAGCCAGAACTTTCATGAGCCCAATCTAGTCACAATGCAGGCATGGAAGTTTCTCCTTGACAGGCAGTGCTACATCAGGGATGCCTTATTTGTCTCAAGATGATTGGACCCCTTCTGTGGTTGTTGAGCCACTCACAAAGCAAGGTTTTCTTCAGACCCACAAGGAAGCTATAAGGCTGTTTTTATGATCTCTCCTCAGATACCTCATGGAGATACTTCATTGTATTCTATTGTTCAAGATAAGTAGCAGGGCCAGCCCCTGTTCAAGTAGATGGGGACTATATTGGATGTGAATATCATGAGGTGCAGTTTATTGAGACTCAATGCACATAGTCTGTCTTTTGAATACATGCATAAATCACAAAATTTCTCTAACTTAGACACACAGAAGATGGCCTCATCTGAGTAGATTCTGCAGGATATTACCGTCTTTATAGGGACAGCGAACTATATTTCTTTTAGATTCCTTTGAATAGTCTTTTATGTTTGTTATATAAATATAAAATCAAATATATATTATTTGTTTACATATATGTTACATATATTAGAATTTACATATATTTAGTTGTACAATAGGGGTTCAATCGCTTTCCAGAAATAGTTTTTCTTCATAAATTGCTAAATAAAGAACACCCTAGGTATTGTATGTAAATAGACAATATTCAACTTTCAATTTCTATTGCCCAGTAAGCAACAAAGCTCTATCCAGAGTGCAACTTATGGAATTCTACCATCATGATAGCCTATTTTTTCCTGGGTGTGCTACAAATTCGGCTTTCGTGTACAGTATATGAATGGAAGTTTATAAGATTCAAGGGATAGATATTTATTCTTATTTTTAACTAGGAGAAACCTCCAAAGAGTAAATAATTTCCCCCAAATGAGTTAAATAATTTGCCCAACCACAAAGTATAAGTGCTAGGTATTAAACTCCATTCTGATTAATATCAAATTTCATGTATTGAACTTATACTGCATCCCATGGTCTTTGGAACTCTGACAACATACATATACATAGGGAAGATCTAATGTTGTACTTGTCTCATGGGCCAGTTTATTTAAATAAATTTTTAACTTTTCCCTTTCTGTGAAAGAAATGGGCTTTGTCATTAAGAAATGATAACTCTATATTTTGCACTTTCTCAGTGTTATCCATTACAAATATTTTTACATTGTTTTTATCTATAGTTATGTTTTTAATCCTCCAGAAAGATTTTAAATCATTCTAAGGTAGAGACTATGATTTCTGTTTATCTTGCTTCCCAACCTGCATCATCTTGTTCAGTTTTCTACACGTAGTAGGTATTTATCAAATTTTTGCTGTCAAATCAAATTTTATCTTTTCATCTGATTATGGAGAAAAAAACGGATTCTCACTAATCGTTTAATGCCATTGCATCTAGTTAGAGAAAAATTATTATTCCGATTAATCACTTGCAAAGAAGCAATTCTCAGGTGGTTATAAGTAGGGGAAGGTCCCGGGGAAAACTACAATTATAAGCAGCTGCAGCATGAATTATATGTAATTATAGTTGATTCCTGTAAATAATTCTTTCAGTAAATTTCCATTCCAAAAGATTTATTGCTTGGTAACAAAGAATATTTTGAATTAAGATATATTTTTCTAAATATATCTAAATAAAATGGCTACATCTATCAAAAGAAGATATTAAAAGGAAGAACAAAGGATCAAAGAGAATGTTCCATTTCTAGGTGTACATCTAACAAGCCACAGAATGTGATTTCTTAGTTAAATCTCAATATGACTCATATGTTTGTTTTTCTTTTCTTTAGGCTGTGTGTAGACAAAGTGGAAATGAAATACAACCACCGCCCCCCAAAAAAGAATAATGTGACATACTATGTTCTGCAGTAATTGTCAGCAAAATCTCATAATTCTATTTCAGCAACATAATAAGCATGTAATGACAGATGGCATCTGATGTGTCACTAAGGCACTGTTGAATACATTAATATGATTCCATTTGTTGTTGTTGTTGTTTGGAGGGAATGACTATTGGGCATTGAGCATTTCCTGTTCTATTAATAACTTTGCTATTTTTCATTATGGTATATATCATTTTCTATCAAATGTGGGCCAATGTGTGCCTTGTCTATAATATATATTTTATCAAAAATGGTAAGAGAAGAGTTGATATAGTATTTAAATAAAGTAACATTAATATGGGTTCTCTAATTTTAAAATGGCAAATAAAATGCAAAAAAAAAGAAGACGCTGAATGGCTACTTAAAACAGAGTGTCTGCATTTCTGAATTATAACACAAAATTAGGACAGTTTATGATTTCCAATTCTTTTCTTGCAAAGAGAGTTCATTTCCTTCTGAATTATAGCTTTGTTTTTCTGCACAGCATCTAAGACCTATGCTTTTCATGACTATCACATTAATCTAATGTGGAATAAGTCATATTGTTTAGGGGGAAACTGATATGCATATCTTTATTTGACACTCAAGATTTCTAAATCCCACAACTCTTTAGTGTAAAACAAACCCTATATCTTTCTTCAAAAAAAAGGGAAGAAAAATATAGACCATTTTGTTGCTAAATATTTATTTTACCAAAACTTATATCTCTTAAGAGTCTTTGCGCCCATGAAGGCAATTCTTCTTTCTGCATATAATCAACATTAATCTGATTGCACGTGTGAGAGCACACACAGCACATAGTTCCCAAATAATATCTTTTTTTTTTGCTATAAGCATAAAATCTTGCAAATAAAACAGATGCATGAGCAAAACAAAAGGAGAAATATATTGAAACATACAAAGGATCATATTCACCTCTATTTAGGGTCTTTTATTTTGCATCATATATCAAGCAAGAATAATCCACCTCTCAGAATATTAAGCAAAAACAATATGGCTCTGATGTACTTCTGCACAATACTGTCTAATTTCCATAAAATGTCTGCAGGGTTTTGCACATCAAGATATCTCTTATTGAAAATGTTTATGGAAATAGGTCATTATGTGTATTCCTAATTGAGAGCAATTTGTTATGTTTAAAAACAGCTTTTGTATAAATAGTTGTGAATAAACATTAAGTTATCAAGCATTTTAAATATAAAAAATACATTTATACTATATGTTTATACTATATAAGTGACACACTTCTCACTCAAATACAGAGTGTTTATATAATCTAATTAGAACAGATATTTAGAAAAAATAAGTAAAACATTTAACTTAGATTTCCAGTAGTAATACAAAGTGGTAATATAAGACGTATCAAAATCTATAAAATGCCTTATTGAATATTGGGCTCACAAATGCAAACAAAATTATTAAAACAGTATTTGTTAAATATAATATTTAACAATATCATTAGTTCCTGTACAACATATAATGAAATATTTTTATCTTTAAAACACACAATTCTAGTTAGTCTGGCTTTGATGTCAGTAAACGTGAAAGAAGTGTACAACATCTATTCAATTATTTCAGTTAATATACAAGCATTAGGCATTCAAATTCCTAATTAAGAGACAACATGCCCTGTCAGGCATCTGCATGGGCTATTGAACATTGCCTAGATTGTTCCATAATTATCCCAGCTTAATAGTTCTAAAAACAGAGGCAACGTGCATCCATTGAAGGAAAGTGTGGCTTATCACATAAGAAGGTGCGGCACACAGAACATGCTCCGGTTCCATGTATTCACACTGGAGGTTTTTACTGGAACATGTTTTAATTAATCTTTGAACAGAGAGCAACAGCACGCTGCCAGTGAAAGTTGTTCAAACATTCTTTATTGAAAAAGAATCACAGCCTGTAGCAGGAATACATGTACATTTGTTGTAAAATTTGTACTTTCGTCATACCCTCCTCTCCAATTCTTATATATCTTAGAATAGCAGTTAGCTGTGCTTAATTTTACCTATAAACTTTGGCATGGTACTACAAAACACAAGGAAATAATGTCATCCATTTAAAAAAATTAATCTGACATAAGGCAATTCAGGCCTCATTTAAAAAATAATCAATTTGAGCATCAGTTTACAAAAACAATGTTTTTAACCATTAGTTGTAAGTTAAACTTTTTTGAACCTATAGAACATAACTGACTCCTTTTCAGGTCAAAGAGAGTAGGGTTAAATAGATGAGGTGACATGCAAAGCATTATTTATGTTTTATTATCTAGTTTAAATATTTGGCTTTATAGAGTATAGGGAAATCACAGTAGATTTGTAAATTAAGAAGTATCTTGCCTTGGCTGGTTTGGTACAGCGGTTAGAGCGCCATTGGCCCACAGACCAAAGGGTCCCAGGTTTGATTCCCAGTCAAGGGCATGTGCCTGGATTGTAGGTTCCATCCCCAGACCTGGTCAGGGTCATGAACGGGGGCAACCAATCAATGTGTCTCTCTCACATTGATGTTTCTCTCTCCCTCTCTCTCCCTCCCTCCCTTCCACTCTATCTAAAAATCAATGGAAAATATCCTTGGGTGAGGATTAACCCAAAATAAAAAGACAAAGAAAGAAAGAAATATCTCTGCATTAGAGGTAAAAGAGTTTTACAAAGACAAATAAAATGATATCACATGTTTGAATAAATAAACTCAGCAATCTTTATAATAGTAAAGTAGTTAAACAATATAAATTTTTTTTCTGTCTTTCATAGCAGAAATTTATTTTCTCACAATTTTGGAGACTATAGATGTCTGAGACCAAAGTGCCAGCAGGGTTAGTTTCTTCTGAGACATCCTTTTGGGGCCTGTAGATGGCCATCTTCTCCCTGTGTGTTCACATGGTGTTCCTTCAGTGTATGTCTGTGTCCAGATCTCCTTAGTTTTGTTTTGTTTTTGTTTTTTGGCTTAATCCTTTCACCTGTTCACCCAGCCCACCAACACCTCTCCCTTCTAACAGCTGTCAGTTTGTTTTCTGTATCCATGCCTCTGTTTCTATTTTGTTTGTCAGTTTATTTTGTTCATTAGATTCCACATATAAGTGAAATCATGTGGTATTTGTCTTTCTCTGACTGGCTTATTTCACTTAGCATAATACCTTCCAGGTCCATTCTTGCTCTCCCAGATGGTAAGATTTCCTTCTTTTTTATGGCCAATACTATTCAATTGTGTAAATGTACAACAGCTTTTTTATCCATTCATCTACTGATGGGCACTTGGGCTGCTTCCAAATCCTAGCTATTGTAAATAACTCTGCAATGAACATAGGGGTGCATATATTTTTTCTCCTCCTCCTCCTTCTCCTGCTTCTTTAAGAAATTGCTTTAACCAGTAATACTGGTTTGGTGGTAACAAACTTCTTTAGTTTTTTTCTTGTCTGGGAAGCTCTTTATTTTTCTTCTATTTTAGATGATAGCCTTGCTGGGTAAAGTAGCCTTGGTTATAGGTCCTTGCTTTTCATCATTTTGAATATTTCATGAATTTCTGTAGCTTGATGCCATATGGAGGGGAGTAGTCCACCCTAGAAAGATGGTGTCTGCAGTGCAGGGGAGTGACTCAGCACAGGGGTCCCAGTAGCTGTCCTCTCAGCTCTCTCCCCAGAGCCACAAGCCCCAGTCTCTTCTTACATGACTCCAGTCTGCTCCACCCTTCTTCCTCTGGAGCCCTGGAGACCTGGGTGAGTGGCTGCGAATGAGATTTTGTGCATTGGCCCTTTAGGAAAGCACCTGTGTCTCTAGGAGACCCCGGTGTCTTTCTGACATATAGAATCCCCACAGATTTTCACAGCCAGATGTTATGTGCGTACCACTTCCCAGCTCAGGTGCTCTGGACTGGGGAGCCCATCTTGGGATGAGGCCTCATACTCCTCAGGGGGAATCATTGCCAGCCCTTTCTCCATCTCTGCCTTTCTTACCAGTCTCTTCTGTAAATCCAAAGTTATAAGACTTCTCTTCAGCTAGTCTTTGTTTGGTTATTAAGGTTGATTGTTCTATATTTTGGTCGTAATTCCTGTTTTTTCCTGGGAGGAGGTGAGTGTAGCATGCACCTCCAATATTGATTTGATGAATCATAGTACACAAATATGAATCGCCTTAAAGTTGTAACTGTAAGTGTATATCAATATCAAACATATTCTTCAAGTGTCTGTAATGGGCAAGGATGTGTAAGAGGAGAAACAATAACTGATGTGATCCCTGACCAAGAGAGCTTAAACAGTAGACATGTTCAATTACCAAAACATTAGAATTAACATAAATATAAGTGGAACAGTCCTGGCCAGGTGGCTTAGTTGGTTGGAGCATCAGCCCATACAACAAAAGGTTGTGGGTTCAATTCCTAGCCAGGGCACATACTTAGGTTTGTGGGTTTGATCCCCAGTTAGGGCATGTACAAGAGGCAACCAATCAATGTTTCTCTCTCACATCAATTTTTTTTTCTCTCTCTCTCTCTATAAAACATCAATTAAAACATATTCTCAAGTGAGGATTAAAAAAACAAAAGTGTTAAGGGTAAATGTGAGAGAGAGAGAGAGAGAGAACAACTTTCTAGCAGATCAAAGATAATTCTGTAGAGAGTTATCACATGGGTCATTATCCATAGTATATCATCTGTAAAAATATTTTATTCTATAACACTATAGTTTTAAATTTCATAGCTTGTAACACTAGAAAGTTATAATTCATATAACTTAAATTTATTAGTAAAGAGGGTATAATACTTCTTTACTACATATTTAATTCTCAAGTTTATCCAATCATGTTATTGATATAAGGTATTTATTTCTTCTTTCATTTCTAAATCTATTCTCATATTTTTTCATGTCTAATTCAAAGTAGTATTTGAAATAAATTTGATTACTTTTCACATCATTATTATCATTGTTATTCTAAAATATTAAATAAATTTAAAAAAGACAGCCCTGGCTATGGCTCTGCTTTGTCCTGTGCACTGAAGGGTTGCTGGTTCAATTCCTGGTCAGAGCACACGTGCCCTGGTTGAAGGCTCAGCCTGAGGTAGGGAATGTGTAGGAGGCAGCCGATCAATATTCTGCTGTCACATTGATCTCTCTCTCTCTCTCTTCAAACCAATAAAAGATCTTTAAAAAAACTCACAGTTTCTACTGTCTCAACTTATATAGAAACATCTAGAATAATAAGCATATTTCCTGTCTACTAGTTTCTCTTCTAATAATCCTACACTCTGGAATAAATGTTCTACAATTAGAAACCTAAAACCATAGTTTTAATATCAATTTTGGAAGTAGAATAAGTCAATTTAAGTTCTTTCCCAAACTTCTCCAAATTCTGGATTCACACACACACACACACACACACACACACACACACACACATACCATTAGGAGATTTCCAGAATGGCAGTATGAGGAGCCTCATGAAACTGTTCTCAGAAAACAACCATGACTCCTGAGAATTATTTTTTAAAACTCAAGCATTTAATGTCTCTGGAAGTGTTGTAAAGTCATACAGGAAATAAAAAAATGGTATGACAGAAAATTTATTAAATCTTGGAAAGAATAGAGAATCTATGGTATTTGTCCAGTGACCTGTTCCTTCTTTTCTCCCTCACCATCTCAGTCCTTAGACGCTCAAATCTGGTTGGATGTGGCCTAGAAAACAGGGCTTCTTCTCTTCATTTTCAGTCATGGGATATATTTCTTCCTGGGAGGGGCAAGCCAGAAACATTTCTTATCTTCACCAGCTTCAACTTCAAAGGCAAAATTCCTGGCAAATGCAGCCAATAAGTTGGGGGCTTACTTACATTCAGCCCTCTCACTCTTAGAACAGATGCTCGACTCCAGGCATAGCAGGCTAGGATATTGGGGCCTAGTTTGCTCTTACATCAGTTCACTCATAGCACAGAGGTTCCACTCTGGGAGAAGTAAGTTTTAAAAGGTAGAAACTATTGTCCCCACTGAGCACTCTACTCATTGTCAGAGGTATCCATCCAAAAGGAGCAGATCATAGTCATGCCCCAAGTTCTAAAGCTATGGCCCAGAGATTTTTCACCCAGAAGGAGAAGCAGTCCATAAGAACAGCAAACTTCAAAGATATTCCCAAGGGAACTCCCTTTGTTTGAAACACAGTATGGAAAAGATCAAACCAGTGGGTACTTCAATTATACAATACAGTATTATTAACTACTGTCACCATAGTACATACTATAAACCTAGTATTTATCTTATAACTGAAGATTTGTATCCTATGACCAACAAACAGCTCCCCATTTTTCCCATCCCCACCTCCCAATAACCACCATTCTATGCTCTGTTACTATTAGTTTGACTTATTTTTTCTAGCTTTTACATATAAGTTTGATCATGCAGGATTTGTCTGTCTCTGTCTGGCTTACTTCACTTAGCATAATGTTCTCTGGATTCATTCATGTTGCCACAAATGACAGGTTTTCCTTCTTTCTCATGGCTGAGTAATACTTCATTACATGTATATCACATTTTCTTTATCCATTTATTCATCAGTAGGCACTTAGGCTGTCTCCACACCTTGGCTAGACTCATGTTCTAAGTATAAGTAATTAATACTCGAATAAGATTGATTTTTAGAGAGAGAGGAAGGAAGAGGGAGAGAGAGATAGAAACATCAATGAGAGAAAACATAGATTGGCTGCCTCCTGCAACCCCCTCACTGGGGATCAGGCCCACAACCTGGGCATGTGTCCTGACTGGGAATCGAACTGGTGACCTCTTGGTGCATGGGTCGATGCTCAACCACTGAGTCACACCAGCCAGGCTAGAGTTTATATTTTTATAAGTTAAGAATTTTATTATATTAAGTAGTTATGCAATGATAAATTTTATGAGATAATTAAATTTTTATTATTTTTCTTGGATTATTATTTAAATTTTATAGACACTTGACACAAAAGGATATATTTCCTAAAATTTTTGTATGATTCACTCTCTTAATATTCATATTAACTTTCAATCCATTTCATTATGTCTTATCCATTTAAAGGTTCTTGATTGTTTTTGAACATACCATGAACAATTTCACAATGCTAAATAGTTGCAGCATTTTTCCCTTATAATAAAAAGTAAACATTTACAATCACTAAAGCTAGGATTTCAACATATCAAGAACCTCAGAAACAGCTTTACTCCAAAGTGCATCTGAAATGCCCGCCTGTATATACAGATATTAACTATATATTCAAATGCTAACCATGTTTGTATTACTGAAGACATCACACTGACTGGCTGTGAAGGAACCCATGAGATCACAAGGTTACTGATGAAATGCAGTTAACAGGGGCTAAAACTGATGTTAAGCAGATAGTCTATGATTTGGTTTTCCAAAGGCTGGACCTGACACCAAAGCCAAAGCCAAAGAGCACATTTGAGTTGAACAGCAAAACCAAACTACGTTTCAATGCACCACTACCATTTCCTCAACCTTCTGTTTCAATCTAGTAATTAGGGCAAGTTCTTTACCATGAAAAAGCATCAAATGATTATTTCCTGTAGTTTTACGTGACGTGCTTTAAAGCCAGGAAAAGGAGGCATGTGGAACTAGAAAACTGTTAGATAATATATAGCCAGTCCCGGAAAGTGACCCCAAAGATACGGGGGAAAAAGGAAACTACTGAAATAAAATAGAGCCTACCCATGTGTGGGAAGCCAATAGGAAAGCAATAGACACTGACTGCCCTGGGCGCTGCATGTATAGGAAGAAGAGGAGAACAAAGAGGAGACTAATATACACTGAGCACCTAACATATGGTAATCACTGGTCCAAATGATTTATGAATTTGCTGGACAAGCTACGAAATTTGCACGACCCAGGGAAAAATGAAAATAGAGCTCCTATTCAAAAATATATTAAGAATTTTAAGACAGCAATAGCAGAGCATTAAACCAATAGTGGGCCCTCTGAGCACGGGGCCCTGTGTAACTGCACAGATCATATGTTCACGAAGCTGGCATTGCTAATTTGACTATGGTACACTCAGGAATGCTATGCAGTACATGCTATTATCCCTATTGCACAATTAGTAAACTGAGGCTTAAAAAAGTTTAAGCCAAGTTTACACACCTTGTAAAGAACAAAGATATATACAACTTTAAATCTCTAGCTTTTTTCACTTTACCATGTGATTTGTTTGCTTAAAGGCTTTTAAAGCACGGTAGAAGTAGATACACACAATTTTTAAAATATATATTTAAATGTTTACACGCTCTCTATTTTTCATTGTCTCATGATACGATTCCTTCCTGCTACAATACAGTACACACATCTTTCTGCAGCTCCCCTGCTAATAGTTTTCAAAATTAGAGTGGGCTGATGCACCCAGTGGGAAGAAGACTGCGACATAGATGTAACAACCACAGCAATCCTGGAGCTTGTCGGCATCTGCGTAGAGTTAGGAGTCTGTTATTGACAAAGCCACAGGACTAGAATGGTGGAAGCCGCAGGTTCAGTGGACTGTTTCATGGATGGTCCTCTAACTGCTCATTAATATTGAAGGCCAGGGTAATTACTCTTACAAAATCTCATGATACTTGCAAACCTTACTTTTTGCCAATTTTTCTTTTCTTTTGTAATAGAGAGGCAGCCTTTCACCCACAAGTGTGCACACCACGAATCCCTAGAGCATGTACACTGCTGTGGGAGGGGGCTGCAGTATGGATAAAATTTTGTTTTGAAGGAGGTAGGTGAGAAGAGGGCATGCTCTAAATAGCATGTAACTTCCCTCTGAACAAATTAGGCCCTCTGAATTGTGTAAGTGAGCAAATCTAAATTTAGTGAACAAAAGAGGCTGGGAGATGCTGAGTGTAATTTTTATGTAAAAATAGAAAGTCTCCAAAGACATCTCTCTTTAAACAGATGAATGCAAATTACCAAAGTCATCCAAATCGAGAAGGTTGATTTATGCATTTTCCATTGTACCCATCAACAAACAAAGCTTTTTCTGTCTCTAAATAGTATGCATGTGGGGTAAAGTTTCACTTTATGCACCAAGAAAGGCTGAGAGAAGAGAGATCCAAAGCAGTCATGTAAAGAAATTGTTTCTCTCTTTTTTTTTCTTGAACACAGCTTCTGCCAAATTGGCTCTACAACAGTCTACTCTATCTACTTTTAGCAACTTGAATTTTAATTTAAAAACAAAAGTTTCAGTGCTATGTATCAGAATCTATTATTAATAATTCTCCATCGGCACAAGTGCAGACACAATTAAGAAAAATCAAATCCTGCTTGAGCATAGACAGCAGCTCAATTCACAAACCAGTACCAGCCCCTTAGAAGGATTTCACTGGATGACTCCATCAAGACTGTCAGTGCTCACGGTTTTGTTATAGCCTTCTACAAATCTCAAAACTGATAGTGAATTATTGGCTACTAACAATATATTTAAATGATTGTCTCATTTAAAACAATGAACTACTTAAGTGGTTTTCACACACTCTCACTCACAGGGTTTCTTCATCCTCTGCTTCTCTCCAACATGCGTCCTTTTAAAACTTTAAGACTATGTTAAGTAATCTATAGCAAGAGCAAGGACGTTGAATTTCTTGTTTCCCTGATGTATGGCTATGTCACTTCCCTCAGAACTCTGTGTGAGAATGGGCAGAGATGGGTGCCTTGGGCAGCACACTGAAAGGTGGGCACACTGAAATCTTTCTAATCCTCTCACTCTCCTGGAGGAGAAGCCTACATTCTGAATTTTCTGCAAGTTTCATAGAGCTGTGCCAGCTGCAAGAAGATGTCAACTCCCTAGCTGCCCCAAGCATCCCAACTAAAACAGTTTGAACTTTCAATTCATGTGAGGCAAGACAGAGCTGACCTGTAAGAAAGTGTACCGAAAGGCCAGGGACGTTGGACATTCAGCTCCTTCCTTCTTCCCTCCTCCATCACCATGGAGAAGTTGTAATCTTGGTGCTGGGTTGTGCTGGTTTGGAGGACAGGCTGACATAGGCAGAGTGAAATTGTTTTTTGTTGTTGTTATTGTTTTTACCCATTTCAGTCTGACTGATCTTGGTTTTGCGCTCAACTGGATACTGCAACTTCCTAGCTGGAATTTGGACCCCTCCTGAAATGTTATTGTTCCTTACATGGTTGTTAAGCCACTGTTTCTGTTGGGGAAGAAGGACTGGGACTTATTTCATCATCTTGCTGATGTCTAAATGTCTAAATAAAATACCCCAAATTCTATATCGATATTGAGTTATCATTTTCTTTAATATTAAATAAAGCAGTCTCAGTATTTGATCCTATGAATTATAGAAAGTCCAGTATGTACCCTTTCCTTAAGATTTTTGAGGATAATTGGAACCTCGGATTTCCATGGTTAACGCTCGCTCCAAATTCACATTTCCTTCATTCTTACTGTATATTTTTAAATCAAATTTTATAGCTCCTGTCCTCTATTTTATTTTTTAATTTTGCTTATGATATTTATCACATCTTCATTTTTTTAAAGGTTGTTTCATAGAGCAAGATTTAACTGAAATTTGAGTATAATGATTAAGGATGACTACAGCACAAGGGTAATCCAGGAACCAATTAAATATGTTCTATGTTACATATCAATTTTGTAAAGATTGTGCATTTCTGTCATGAGTGGGAGTTGGGAATGATCTTCTCTTGGCCCCAAGTTTTATTGATACCCTGTTTGGTTGTCCCTCTCTCAGATGCCTCTTTTAAGCTTCGGGCCAATGTATTTAGCCTACAGTAAATCTACTCTTTGATATTTCAAAGGTATCTCAAATTCAAGTATGTAAACTAAATCCATCATTTTATTTCCAAGAAAGGACCTCTTTCAGTATTTCCTAGGTGAACAATTGTCATACTTTTGCTAATTGTCTATTACTTAAAAATCAGTGACCTATTTGTCAAGTCATGGAACAATGTTGTGTTTAAAGGAGCTCCAAAGCAATAGAAATTCTAATATTTTTATTTTAAGTCTCTTGCAAATAGTTTAGGGTCTTCAAGAACATTGTTAACTAAAACAGATTTTTAATCACCTGTTATTACACCGCCTCTTGACTCCAGAAACTCCTGAAAGGTTCTTATTTCTCTTACAAATACATTTCCTTTTAATCTCGGTGTCCTATACTTATTCTTATTGTTATCCCTTTTATCTCTCCTCCCCTGCTGTACATTACTTATCCCAGAAGAGACCTCTAAATAGTCATATACTCAATTCTCTCTTGCTCAGTCTAATTAAAGGGTATTTTACATCCTCTAATGTCTATTGTCTGTCATTTAATTACAATGCCAGACCTTGGCAACTTTGTCTTTCTTGCCTCAGATGGTGTGTGAAGTGGGGAGAATAAAGGGTGGATAAGGGGAGAAAGGGTTGATGTTAAGGACATATGGAAGAAAGTCCTCTTCTGGACCCCCACATGTTGATAACTTCGCATTGTATGTCCGCATGTTTCTCCATCGCATTTATGTTCTATGGTTAAGAAGTGAATCTCTAAACTGTCAGTGACAGAAAACTTTGTTGTATACACTAACAAATGTTTATGAAGCTTCTGCTAGTAGGTATCTTGCATTATTAATCTGCTGTAACTGTTAGTTTGTAGCTCCATTATGTATTTTTGAGATTAACAGGAGTATTTTACTTGATTTTTGTCTCATATAAAATAAAAAAAACTCAGGCTTTTTTTTTCTATTGTAATTTGAAGGTACTAGAAAGCAACTTCCTGACTCAGTATACCTGCTGTAATATTTGCTAGTTTCTCAAAAAGCTGAGAGGCCATTTATATGACTCCTGTTTAGAGATTTTAGGTTGCATAAATATAAATTATATATAATTAAAATATAAATACTTAAATGTATTATATTTTACTTTTTAAATTCTAAAATAAGATGACGTTTCTGTTCTTGAATCACTCATAAAAAGATGAGAATACATGCCTTAAGTATTAAGTACTATTTTTAGCTTATATTCTTTGTTTGTTTGTTTGTGCTCTTTCTTTTTCTATTTAGGAATAACAAATTGTGTGGGGAAAATACCATTTCTTGGTAAGCCAATCAATTGTTGTTGTTTTTATCTTTTTTTTTATTAATTTATTTTTGTTACAGATGTTTCTCCTTTTTCCCCCCATTGACTCCCTCCTCACTATCCCTCCCACCCCATCCCCAGCTTTTTTGTCTCTGTCCATCAGTTATGCATAGATGCATATAAGTTCTGTGGTTTATTCCTTCCCTACCCTGCCCTCTTCTGAGGAATGTCAGTCTGTACCCTACTTCTATGTCTCTGGGTCTATTTTGTTCATCAGTTTGTTTAGTTCATTATATTCCAGAAATAAGTGAAATCATGTGATATTTGTTTTTCTCTGATTGGCTTGTTTCACTTAGGATAATACTGGCAGCTATTCTGACAGGTGTGAAGTGATACCTCATTGTTGTTTTCATTTGCATCTCTCTGATGATTAGTGACATTGAGCATTTTTTCATATGTCTCTTGGCAATTTGTATGTCCTGTTTGAAGAGGTGTCTATTTAGTTCCTCTGCCCATTTTTTAATTGGGTTCTATGTCTTCCTTTTGTTGAGTTGTGTGAATACTCTATCTATTTTGGAAAATAACCCCTTATCTGATGTATCATTGGCAATTATGCTCTCCCATATAGTGGGTTCCCTTTCCACTTTGATGGTTGTTTCTTTTGCTGTGCAGAAGCTTTTTAGTTTGACTTAGCCCCATGGGCTCATTTTTTTTCTTTTGTTTCTGTTGCCTTAGGTGATGTACCAGTGAAATTTCTGCAGCGTATGATGTCTGATATTTTGTTGTCTACATTTTCTTCTAGAATTTTTATGGAATCACGAGTCACATTTAAGTCTTTTATCCATTTTGAGTTTATTCTTGTATATGGTGTAAGTTGGTGGTCTAGCTTCATTTTTTTGCATGTAGCTGTCCAATTTTCCCAACACCATTTATTAAAGAGGCTGTCTTGACTCCACTGTATGCTCTTGCCAACTTTGTCAAATATTAATTGAGCATATTGTCTTGGGTAAATTTCTGGGTTCTCTATTCTGTTCCATTGATTTATGTGCCTGTTCTTGTGCCAGTACCAGGCTGTTTTGATTACAGTGGCTTTGTAGTATAACCTGATGTCTGGTAATGTGATCCCTCTGGTAATTGTTCTTCTTTTTTAAGATTGCTGTGGCTATTTGGGGCCTTTTTTGGTTCTATGTAAATTTTTGGAGTGTTTGTTCTAGTTCTGTGAAGTATATCACTGGTATTTTGATGGGGATTGCATTGAATCTACATATTGCTTTGGGTAGTATGGAAGTTCTAATGATGTTAATTCTTCCAATCCATGAACATGGTATATGCTTCCACTTTTTTATATCTTCCTCTATTTCTTTTTTCAATGACCTGTAGTTTTCTATAAAGAGATCCTTTACTTCTTTGGTTAAATTTATTCCTAGGTATCTTAATTTTTTTGCTGCAATGGTAAATGGAATTTTTTTTAAGTTTCTCTTTCTGTGAGTTCATTGTTGGTGTATAAGAATACCGTCGATTTCTTGACGTTAATTTTGTATCCTGCTACTTTGCTAAATTCATTTATTAAGTCTAGTAGATTTTAATGGAGACTTTAGGGTTTTCTATGTATAATATCATGTGATCTGCAAATAATGACAGTTTCACTTCCTCCTTTCCAATTTGGATCCCTTTATTTGTTCTTCATATCTAATTGCTGTGGCTAAGACTTCCAATACTATGTTAAATAAGAGTGGTGAAAGTGGATATTCCTGTCTTGTATCCGTTCTTAAGGGAAATGCTTTCAGTTTTTGCCCATTGAGTATGATGTTGGCTGTAGATCTTTCATATATGGCCTTTATTATGTTGAGATATGATCCCTCCATTCCCACATTGCTGAGTATTTTTATCAGAAATGGGTGCTAGATTTTGTTGAATGCTTTTTCAGCATTTATTGATATGATCATATGGTTTTTATCTTTCATTTTGTTTATGTGGTGTATCACATTTATTGATTTGTGAATATTGTACCATCCTTGCATCCCTGGGATGAATCCCACTTGGTCATGGTGAATAATTTTTTTGATGTATTGCTGGATCCGATTTGCTAGCATTTTGTTCAGGATTTTGGCATCTACGTTCATCAGGGATATTGGCCTGTAGTTTTCTTTCTTTGTAGTGTCTTTCTGGTTTTGGAATTAGGATTATGCTGGCCTCATAAAATGAGATTGGAAGTTTCCCATCTTCTTGGATTTTCTGGAATAGTTTGAGAGGAATGGGTATTAGATCTTCTTTGTTTGCTGGGAGTTTCTTAATTACATCTTCAATTTCCTTTGTTATTATTGGTCTGTTCAACTTTTCTATCTCTTCCTGGTTCAGTTTTGGGAGACTGTGTGTTTCTAGAAATGTGTCCATTTTGCCTAGATTGTCCAATTTGTTGGCATATAATTGTTCATAGTATGTTTTGATGATCCTTTGTATTTCTGTGGTGTCAGTTGTTAATTCTCCTCTTTTGTTTCTGATTTTGTTTATTTGAGTCCTCTCTTTTTGTTTCTTGGTGAGTCTGGCTAAAGGTCCATCGATCTTGTTTATCTTTTCAAAGAACCAGCTTTTTGTTTCATTGATCTTTTGAACTGTTTTTTAGTCTCTGTGTCATTTATTTCTGTTCTGACCTTTACTATTTCTTTCCTTCTACTTGCTCTGGGTTTTTCTTTTTGTTTTCTCTCTAGATCTTTAATTTGTAGGGTTAAACAGTCAATTAGGAATTTTTCTTGTTTCTTGAGGTAGGCCTGTAGTGCTATGATCTTCCCTCTCAGGACTGCTTTTGCTGCATCCCATAGATTTTGTGTTGTTGTGTGTTCATTTTCATTGGTTTCCAGGAAGTTTTTAATTTCTTCCTTGATCTCGTCAGTAAACCCATTCGTTGTTTAATAACATGCTATTTAGCCTCCAAGTGTTTGAATGTTTTTGTTGTAATTGAGTTCTAGTTTCATGCCATTGTGGTCCGAGAAGATGCTTGATATGATTTCAATCTTTTTGCATTGTAGAGACTTGCTTTGTATCCTAACATGTGGTCTGTCTTTGAGAATGTCCCATGTGCACTTGAGAAGAATGTATATTCTGCAGCTTTGGGGTGAAATGTTCTGTAAATATCAATTAAGTCCAACTGATCTAGGTGTCATTTAAGGACTCTATGTCTTTGTTAAGTTTTTGTCTGGAAGATCTATCCAGTGGTGTAAGTGGGGTGTTAAAATCACCTGCTAAGATTGGGTTGCTATGGATCTCTCCCTTGAAGTCTTCCAGAAGTTTTTAAATATATTTTGGAGCTCCCATATTTGGTGCATATATGCTTACCAGGGTTATATCCTCTTATTGGATTGATCTTTTTAATATTATGTAGTGACCTTCTATGTCTCTTATTATGGCCTTCATTTTGATGTCTATCTTGTCAGATATGAGTATTGCTACACCAGCTTTTTTTAAATTACCATTTGCTTGGTAAATTTTTTTCCATCCCTTCACTTTTATCCTGTGTGAGTCTTTTGTTGTGAGGTGAGTTTCTTGTAGACAGCATATATATGGGTCATGCTTTCTTATCCAATCAGTTACCCTATGTCTTTTGATTGGAGCATTTAAGCCATTTACATTTCAGGTTATTATTGATAGGTAGTTATTAGTTGCCATCTTTATTTTATGCCTGTGTTCCTCTTTCTCTCTCTCTGTTTCTTCTTCTTCCTCTTACAACAGTCCCTTCAGCATTTCTTGCAGTGCTGGTTTGGTGGTGGTAAATTCCTTTAGCTTTTTTTAATCCGTGAAGCTCTTTATTTCTCCTTCGATTTTGAATGATACCCTTGCTGGATAGAGTAGTCTTGGATTCAGTCCCATGCCTTGCATTACTTTGTACACTTCATGCCACTCCCTTCCGGCCTGCAGCATTTCTATAGAGAAATCAGCTGAAAGTCTAATGGGAGCTCCCTTGTAGGTAAATTTCTGTCTCTCTCTTACTTTCTTTAAAATTTTTCTTTGTCTTTAATGTTTGCCATTTTTATTATGATGTGTCTAGCTGTGGGTCTTCTGGGGTTCATCTTGCTTGGGACTTTCTGTGTCTCCTGGACTTGTGTGACTTTTTCCTTCACCAGTTTAGGAAAGTTTTCTGCCATTATTTCTTCAAACAGGTTCTCTATTCCTTTCTCTGATTCTTCTCCTTCCAGTACCCCTATAATGTGAATGTTGTTATGTTTTGTATTATCCCACAGCTCCCTTAAACTCTCCTGCTTTTTAAACTTTTTTTCCATTTGCTTCTCTTTTTGGGTGTTTTTCTCTACCTTGTCTTCTAAGTCACTGATTCGGTCTTCAGCTTCTTCTAATCTACTATTGAACCCTTCTAAGGTATTTTTCATATCAGCTATGTCATTCTTTATTTTCTCTTGATTTTTATGTATAGCTTCTACTTCTTTATGTGTAGCTTCTACCTCTTTTTTTAGCTGATGTAGTTCCCAGTGAGCTCTTCATAATTCTTATTAAGTTGCTTATAGGTCTCACCAAATTGTTTGAGCACCCTTATAATCATTGCTTTGAATTCTTTGTCTGACAAGTTGCTTTCTTCTAGTTCCTGTAGTTCCATTTCTGGTGATTCCTCTTTGTTTTTCATTTGGGTGTTGTTTTGTTGTCTCCCCATTTTAGCAATCTGGTAGTTCTAAGCCCAGTGAGGGATGTTGGAATGTGTGGGCAGGTCAGTGTGTATCAATTAAAGCTGCTGTGCCTCTCAGCCTGTTTTGGTGTATGGCTCCTCTTGTCTGCTCTGGGTCCTGGAGGGTTGACACCTGACAGCTGGAATTGGTCTGTCATGCTGGTCTTGGCTCCCCAAGACTCACTGCTGCTTGGGCTGGGGCACCGCTCTTGATCGGTTTCTGCTGGTGCTGCTGGGGATGAGTCTTAGCTGCCGATATGTGGTGCTGCTGCCAGGGGGTGCGTGGGTTCCTCTGGTGCCCTGCTGGGGTGTGGGGGACCCACTGGTATGTTGCTGGGATTTTTGGATCCCTCTGGTATGCTTCTGGGGCATGTGGGTCCAGCTGGTGTCCTGCTGGGGTTCATGGGTTTCATTGGTGTCCAGCTGGGGTTCGTGAGTTCCACTGGTGCACTTCTGGGGTTTGTGGGTCCCTCTTCTATGCTGCTGGGGTGCATGGGTCTTGCTGGTGTACTGTTGAGGGACCCTGCTGCCTGGTGGGGCTCAGCTCCTGATCAGTCGCTGCTGGGGGCGAGTGTCAGCTCCCGGTTCACTCTGCTGCTGCTGCTGCCAGGGGGTGCTCTCAGGTCCCAATTTTTTACTGCTGTTGGGGGCTTAAGATGCTCTGCACCTGGGATTTTGCTGCTGCTGGGGGAGGGGCTCCACTCCAACTCCACTGCTGCAGTTGTCAGGGGCAGGTTTCAGCTCCCCTAGCCCTGCTGCTTGGTCTGGGGCACCGCTCTTTGTCAGTCTTTGCTGATGCCACTGGGGATGGTTTCAGCTGCCAGACTGAGCTGCTAATGCCTGTTGGGGGTGGGTCTCTACTCGCACCCAGTCACTGTTGCTGTGGGGGAGAGGTGCCGGGCTCCCGAGCTGGTGCTAGTGCCCCCACTAGCCTGGGCAAGCTGCCTTGAGCCTGGGCGGGCTGCTGCACTGCTGCAGGCCTGGAGCCTGGAGCCTGGGCTGGCTGCCCACTGCCGTGGGCCTGGGGACTGGGGTCTGGGACCTGGGCTGGGTGCACGCTGCCGCGCGCCTGGGGCCTGGAGCCTGCACACCCTCATGGGCCTGGAGTCTGTCGAGCCTGTGTGCCATCATGGGCCTGGAGCCTGCGGGCTGCAGCACCAGCGCTGCTGGTCTGGGTGAGCCCCCGCTGCTGTTGGGGGTGGCACTCCAGCTCCCGGCTGGTTTCGGCTACTGCTGCAGGCACCTACTGTGTGCTGACTGTGCCAACACAGCTGAGTTCACTGGACGGGTGGTGCAGGGCACTCTAGTGGACTCAGGTTTCTGGGCCCCGGCCGCTCCTGTTTCCTTCTCCCAGGGCGGACCCGGGATCCTCCAAAATGGTGGGGCCTCCCGGCTGCACTGGGGAAAGTTCGCTGGCCTGCTGCTTACCACGTAGCCTTCTGCTTTCCTCCACAGCACAGGAACCTTCTGCCCCATGTCCCTGCACTGCTCAAGGTTGGTCTTCCACACTCACAGTCACTCACACTCTCTCTCACACTCTCACACACTCACCCACGCTCCAGTCCTGCCCGTTGCCATCTGTCCAATCAATTCACTTATATTCTTAATTAAAACTATACTAATATTTACTCATATCTACACAGATGCATTATATATGGATATTCATAGTCAATTCTCTGATATATGATATATTTAAATGAACCATTAATTATGTTATTCTTTCCTTTAAAATACCAGAAAGTAGGAACTTGGGCATTAAGATTGAGACAAAAATGTATTCTTTATCTACCTTAACTTTACTTGATATTGCAAAAGTCTATAAACAGTACAAAAAATATTTATATTTTATGTGTTATATTAAAGGAGCAACATGGCAACATATTGAGCATACATCTTGGAAACAGGTATCTATTTTCTTAACTTAACAAGTTCAAATAAAATAATTAATGTTTGTACTCCTACTTTTGTTATTTTATTTTCAAATACTATAATTTATACTTTACTACATTAAAATAATATGCTGCATTTTATTATGTGGTTAATACCTTCTGCTTCCTTTTGTTCTCTCTCAAATATATCAAAATGCTTGTGTCACTGAAAACATCTTTATTTCCCATGCTTCTGTGGTAAATGCTTTTTTAAAAGATATATGGATTGTACGAAAAAAAAACATGTAAACTTTTCAGTTCCCATTGTTTCCAAACATCTTTAATCTCTCTCTGGTTGGAATGGAAAACCATAGCCCAGTAAAGTAACTCACGTTGGAATTGCCCCAAAGCTAGTCCCAGCCCTAGTACTGCCACCTCTTTTCTTAAGGACTTCAGAGGCCTCAATTCTCTGTTTTAAAAAATGAAATCACGTGATTATTCACATAATTTTCACCCTAAACTTGGAAAAGAACTAAAACTGGGACAGTTCAGTCAGCTACATTGACTGTTGATTTGTTACTTCTACTCCCTTTTTCCAGAAGAGAAAAAGTTAAGTAGATAAAAGGACCAACAGAAAGCGTATTCAGGTTGAGACTGTCCAGAACTGAGCTCAGCGTCTAGGCAGTCCCACCAGTCATTTTGATATGAGTTGAGTTTCTGGTCAACAGTTTGGCAAGGATATCAATTTTAATCATTGTATCCAATGGTTTACGCAAATATCAGCCTTTCAAAATATTAACATTGCCAATATTCTAACATTATTTATTGTACTATCAAATCATTTAAGTTGTTTTTGTCATCTCCACTATCTGTAAATTATTTTACTCAACACATATTTATTAGGCTACTACTATGGAATTGGCATTGTGGTAAGCTTCAGGACAAGGCTTCTTACCTTGTATTTCTGACAGTGTAATGGGAAAATGACAGACACTAAATAATAAAAAGTAAGCACAATAATTTTAAATAAGTAAACATAGCATTGAAATGGAAGGTAGCTGCTAAAGCTATTTAAAGCTAACGTGACAGTACAAACAGAAAAGATTTCTTTTTTAATAAAAATAAACAAGATTGAGAAAATGTTTTAGAGATCTGGGTTATTCCTTAATTGCCTGAGTTGTTTACTAGTGAGTTTATGTATTGTCACCCGAACAATAAAAATACTTTTAAAAAAAGAATTTTGTTCATATTTAGTAGCAACCAAATTTTGTAGACATTTTGTTTTTCTTTATGATGGCTAAGAAAAGGAAGGGAAGAAAAAGACATCTTTAAAAATGGCTAAAATGTGGTTTCATTTTATTTATTTTTTCAATTCAATTTTGTTCGTGATGTTCAGGGATTAATTTCAAGAAGGCGAGTTAGGAAATATGAATCGTGTTAAGTCCCTCTATTTTTTTCTATATTAATTATTTTCTAGATAAAATATTCTCTTTATTTGTATTTTTATTCTCCACCTTGCTATGACCACATCTACTTGTAGTAATAAAATTAATTGGCAAGTTATTTTGTGTCTATAGCATTGCGCTGCTGGTTTTTCTTTCCGTAGAGGCATTAGGCAAACTGCTCCTTCACAGAAGCCATTACTTTATTACTTTATTCCTGTTTATAATGATCATTAAATAATCAAATTATAGTATCAAATGGACCAAATTTAATTTGTAAAGAAGATCTCAGACGTGTTCAATAAGAGAAACTGTAATTAGTAAATCTGCAAATCAATGGCATATTTATGTAAAGTTGACTCAAATAGGTTTTCCTTTGTTATACCATTGATTATGTAAATCTTATCTCTAATCTGGGCTTGTTCTTGCTAGAACATCAGGACAAAGAAATATTACTAGAATCCACTGAAGTTTAGTTTTCTTTTTAAAGATACTCAAAATCATTTTATAACATGAGAATTTAGAAAGACAACAAAAATAATCTATTGACAGCCAAGCAACATTAGAGATAAAAATTTTTGTCATTTAAATAATTAAAAATATGTGTGGTATGTTAGGTATTCTATCCCAATTATTTTTATTAGTTTATAAATAAAGCGTTTTTAAAAAGTAGTATAATAATATTCAGATGCCAGGTCTAATCCTGCTCCTAGTTCACATATTTTTTAAAAAATCTTATTTGTACCTAAACCTAGAAAAATCTGTAGTTTTTCTTTGATCCATGTGAATTGTTCACTTTGAAAATCAGTTCTGATGAATTGAATACTTCAACAAACTTCTCTATCCAAAAATATTTATTATACAGAAGCATTCTACATATGACTAATCCTTATAACATCTCTCAATAAAAGACAAGAAAATGTTTTAAGACTATATTTAATGAAGAGGTGTTATTGGTAAGTGAAATTAACTCGATCCAGTTTCTTGAGGATCTAATGATTCAGAAAAAGAGGTGACAGCTGGGCAGAATCAATTCGAGCCTTAGCTCTGAGGCAAAAGCCTGGGATTGAATTTTCCATATTCAAGTATCACATTACACAGAACTAAAGTGATTTAGCCAAGTTCTTTCTGTGGGGGGGATGTGGGAGCTTTGTTTCTGTCGGTGTGCCAGAAAGTGGTGATCCAGCACTGCTGTGTCATAGAATACAGTCAAAACATATGAACCTGGAAATTCTAAAGTCTAAGTATTAGGAATTAACTTCCTTGGCCATCTAAATATTTTAGATAATCCTTAAGAAATATCTAATTTTGAGTAAACTTTTCTGTGGCTGGATTGCTGGGATAAGTTAACTGATTAAGAATGACAAGATGGATTGCCCTGCTAAATCAAATTATTTAATATTACTTTTGTCCAAAATAATATTTTGTTACAACATTTGAATAATCGATGTTCACAGTTTTTAAGGTCCTCCTTAACTTTGTGACATCAGTAAGAGGATCATGCTTAAATGTGTTCATTTAAATTCAGCCAAAATTCATTGAGCTTCTCCTTTGTGTCAAGCATTGTGCTAAGTATCTGTAATATAGATGGGGAGAAAAATCACAGTTCATATATCCAAGAAACTTACTATAAGGAGTAAGAAATTGTGTTAGCTATCTACAGCTGTTTAACAACTCACTCCAAAAATATAATGACCTAAAATAGCACTACTCATTTGTTATATCTCATGGTTTCTGTGGGTCAGAAAGTCGGGAGTGGCTTCATAGGTGGATCCGATGTGGGGCGTGTCATGAGGGTACCATCAGATGTTGGCTAGGTTGACTGACAAGATTCATTCAAATTACTGGAAAGTTGGTGAAGGATGTTGGCTGGAAGTTTTGATTTCTCTCCACCTGGACTTCCCTACTAGGCTGCTTGGGTTTCCTCACAGCATGACAGTTGATTTTTTTCTCCCATAGCAAGTAAGAAGACAATGCAGAAGTTGTATGGGCTTTCATGAACTGGCTTAGGAAGTCAAATTCTGTCGCTTACTCTGTATTCACTTTTTCGTACAGAATGACCATGGTTCGGTGTGGGAGTGGGCTACACAGGAAATGTGGCCATGGGAACCATCGTGGAGGCTGGCTACCACAAGAACAAAAACACGTAATTGCAGAGCAGCATAGAAATCCAACAGTATACAAGATAGATACACAATCCAGAAAATAATAATAAATTCATAATTATATTTGAAGAAATAATACAAATTCCAATTTGGAATTATGCTGAGAAAACTAATAAATGTCCCTAATAAGATGAAATAGGGTATATGAGTGATCAGATTTTAAAAGTAAATATTACCTTTTTTTTTCAATATATTAAAAATATTTAAGACTGCATTTTCAGTGAGAGGATAGATTTTTTTCACTAGAAAAATTAAGTCAAATTATACAATATTGCCAGATTTAGAGGTAAAACTTGGATATAATATTTTTGATCATGTTTAATACATTTTTTCCTTTATATTCGTTATTCAGGATGATAAAAATTTCATTGACAAATTTTTATTTAAGAATATGGTGCTGAACAAATTTTAAGAACAAAAGATTACACATTGCAAGGAGACAAGGAAAAAAAAATGGTGATTGGAATGAATAATTGTCCTACTACTTTGATTAACATTAATGAAAATTTACTGAAGTAAAGCTATATATAAATTACAATTAGCCAGTGGTTTGAAGGATCAGGGTTTTGTGAGCATCATAGTCTGTGTGGATGACCTCCACTGCTAAACGCTCAGCCACACTGGACATCATGGCATTAGTGTATCATGTCCTTGAGATGATTTCTACTTGCTCAAGCCTCATATTTTTCTGATGACTCTTGAAAGTAGTAGGGATTCAGAATTTTTCAAAGTTTAAAAATAATTAATAGATTTATTTTTAAGAACAAATAGAAAATAGAACTAAAAATATATATGTGCATTTCATGGATCAGTAAAGATAATAGATCATAATACAACATTCATACATTGTTGGAGCTTTTAGTATTTTTAATTAAACCCCGTAGCTAAATATTGGCAAAATATTTAACCTAAGGTTATATTCTGTTTGTATAATTAGAATACCAAGTTTCCCTGTTCTCTTATTACTCTTTCAACAGTCACTTCCAGTGGAGATGGCAGTCATCATTTAAATGCACATTATTAGGTAAAGAACATAAATGTCAATAAAACATTTTCTATTAAGTATCAGGCTGATGGCATCATAAAAATGAAAATTTTTCAAGTTGTAAAATATAGCCAAAGTCATAATGGAGTACATTAATATGGTTTGGCATTCTCTCAGTATCCCTTAGTGACTGAGAAAGAACTTTAATTAAAAATGATTTTGATTGCTTCACATTTATACTGTAAGAAACTTACAGTGTTCTCCAAGAAACTGTTCTTCACATGAAATTAAGTTAGATAGATGTACAGTGCTTCTCAAGTAGCTTCATTTCATTCCATTTGAATTTAAAAAAATTTTATTGGTACTTAGTTGGATTCATGGCACTTGTGTGTGCCCATTAGTGGCATAAGCCCATTTGAGGCCATATGTGTTAGTCAATGTTTCTAAAATGTACATTTCCTATAATTGATTCATGAGTTTGCCAAAGGAGCTGACACAGGACAAAATATCAATTTATTGTTATTCCCTTCTATATTTCCTCATTCATGACACTAATAAATGACCCTCCAAATTTGCCCAATTTTATTCAAACTGCATTTTCTAAAAGTAGAGATCGTCTGAGGGTTTTGGTTTTCTTGTTTTTTAACTATATATTCATTTAGCTGCATGTTATAAATAAACAACCAAAAACAATTTTTAAAAAATGATTGTCCCTGAAAACTCCAACTTTAAGGAAATGTTGTTTAGAATCTCAAGACAAACAGATATTTCGGTCCTAAATCAGGAATTTTACTACTCTTAATCTTGACACAAGCATTAATTTCTCATGAAAAATATAGATTAGTACTTACTATTAATTCCAGAGCTTTTTTTCAATATGTGCTATCAGGAGAATATTCATATTTCAGTGTTACATGACCAAGAAAGTAAACTAAAATTAGATGCATGAAAATGAAATATAAACCTGAGTAAGTCTAAAAAATTTAAAGGCAATCATGCACTAGGAAATATTAGCCTTTTGAAATATCACTTTATTCTTTTTGTTCTTTGATGGTACACATTAATGTACAAATTTGTAGGAAAATCACAAAAGAACTTGCCTACCATGAAAGGCATAGAAGCTCTGTATTAAAGACAGACATCAGCAACTACAGAACTAACTGTAGTACTCAAATAAGCAGCTTTATTTTTAAAGATAGAAGTAGGAGATGCCAAACACTAGGATTTCAAATAGAGTGGAAATCTAAAATTTTGCATAAGGAATTAACATATATGAATTCTTAAGAAAAAGGAAAAATATATTGAAGGCCATCATGACCAGAACCTGTAATTGGCGAAAAGCTTGTGTTCACACAGCTTATTAAATAATTTCCATTTGTGAACCTATCTTGAATTGAATTCTGATTCCACTATGCTAGGAAAAAAATAAAACCTAGTAAATTTCAGCAACTCAAAAGATAACCTCAAATATCCCTTTCCCCTAAATCCTTTGATTCTTGCTTAAAGGAATTATGCACCAGTCGCATACACACACAGTAATAAAAAGTACCTCTAAATGCTAAGCAATGTCATCTATGAGGGTAACACTGCTAATCGTGTGCATTGAGTTGTAAAATATATTAATTTATATTTTTCACTCTGTAAACATTCCCAGTATATTATCAGGTAAACAAAGAAGAAAATAATTTTAAAAAAACAAAACAAACCCCACTTTCTAGATGGAACAAAAAAGAGTAAACCAAGAAATGTGTTATGATTTAACATAGTAAAAATCTTTTTTTTTTTTTTGCAAATAAACCTCTTATTCCTAATCTAAGCATGTTTTCATATCTGAGATGAGCAAAACTTGGCCTCTGTGATAAGAACTAAAGTAGTTGGCAGGAAAATCCCATAAACTGAAGTCTGTGAGAAATTTGTCATGTTCAAATATTTCAGCTCTATACTCATTTCTGTCCAATACCTGGAGACTTATTTAACCATTCTGATATGTGGCTTGTTTCATCTGTGGAATAGGGAAAAATAATATTACCTAAAGGCAGAGGTTCTCCGTCATACACTTTTTTGTAGCCTTTCCTAGCTTAAGGTTTATATTTTTATTTAAAAAATATTATCCATTTGTAACAAAAACCCTATTAGAAGGCTTTCTCCAGGTGTAAATTTGGCAATTATCTCTGACTGATGGCCTGTGTGAAAAAAAATATTCGAGAATGTCAATTACATACACATGCATAAGAATAGAGTCAATCTATAAATTTTGTTTGACTAGAGAACAAACTTTTTATTTTTGTTCCAGAGCATATAAAATAACAATAAATAAAATCCTTATTGCAAACAAGAGTTATTCTCTGCAATCAATATGCAAAAAGATTTCTTTTTCATTTTGAATATATTTTTAAAATGAATACATCAAAATATCGAATGCAGTAAGTGTATAGTAGTTGGTAAATATCACTTATAAACTTGAATGTAAAACTCTTGAAGCGAAAGTGTGATCTGCCACCCCCTTCATTCTAGGGATTCCTATTACAGTCACTACATTTTTATCAAATGTGAGTTCCTAACGGATGGGAAGCTCACTGCCTCATGACAGAGACTATGGTATTATGATTCCTAATTGTTATTAAATTCCACTTTAAGTTAAGTTCAAACACACCCTTTATAACTTGCACTTTTGTGTTCTATTAATTGCCTGTGGAGAAACAGACAATGGCTTTACTTTCTTTTCTTCTCAATAGCCCTTCAAATATTTGAAGTCAGCATACATGTCACCCTCCAGTTATTCCTTAATGACTATATATATATATATATATATATATATATATATATATATATATTCAATATATTAGACTTGTTTTATTTGATTTTCTAGTGAGTAGTCAGTTTTAAGTTTCCTTTTTTGAGAACAGATATATATTGCTAATGTGATATATATATATTCAATATATTAGACTTGTTTTATTTGATTTTCTAATGAGTAGTCAGTTTTAAGTTTCCTTTTTTGAGAACAGATATATATTGCTAATGTGGTTGTTGCTGTTGTTGAGAAAAAAAACCTAAGAAAAATAAATGTTGAAGTGCAAAAAATGCTGGTGTACTCATTAAAATGCGATTAAATGTTTAAACTTCAAGTACATTAATACTGACATTTTATCTTTTAAACGGTGTCAGGCAGTGAAGGTCAACATAAGCCCGCGTTCTGTTTTTGGCCCTTTAGTTAGAAGCACACTGTACTTGGACTTCACAGCGGGGAACTGTCAGGCCCTGTTCTCCTCTGTGCTGCTTCTCTCTAAGTACTAGCTTGCAGCTGGCCCCAGCATATGGTAGTGTATGGAGATATTTTCTGGGGCCCACTGCCTCAATCACTATTTAATGATTAATTACTGCAGTCTGATGTCAGGGTGAGACATTCAATGCTTCAGGTAAAAATCTTAACTATAGAAAATGACAGCAGGCAGCGTTTTGAAAGCTGAGTTAACTTTGTATTTCTTCTGATGAATTACTTGATTTTTCTATCCACTTGTAAAGAGTAAGGTGGAGAAAAAACCCCCCACAAAATCGTCAAGTAGCAAACGCCAACAATGACAGGGGTGGTATTCAGCAGAATAGTCTATGATTGTCACTCACAACGAGAATAGTGCAGACAGATACACAATAACCAACTCTACTGGAAACCAAGCAAACAACTTTCAATTGACATTCCAGGGCATAATGGATCTAAGCCGTGAAAAGATTCTTCTAACAATGTTCCTAGTAAGCAAATAAGGGTGAGGTAAATTTTCTACCAATAAATGGTTTTGAACTCTCTATATACTGAAGAAAGAAGTGGCAATATTCTTTGTTTATACTTACCAATAAAACAAATAATCTGGTAAAAACTCCAACCTGGTATTAAATTACAGTAGTATAACTGTCTATTTCACTTCTCAATAATTGCATATAACTCTGAATCATTTCTATTGAAATAAGTTTTAGTTTAAAAACAATTAGCTAACCTAATCTAATTATGCACCTGAAAATAAACTATGGATTTGAGAAATTTAGATCACAATTTAATCAAATAATTGCTAAAAAATTTTAATGAATTAAACTAATCTATATTTTGCTTATACATTTTAATTATTGTTTGTATACTAAAAAGCAAATCATTTGGTATTTTTTTGCTTAGTTGATATCTATTTTTTGTAATTGTAGTTACTCTGAAACAGGTCAAAATATTTGTAGGGAACTAGAAATATTTTCTAAAATCTGCTAAACAGGTATTATTCAATGGTATTGGTCAATATCCTTTGCATACACTTTGGCAATAGACTGAGATAACTGGAAATATTTTAAGAGTGTGAAACAGTTTCCTAAGATCAATTAAGATTACAATGCTCATTTGTTGAATGGGTGCCAGTAGATTGCCTATTCATAAATAAATTCTTTCACATGGACATTTATAACTGTATTACTTAGAACACAGAATATACTTTTTAACTAAATAATTTTACAAATATTGGTTAGAGTTCTAGGCGTGTGTATATTTGCAATAAAAATACAGTTATAAATGTTACTGTGAGACAATGTATGGTATGCAATTATAAGGTTAGTAATATTTGTGTTTGCTTTTTTAAAAGTGGTGTAGAAATTCCAACTTTGGGTTCAGGGGTCACATGTATTTTATTCCATATTCTCAGCAATGAATAAGAATTTGTTTTTCATGTTTAACTCTCTTCTTCAAATTACTCCACAGATGCCTATACAAGCAAGAAGAGTCCTAGGTCAGTTTAAAATATGTACAGATCACTTGTAAGTCATGTGGTTGCCTCTGAAGGACTTCTCTAAATGGAGCAAAATTTTAAAACATCTGAAATCACTGAATAAATATATAATTTTTAAAAAAAGAATTACAATTTAAAAATGATGTTTGTTTTCTCTGCCATAGGCAGATATAAAGCATTCAAGTGAAAACTGTACATAGACCCCTTAGTATAGTAGAAATATTGTTCACTTTTACAGCATTATTCTCCCCAACATTAAAGTATTTTTTAAACTTATTAAAAATTATAAAAATGCAATTTACTTTGCTTCTGGTCTGTATGTCTAAATCATTTAAATATTTTGACTTTATTGTAGATCACTATTGCTCATTTTGAGAACCAATTAATTAGTGAGTTCCAAGAAAGTTGGCAGAACTTTCAAACTCTAAATATTCAGTTGGCAAAACATAGATGATAAGACCTGGATAATTTGACCTATTATGATTCCTAGACTCTTTCCAAGTTCCCCACAGTGCTGCCACAGTTTAGCTCTGAAATGTTACTGCTTTGAATAGCCACAAAACACATTTTGGGCTTGTGTTAGGAGCACAGAGAAAAAGAATAAGGAAATTGAAGAAAAGATTTGGGGCATGCTTATGTTATAGTATCCTGAAGATAGTTATGGTATAAAGTTTAGAATTTCTGATACACTTTAATCTTGATTCTTGTAGAAATGGAGATGCAATCACAAGGTCGGCAAGCACAGTACCTGACCACAAATATAAAAGAAGTACCAAGCTCATCCAGCCTAGTCTAAACCTGCAATAGAAACATTCTAATTTCATTTGGTTGATCTGGCATATTTATATCCCCAATTTAATGAAGCCTGAAGAGTCAAACTAGTCGTGTTATGATGAGTTAACACCACAGCTTTGATTGCTCACCATCCAAATAGCAAAATTTCCTAATATCATTTTATGGGACTTAAAAGACATTAAACTAAATATGATTGCTGCTCCATAAAATGGTAGAATAGTTTTCCATATACTGTATATATGCAAATACAATATCCCATCTCAACCTCCAGTGCCCATAGTAAGTTACCCTTACAGCTTAGATTGAATAACTATTATTGGTTTACATCCTTCTGCCTCTTGTATTTTGTGTAACTAAGACAGAGCTAAGCTTTCAAAAAATGGAATAATGCCTTATACACAAAACCATCTTGTTTAAAAGCTTTGCCTCATTATGCAAAGTATCCTTACCCATTTGAAATAAATTCATAGTACACACTGAAGACAATGCACATGACCTGAAAATTACAAGGAAATCTTAATGTCAAATATTTCATATACCTCTCATTCTCTCAGAGGAATGTTGGGCTAGGGGTAGGGGATTAAGAAGAAAAGGGAAATATATTCTAAAAGTACAAACTCCAGTGAGTGTATACTGTAGGGACATTCAATTTCTAGCTTTTAAGAGTAGCAGTAAATGTATAAATCACTATTTTATCAACCACTCAAAAATTCCCACATTACAAAGCCCCCGTATAGTTATGAATGTCAGTATATACATCTCAGAATTGCAGAGACTTTTTGTGAAGTTCATTTTCTTTCCTTCAAATTAGTTGGTGTAAAAAGAATTGTGTAAGGTAAGTTCATGGAAGAATAATAAGGTAAGGCCCGAAGACGTAGCTAAAAGATATGCCTTCAGCTGTATGAAAGACTTCCCCCTCCCCCCACCCCTTGTGATATGCTCAGTAAACTTTCCTTTATGGCTTTCTCCACTTTTTTCACTGACATGATGACAACCATGACAATCATATTATATAGAGGTACGCTCTTTAATGCACTGATGTGTAAAATAGGTTTACTGCACTTAATGCTGCTCTTTACTGAAGAGACTATGTCACGATTACTTAGCTGTAATGATAGACAAAACTCCAAATAGCCTTACTTTGGGTAAGCATGACAAGTTGGGATAGATGTCTGAAATATCCAACTTTGCCAAACTTCTTTTTACTTTCTCTCTCAAGTATATATTCTCTGACAATATTTTCATTATCACTGATAGGACCTGGAATTCTGTTTTTATTTCCAGCCTATTTTCACCCACTAGTTCTTGACTGTTATTTTGAAATTGGAATAATATTTGTTTTGAATTTAAATAAAATTAAAAGCTATAACTCTTTTCTGAGTCTTAAAATGAGCACCTTCGTATACTTAAATTTAATGACATAGATTATATTGTATGGTGTCAACATTTAAATATGCTAAATTACCCATATAATATAGAAAAGCAAGAGTTTAGAAATTCTTGCATCAAAATTAAAATTATCATTAATCAAACCATTCAAAAACCATATAGAGCCCTGGCCGGTTTGGCTCAGCGGTTAGAGTGTCGGCCTGCGGTCCAGAGAGACCCGGGTTCGGTTCCTGCTAGGGGCATGTACCTCTGTTGCAGTTTGTCCCCGGCCCCGGTTGGTTGTGCGGGTGGCAGCCACTCGATGTGTTCCTTTCACGTCGATGTTTCTCTCTCTCTCTCTTCCTCTCTCTCCCTCCTACTCTATCTGAACAAAAAATGAAAAAATGTCCTCGAGTGAGGATAAAAAAAAAATATATAGAAAGAGCCAATGAAAATAGGTTGTCAAAATTGCTAGGCATCAAAGCCTAAGAGAGTTAAGGTCCAAACTGAGTAGAAATACACATGTACCACTTTCACAAGACATTTCAGAACTCTTGAAACCACAAGCCATATTAGGGTGAAAAATAGAAGTCAGAGCACAGAGAAATTAGAGTAATTTTGTGAGGGGCATATCTTCCAAGAAAGGTGGTGATACCGTTGTAATTAAGTAGTTATTATTAACAGAAAAGGAGCAAAGGGAAGGCCAAATATTATAGACATGTCACGTGGGCAACTTCACCAGGAAGCTAAAGCTTTATGCTCCCCACGGAGTCACTGGTCTATTCCCCTCAGATAGCTGGGGGAAGGGACTGGACAGGGGGAAGATAGAACATGCCCAGTAAAGTTGGGGTGATGTTGTAAATATACTTGCCTGTCAGTCACACCTGGGCATTGGCATGACCACTGCAAGGACTCAACATTTAAGATATTCAATCCCCTAATCAAAGGAGTTCATGCTTTCTTGGTTCCTCTTATGCTCTTGGGACTCATATTGCTCGGGGTGTGCTCCCCTGCATTTGCCCACATGGCCCAGGGCCATGTGGACCATACACACAATGGACTAATGGGCTGTAACTAGCCTGATGTTAAACTGGGCACAACTCCAACATGAACCGGAAACTCTGGACACTGGCTTTACTTCTAGCTTTACTTCCAGCTACACTTCTTCTATGACTGGAATGGGACTTTGGAAACTAGGGATGTAATTAATTCCATGCAAATAAAACTTTTTTTTCTCAGGATATCATAAGGACCCCATCTCCAGCATCCAATGGGAATGAGGACACCCCAATTTCTCCAGTAACTGTGATCTTTGAGAAACTTTCACTCCGATTAGTGGAATATGATGATTTCAGAAGTATCCTGCACTACATTTGGGCACATAGTAGACAAGCATCTGGTCCCTGCCTGAGAAATCTAGAAACAGGAGATTAACTCTTATAGTGATGGAGTAAGAAAACTGTCACTACAGTAATATAGCACTTCACCTTCTGAATTTCTGAGGGTGCAAGTGTTCCAATGCAACAGATTGTAGCCACAGGAGAAGGTGGTGTTGACCTAGAATCACCTTGAATTCTGTGTAAAAGGGTTACTGAAAGGGTCCCAAGACCTAGAAGAAACTGGAAGAGAAATTCTAGAGGATGAGAAAAGATTCCTTAGTGAAGGGATCTTCAGGGGAGATGATCACTGAATCTCAGAAAATTGATGAAAGATCCCTTGGAAAGGATGGGTTATATTTAAACTTCTGCCAGATTCAGAGAAGCAGATACAGCTCACAGGGTACCATCCAAGTAAAAAAAGTGTTTCCTTTGCCTTTACCATTTCCCAATTTTTCCCTTTCTGACCCTCCAAGTATTCCAAACTGTCTGGCAAAGCAATGAATGGATGGGGTTAGGATGGGGTTAAAAAAACAAAGTTGAAGATGGAGAGCTGAAGAAGAAACCAACAAATGCCATTTTATACTAATGGGGTTCCAATACGAAACAGTCAGGCTCTATCTGGGCAGAGAGGGAATATATTTAATGCTGAATCAAACAAAGACTTAAAGAAAGGAAATTTAACCATGGCATATGTCCTCTAGCTTCATTCCATGATGACACTTCAAGGATAAAAGCAACAGCATTTGCTATTTCCATTTTCCAGCAAATAACAATTTTATATATTTAACCCAGCACAAACATTCATCTTGCTTGTGCTATGTAGTTATTAATATCTAACAAATTTTAGCCAGAATAGGGGGAAAAGGCCCCAAATAACATATTTGTTTCTCTAGCAATACATTTATTTCTGCCTTTATTGTGAAGAACATTTTTGCTGGGTACAGAATTATATATTGACAATTTCTTTTCAGCATTTTTTCAGATAAAATTTTGGTGTTTTTTGGCTTTAATAGTTTCTTTGAGAAATCAGCTTTCATTATGGTCGATAATATAGAGTCAATAAACTGTCTTTTCTTTGGCTGCAATCAAAATCATCTGTATGTTATTTTTTTAAATATCAGTTTTGTGTGACCTACCTTCATGTGTTTTTCAGAATCTTAGAGTTTCTTGACTCAGTACTCTCTGTAAATATTGCTTTTATTTTCTCTCTTTTTTCCTCCTGAGATATGTTACATGCAATTTTATCTTTTCATAGTGTTTGATACGTCTTTTGCATTTTTTTTATATTGTATAGTCTCTTGTCACTACATGCTTCAGTATGGATAGTTTACTTTAATCATGTATTTTTTCTTCAGTTGTCCCTAGTGGCTATTAACCCCATTCTCTGAGTTTTAAATTTTAGTTATTGTATTTTTCATAAAATTTCTATTTTTTATCGTTTTGAATTATCTTCAAAACTCCTCCATTATTTTGAACACAATAGTCACATTTTATTTAATATGCTTTTAATAATTTTAGTCTTTTGATGTATTATTTGTTTTACTCCTAGTTTTTGTGTATACCTGGCTATTTTTTATTTAATGGTGGTTATTTAGAATGATAATGTTTAAGAACCATATAAAGCTCTGGATTATACTATTTTCATTCACAGAAGATCCACTTTTGATTTTGGCAGGAGGTCAAAGTGGGAGTACATCACCTTTATTTAGTCAGATACTGAGCTGATTTTAAAATTGACTTCTGTTCTTATGAGGACAACTCTATATTCTGTTTGCTTTCCTCTTACAAATTAGCTTTCAGGATCCCATTCTGAAGTCCATCGAATTTACCAGGACACAACTCTGGTGAATTTTGGACTCCAATTTTTGCATTTCTAGCCTGATGAAACTCTCAAAAACTTCTCAATATTTCAACTATAATTTTGAAATAAACAAAAACCATTACAGACAAAGTGGTACCAATGTCTGGCTCTGTTTACTGGGCTTCCCTTATTTCCATAAATTGATGTTTGCCTGCAGATCATTGCTACCCAGATGGCTCTATGATGGCTTTAAGTAAATATACATCTGTAAGTTGCAAACATACATAAACATATACATATATGTATATAAGTGCAACTACATGTATAACATAAATAGTATCTATACAATATCATACACATATAATTATAGTGACTTCTCTGGGGCAGTGTTGCAGACTGCTGCAGTCATGTTGATGTTAGGGACTGTTTTTGTGGCAATACTACATAATCACATATATAGTCACCGTCTCTTGCATGTAACAAAACAGCAGAGGTTGTGAGTTCTTTGGTCTGGTCCCTATGATGTTGCGGACACAAATTCGTGTAATTTGTTCTTTGGCATATCAAATTTCTTTACAAATTTCATCCCTTGTTAAATCTGGAATAATATTCTTGTCAGAGTAATGTCTAATTTACAAGCAAAGGATAAAATATTAATGAAAAACAGGAGTTCCAATAATGAGGCATTAGTTATAATTATAATTGCAATATTTGGATACTTATTATTTATCTGGGACAACTTCCAGTTACAATCTTTCTTAAATTCATCATTTCATTCAGATTAACCTAAGCCTTTAGGTTGTAAAATGATTGAATAAATAGCTTACAAAAATAATGAAAATATTTTCTATACATATGCTTTAAAATTAAAAATCCTAAATGGTTAAAAGTTCTAATAGGAAAGCGGGAGTTAGATGAATGCAGAATTTTAGATGCGGGTGAGGCAAAAGTAAAACTGAGAAAGGTTTTAGTCTTCCATTGATTATACTCTCTCTCATTCAGTGTAAAATTATAAAGAAAAATAATAATCATAGTACTTGTACATTTGCACATTTGTAAGTGCATATCCATATACTGTTCATAATTTTAACAAAACTTATTAGTTTGATGTGCTCATACTATGTATTCAGCATGATTATAACATCTTTGCTTTCCTCTGAGGAGCATATTAATGCCTCCCCTATTTTTTAGATGGGAAAATGAATATACAGAAACATTACATGGGTCTCTCAATTGATAAGAGCCCATCAATTCACCAGACCAAACTACAATAGGCTGAAGTTTGTGAATTACACTCCAAAGTCTAGACTCTAGAGCCAGTGACTTATTAATACAAAAAAAATGATACAAGATCTTAATAATTCAGTTAATATTTGCTTATAAGAAACAGTAATGTTAATAAAAATTCTGTTTATGTTATACTATAAAATGCAAATACGCTCTCTATGCTAAATTGTCAAATAAGTAATACACACTAAGTGTATATAAATGAAGAAAGGAGACTAATTATAAGAAAAAATTAAAGTTTACTGCTACAATGGTCTACATGTTATCACTTTAATTGTTTTTGAACGCTGTTTTAAATTGTGTGCATTAAATATTTCTTCTTAACGCAAATACAATTTGCATTAAGACACTGTGGTTTCTATAAACTAATTTACTTCACAGGAAAAATAAACAGTACAGGGAGGCAGACACCCAGAAATATTCCTCCATTTCCAAGAAGTTTCTGAGCACCAAAAGTCTTCCAAGTCCAACTAGAGATAAAAAGTATTTAGTTAGCCCTGGCCGGTTTTGCTCAGCGGTTAGAGTGTTGGCCTGCAGACCAGAGAGACCCGGGTTCAGTTCTCGCTAAGGGCACGTACCTCAGTTGCAGTTTGTCCCCAGCCCGGCTGGGGTCATGTGGGTGGCAACCAGTGGATGTGTCTCTCTCACATCGATGTTTCTCTCTCTCTCTTCCCCCCTCTCTCCCTCCTTGCTTATCTGAAGATAAATGCAAAAAATGTCCTTGGGTGAGGATTAAAAAAAAAAAAGTATTTAATTAAAAAGTGTCATTTTCATTGGTAAATTATATAAAACTGATATATTAAAGAAATATATTCACATGTTAATTGACTAAGTAACAAAAGCTAACATTTGGATCAAATATGTATCAAAACTTAATTTTAAGGCTCTTAATTTTCAGGGCAATCCATAGTTAGTTAACTGGCACAAATATTATACTTCAAAGTTTTTAAAAATCTGACTTTATTTCTAGAATTTTCAAAGGAAATACTAGTTTTAAACTGAGATACATGGAAAATATGTGCAAAGAACAGTGTTTCATTTTTTTGAGAAAAAATACTGTAAAGCATTTAGAAGCAGAAACAATTAGAAATTGTACATTTAATTAAAATTCAAAATGTAATGTTCTGTAGATACAAAAACTAAGCAGCATAAGATCTACAACAAATGCAATTTTTGCAAATGTTAAAGTGCATACACATACGAGACATAAAGCCATTTACTTCACATGGTTATATATATATATCCAAGAATATATTTAAAATACATTAGAACAAATTTTACATGGGGAGTGGTTGTGATTCTGTTAAAATGTAAGATATAGGGAAAATATTTAAAAATGCAGAAGGCCTGACAAACTGATAAAGATTTGCCAGGAACTGAGGAATGTGATAATGTCAACAATCTTCACCTGAGATCTAAAAGGGGGATACTACTAGGACATGATTTTATGTTTGGATACAAGTTATATTGTTAATTGAAGAACCATTTGTTTCCATTTAGTGTGTGTATCTCTGTGTGTTTGCTTTTATCTTTATACTATTCAACCTACATTCAATCTACATTAGATCATTTTTAATCGTATTTAATGTTACTATTATTTATTAATCATTAAGGCCACCAGTGGCACTTTTTTCTCACACTAAAACATTGCTTTCCAAACTTAGGTCATTGGTCATCATTTTTGAAAATTCTGCCATATCTATCACCACTTTCCTTATAGCATGTACCTTTTTTCACTCATTCATTTTCTTTACATCTATTCACAGGCATGCCAAAATTTTTATTTTTAAACAAAATCTCATATTTATACATAGAAATACAGTATTATTTGCCATAAAACCATAGCTATATGAGTGAATACATGAAAATAAGATAGTACTGGTATATTTCAGAATTTTAAATACAAACAAAAATGTTCAAACCATCATGCTGTAGATAAGTTCTTCAATGAGATGAAAGAAATTATTTAATATCAGTAAGTAATGAAAAGGGATTATTCTGCTCATTGTTAGCATAGATGGGGAGGAATATGACATTTTTTATTAATATCAAGCTGCTTTTTAGTTTTAATTTTAAGCAACCCCAGAAATCTTAAAACATATAAATGTAATCAGAACAATCAAAAAAATGTTCCAGATTTTCTGATAGGGCTGGAAAGTTAGAATTAATGCCTAACAATATGATGCAAATATATGGCTTTGATTTTGAGAAGTAATTTGCATTCTCAAGCTATTTTTTGAAGTTCTCTACCAGATAAATCTCTCTTGTATTCAGAAAAGTTCCCGGGTTCTTGCTAACTTTTCTCTATTATAACAGATGCAGAAAAAGCATTTGACAAAATCTAACACTCATGATTTTTAAAAAAAGACTTAATAAACTAGGAAAGAAGAGAATTTCTTTAACTTGATAAAGGTTATCTGCAAAAAATCCTATAGCTAACATCATACTCCATGGTAATCTTTCGTTCTAAAATCAGAAAAGAAATAAAATATTTCTACTATCATCACTTTTATGTACCATTGTTCTGGATGTTGAAGTCAGTGAAACCTGAAAAGAAAAATAAATGAAAGGAATCCAGAGTAAAATGGAAAAATAAAATAAACCTTTATTTACAAATGATGCTATATATAAGAAAAGTTATACACAACAACTAGTATGACCAATAAACTAGGTCATCAATGTATTGGGATACAAGATCAATATATAAAATTCAATTGTACTTCTATATACTAGCAATGGACTCTACAAAAATAAAATTAGAGAGTAATACTATTCAAAGTAGAATGAAAAATAAAATATTTAGAAATAAAGTATTAAACCTAACAAATTAAGTTTAATATTTATACACCCAAACCACAAAATATTGTTGAGTGATATGAAAAGAAACTTAAACGAAAGGGGAGATAATACATTTTATGGATTAGAAAACTCAGTATTTATAAGATGAAAATTTCCTTCAAACTGATTTATAAATTCAGTGCAATCCTTATTAAAATCCCAGCAGGACCTTTTTAAAAAATTGACACACTAATCCTGAAGTTTATTTGGAAATGCAATGTATCTAAAATAGCCAAAACAATTTCCAATAAAAAGAAAAAATTGGATGACTATATTTCTTGGTTTCAAAATAGTGTATAGAACTACAGTAATCAAAACAGTGTGGTACCAAGATAATGATAGACATACAGATAAATGGAACACAATGAACAGCCCCCAAATAAACTCTTACATTTATGATTGGTTGATATTTTACAAGACGACTTGATATTTTACAAGATGGGAAAAGGCAGTCTTTTCAAAAAATAGTGCTGGTAAGATTGGATATGTACATGCAAAACTGTAAATTTAGATTCTTAATTTACAACACCTACAAATGTAACTCATAATGGATTATAAAACAACGTAAAAGTTAAAATTATTTAACTTTTAGAATAAAGCTTTTGACATCCTTATGATCTTAGGTCAGACCAAGTTCTTATGTACACCACCAAAATCATGATATATAAAAGAGAAAAAAATGATGACCTCTAAAACTTAAGAACCTAATGCTTCAAAAGACAATGTATGAAAGAAAAAAAGCAAGCCATAGTCTTGGGGAATCTATTTGCAAACAAATTATAATTGATAAAGCACTTCTATGTATAAAATTTAAGGAACACAATAGAAAGGCAAACAAATCAATATTTTTTAAAAGTTAGCAAATGATTTAAATGATCATTTAACTAAAGAAGATAAACAAATGGCTAATAATCACATGAAAAAATATTCTACTGGTCATTAAGGAAATGAAAGTTAACATCACTTTTGAGATACCTCTTTTTATCCACAAGATTGGCAATAATGAAAAATATAGCTAATAAGTGTGGGCAAGAATATGATGAAACTGAAACTCTCATACGTTGCTGGTGGGGAAAGAAAATGGTGCAGCTGCTTTTGGAAAGTAGTCTGATAATAGTTCATAGAAATAAATATAGTAGCTATATGATGCAGCAATTTCACTTCTAGATATATATACAAGAGAAATGAAAAGGTCCATCCACGTTAAGACTTTCACATGAGTGTTCATAGCATCATCATTTGTCATACTCAAAAAGTGGAAACTATGTAAATGTCCATCAAAAGGCAAATGAAATAAAACAAGGTGGTATATCTATACAGTTGTATATTGTACTAAGATAATGATAGACTTACAAACCAATGAAATAGAATGAAGATCCAAAAAAACAACAACAACCAACCTTTACATTTTTAGTTGGTTGACATTTTACAAAGGTGCTAAGGTGATTGCATTACAAAATGCAACCTTTCTAATAAACAGTGCCGGTACCATTATGTATTGTCCCTCTTTGTCTCTGATAATTTTACCTTGCAGTGTACTTGGTCTGGTATTCTTATAGTCTCTGACTTTCTTTTGATTAAAGTTTGCATTATATGATTTTTTTCTATCCTTTTTCTTTCAAACTGCTCATATCATTATATTGTAACTGAGTTACTTATAAACAACATATAGTTAGATCATACTTTTTAATCCACTGTCTCAGTATTTGTCCATTAATTGGTGTATTTAGATAATTTAAATTAAATGTAATTTACACAGTAAGGCTTAAGTACCTTTTTAATTTTTAATGTGATAAAATAGATATAATAATAACTTATTTAAAAATTAAATGTGTATGATTCAGAGCCATTTAGTAGACCACAATATTGTACAACCATCACAACCATATATTTCCAGAACATTTTTATCACCTCCAAAGGAAACTCCATACCCATTCAGGAGTCACTCACCACCCTCTCCCCTCAACAGCTACAGCAAACAAGGAATTTGCTTTCTTTTCTTTGGATTTTTAAATTCTGCACATTTAATATAAATGGAATCTTGCCATATGTGAGTGTTTTGTCTGTTTCTTTTTATTAACATGTTGTTTTGAGGTTTATTCATGTTACAGCATGTATCAGTACTTGATTCCTTTTCATGGCTTAATATATTCTATTGTATGTATGTACCACATTCTGTTTCTCCATTCATCAGTTGGTGGACATTTGGGTGGTTTCCACCTTTTTTGCTATTGTGAAGAGTGCTGCTATAAACATTTGGGTACAAGGTTTTTTTTTCAATTCTCAACTCTTCACTAGGCCTTTTCTGATACCACCCAAACAGGAAAGAGGGGAAATGCCTCATTATTACTGAGTGGGGGTGGCAGTCCAGACTTCTCACATGATACCCACTGTTACCATGGAGAAAAGAACCACCCAGTGAGGATGAAAGTCTTGGCTCCCAACTGGGCCTTCTCCAACATCCCAGGGATGTGGACTGGGATGCTCTGTTACTGGGATGCCCCCAAGGGTAGGAGTCTGGGGTTCCCATCTGGCTTTTGCTGTCATGGGTGATCTTGAGGCCATGGGTTTTTCCTGTGGCAAGATTAGGACAATTATTATTTAAAAGTTTTCTGTCTTCCTAGACTACCCTTGTTCTAGTCCTTTAGTTAGGAAAAGCAAGCTTTTATTGGAGCTTTATCTTTTTCTACACTCCTAAGAGTTCCAGGTTGACAACCTCATCAAGCCAAATTTAAAATATAGGGGGTCAGGGAACTTACCATCATGTAGTTCCTTGTGTCCAAAAGTCCTGGGCCAGTCTGCTTTCTTCACTCCAGCTTTCAGAGTCTTTCTCTTTTTGTTTTATATACAATGTCAAAGGTTTTTAGTTATACTTAGTAACAGCAATAAGGAAAAGTATTTCTCTGCCATGTTGCTGAAAGTAGTAATTCCTGATTTCTTTCTGTTATGTAGGGAGATAGCAATTAGTCGCTGGAAGTCTGGGCAACTTTGTAAGATCTTAGTTCTTGTCCTTCAACTTGAAACTCTTTATCCCTATAGGCAAGGTACTTCTGAACATATTCCAATATGAGGATACCTAGCAAATTATGTAAAAATATATCTGTAACATTTATAGCATTATACTGGTATGTGGTCCAGGCATGTTATCTACTAGAACCGCCACTTAAACTTCACAACTGCACATTTTCAAGGCAGGAACTTTGGAACAATAAAATTAGCCAGGTACTATAACTTAGTTAAATGTGAGCACTTCATCTCCGGAAGCACTCACAGAGCTGTATCTCATATGTAGTAACTGCACATGGTGTCTGAGCCCAAGGGCCAGCAAGCTTGTTTCTGAGTGTTGGATGGGAGCTCTCTGAATCCCTAATCCCAGAAGCAGGATTTTTGCCAGGAAGAAGTTTAGCCTCCTGGTGGGTGTCACATTGCTCAGCCATAGCAAAAAGAAAAGGAGAGATTCTGATTGAATTTTTTAAGTCTTTGCCAAAGGTTCCCACCCACAACCAGCACTGTCAAAATATGCCTAATATGTTCACAGCGGCTTTTGTGATTCAGATATTAGGTTTGAATGTGAAGTTTCTTTGGTTCTTCTAAAGTTGCCAAAAATAGGCCGTTTCATAAGGTTACTATTCTTCATTGCAAAAGAACTTCTATTGTTAAAAAGAGAAAAAGCCTTCTGCATAAATTTGTGGATTTGGACAATCTTATTATAAAGCTTTCTTCTTCTTTTTTTATTAATCAAAATACTAATTGTGCTTGCTGAGGATATGAAATGAATAAAATCGATTACTGATATAAATCTGTGATTATCTATAATTTTTAAACAAGCATCATCATATGTTCACATATTAATATTTTTATCAGGTATTAAAAGTCTGTATTAAATTTATTGTAGATGAATATTAATTATATGCAGCAATTAACTATTAATTTGAATAATACATGAACATGCTTTTATGCTTTTTAATTTTGAGTGATCTGGTTTTTAAGTACCCATCAAACCATGATATGATTTGACAATTTTAAAAATTAATCATCCATATTGACAGTTTCAAAAATTAGAGTAAATGTTTTTGTTCTATAATCTTACTTTTTAACTAAATAAAAGTTGCTGCATCAAGTTTTAGTATCATTTTAAAATATGTCCTTGTAGAAGTTGCTATAAATGTCGACATTTTCAGCAGCATAAATTTATAGTGACACTGAAATTTTATGACACCATAAAAGTCCCTACTCATGATGACATCTACAGCTGCATTTTCACAGAAATACAAGAATTTGTGTCTTAGACATGTGGTTTATCCTATCTGGTTTTTCAAAGAAAGGAAGCTGGGATAACAGGTATTTCTGGTATCCCCAAAGAAGTCAAATACGCATGTCAGAGGAATGTAAAGATTTGGTTTCATTTAATATCTGGCCACCAAAAAATCTATATATGTTACTGTTAATCAAACTAATTAGATAATAAGAAAGAGATGTTTAGCTGGGAATTGGATGAGGAATTAATGGAGGAAAGAGCAGATTTTTACTAAAATATATGGATGACAGAAACAAAACTGTTATCATTTAAATACCCAGAAACTTCCTGGGCTGTTGCAGTCTTAATCTGCCTGATTGGCTAAAACTGTTAAGCTAAAACATTTAGAGAAAATGATAGATATTGTATGTGAATTAATTTTTTAAAGTTTATTTGAAGTTAATGAGACAATGCTTATGTCAGGTTAAATACAACTAAAATATTAAAATATCTGTAAGTTTCTTTCAAGACACATTTATATTTATTAACCTTTCAGCTTTCTTACAATTAAATCTAATCAAATACTGACTGCTGGTTCTCAAAGAAATGGTTAGAAATGGCTAAAAACGTCTGAAACAAAAATTTCCCAAAGTTGTGCATTTTATGAACCATTCACCAGTCTCAAACTATCTAGAGGAACAGAAAACTTATGAGTTCCAGGAATAAAATGACTTTTGTCAGGTTATTCATTCTAAAGGAAAAGTAACTTTATATATGAAATATAGAGTAAAGGTGTTAAGAAATCTTTTTCAACACAGCACTTATCTCATCTCACTATTTATCATGAATAATTTCCTTAAAATCACCATATGTTTGAAGAAAATGTCCACCTCCAATTACTATTACATAGTAATAATTGGTATCATTGCTGATATTGATATGCATATTATACATGCACAAATAGTTTATAGTATAATGCTATATACTATAATACTATATATGTAGTATGTAATAATACTATATACTATATGTAGTATAGTAATATTGATATGTACACTGTGTTAGTGCTATGAAACAAACTTAGAACTCGGTGACTAAAGGTGTTATGTGAATACAAGTTATGAATAATAGTTTAAAAATCATATAAGAGGCAAAGTGCCCAATTAGATGGATAGTGGTGTAGGTGTACACCATGATTCCAACTACAATAAATTATATCATATTAGCTCTTAGAAAACGTGAAACAATTTAACTTTAAGATATTTCTATTATAGCATTGTGATTGTTTTGTTGGGGTATCCTTTTTCTTTTTTTGGTATTTCACATTTTTTGGTTCTCATCTTTAATGTTGTCTCCTTAGCGGGCCTTCTACAAACATTCTAATCATAGAACCATTTATATTTTTTTTTTAGCACTTTGCGCTTCCTTATTTACTAACATTTTATCACTTATTTTCCACAATAGACAATAATCCCCACGAAGACAGGCACTTAATCACTTTTACATCTACATACAATATCCAGTATATTGCTTAGTGCTTAATAGCTATACAGCAAATATTGTAGATTGGAACAAAATGATAAATCTTACTTTTTTGTAATTAAAGATATTTTCAAATATTATTTATTCTTTCCTTAGAGCTATTAAATATATGATCAATTTTCTTACTCTGTCATGCGAGAATATTTAATTAAAGTATAAAGTTAACTGAATTACAAACCCTATAAATTTTTTTAAATGAATGATATTATATGCATATATATTTATTACTAATGACAGATAAAGTTCATGTAACTTACTAAATAATAGGCAGAGTTCTAGGTTTTTATAATCATTATTTTATATAACACTCAAAACAGTATTATTCGATATTATTTTTGACACTTTATATAATACCAAATGGCACACCCTCAGGGGAGAGAGAAAAGATGGTGTGAGTGAGGGAATAAAACACCATGAAATAGAGTAAAGGAATGGAGAATAAGAGAGGGAGAGAGTAAGAAGGACCAACACTTTAACTAAGTCTTAGTAGAGTCTCTGAATTCAGTGGTCAAGGGTGGGCTTCTTGCCTGCACTAAGCAATACATTTGACTTTTCTTCATCAACAGAGATATATTGGATGTCTTTTAGTTTGATTGAGGTTTGACATCATAAGGAAAAGGATTTGGTGAAAACATCACCTTTCTTGTCTTACAGACTCTCAAGAAGTACAAACTGAATTCTATCATTTCTTGTTTTGCTTCCAGAATAATTCCAAATCACTTGAAATATTGCTAAACACTGTCTCTGGATGGACACAGGCTGACGTAAAAGTACTGTCGGTGATATCTAAAAGGAATCAAGTTAGTTGGAGAAGAAGAAACAGTGTCTTGAGTAGGATTTGACTATGTCCATGACAAGAGAAATAAGCAGATTTTGCAATAAAAAAATGGGTGACAAGAACAAAAACATTTTTGTATAAGTTTGCAGAATCTTCCATCTGAGTTGTTTTGATTTGCGTCGTTGATAAGCAGTGGAATCAAAATAAATAAAAAATGATTGATTTTTTTATTAGAGCACATAAACACAGTACTATTTACTGTAGAGAGAATAGAGGAGCCAATTACAGGTAATTCACGCTCTGGTGGGGGACAGAACAGGCACTGGCTCACCCACTTTTGTTCTTTGCATAAGCTAGAGTCCCTAAGGAGAACATGAAAAGATGCCCACCTAATCAGGAAGAACTGCTGAAATTTTCAAAACCCAGGAAGGAATCAAGTCAGCGGTGGGAGTGGGGTGGGGGTAGGGGTCCTGTGAGGAGATTAATATTTTTTTAGGTGGGATGGAGTGGTCCTCCGACTGAGACTTGAGAGAGACTGGCAACTGGCAACGAGTTCAGAGGAACCAGACAGTAAAAGACAAGTCAGGTTCTGAACAGGTACATACAGGATCCCCTCCTTGCACAAGTCTGTATCTTTCTCTACGCAGCCCAAGGGAAAGTTTAAATTTGCATGTAACTGTTTGGCTCTTCTATATTGTGATATTGTGAGGCTCTTTTGAGATTTGTTGAGGCTTCTTAGAGCTTCCTGAATCTGCATTGCAGCCTAGAGTGTGGGTCAGTCAGTGGTTGGTGGGCAAGCCAGTCACGGCATCTCCTTGTGGGCTTTGGCAAAAAGTTCTGGGAAGGAGATGGCTCTTTTCAGTGCATTGCAACATCATATCAGTGATCTTCAGGTGAAAATTCCATTTCTTGGGAAGTGTTAGAAAAGTCACAGACTCACAAAAGTGTGTAAAGCAATACTTTTTGATTGCTGCTTACTCCCACTCCACCCATTCCCAACAGACAGCCCTCAGGACAAGAAGACATAAGAGTGTTCTTGCCCTGGCTGGGTGGCTCAGTTGGTTGGAGCATCGTCCCATACACCAAAAGGCTGCGGGTTCAGTTTCCGGTCAGGACACATACCTAGGCTGTGGGTTCATTCTCCAGCAGGCAACCGGTTGATGTTTCTCTCTCACATCGATGGCTGTCTCTCTTTTTCTTCCTCTCTCCCTAAAATCAATGAAAACATACTGTCAGGTGAGGATTTTTTTAAAAAGAGTGTTCCTGTTACACTCAGTTTCATTAATATATATATATATATATATATATATATATATATATATATATATATATATATTCTTATATCCCATAGGTGTTTATTTTAAGCTTTGAGTAACTTCGGTGAATGAGTTCTGTACAATCTAGCCATCTCCCACAGTCTCACTTAGCTCTATTTCCATTACTATTTAGAAAACTTGCCCAGTATTGTCACACTAATGAAGCGCAGAAGATATTTGCCCCATGCTCTCAACAAACCTTTATCATGAGATTGCAGGTTTACTTAGTAGGTTGAAGTGACTATCCTTTTCAAAGAATAATTTTGGAACTTTTTTTCTTTTGTTTTCACACTCATTGAATAATTTCACTTTTATTGATAATTGCAAGAGAAGATTAAATGGAGTATTACAGGCTGAGAAAAATCACAACAAAAGGAAAGGGGGAACCACTCCCTCCTAATAGAGGATGCCATCTTTATTTCTCTAAACAGAAAAGTTGTTTTCTTCCTTTCTATAAAATCCTATCTTGTGGCTAAGGGTAAGTTTTATAAAGGGAATTTAAAATGAAGAAATCAGCAGTACGCATCCTTGTTAGTAATGTATTTGGTGGGGAGACGAGAAATGGGAAGCACAAGAAAGAACAGAGAATGAAATAAGTCATGGCACTAATCTGTCAACACAACAAGACTAAACAAAGTGCAGTAACCTTATTTGCATTGCAAGTATTTTAACCAGATGAATCATTAAAATAGTGGAGATTATCATCTAAGCAATTGCCCCCTCCCCCTGAACTCGTTTGTCTTTCTGCTAAGTCTCCATTAGAAGATTTCCTAGCAGACAAATTACAATCCATGTCACAGAGTTAATGTCCAGAGTTCTCCCGACTCAAAAATCAACCCGCCATCTATGGCATAATTAAAAATTAAATGTCTCTTAATCACAGCACTAACTAGCAAGATATGGACAGACATAATTACATATTGAAATTGTCTAGGCTCCGCTAATTCCAATATTAAGATATTTCAGAAAATGTGGCAAAAAACAATGTCACATTATATCCCTAATTCATTAATAAGCCCATTTTTTATCCACTATTCTTCATGCTGTATTAACATGTGACAGGGGTCAAGATTACATTAAATTATAGAATAAATTATGATAGTTAACACTGCTATATGACAGCTTTCTGGGAAACTGCTGTTCTTAAACCTGTTCTGAACCAGTTCTCTCTTTCCCTCTTCTCATGTTCTTTTATCTGTAATTTTTTTTTTAACCTAGTAAAGCTAATTTTACCCAAAGTAAATGCAATATTCTGGCATTTATTTTGTTTAGGCTGTACCACCTTATTAAAGTAAGGTGATATTAATAGAAGGCAGAGGTTCTTAATTATGGCTGCACTAAATTCCTTAATTACAAGCAAAGACAGAATTATTTAAAAGACAATCTCTTTTTCTTTTAAAGATGACTTTCTAATTGTGGATCTAAAAGGTGGTTTCCACAGAGAATATTTATGTTGTTTGTATGATCCAATGTGATCACACCCATAGATTCTTTATGATAAAACAGATGCCCTGGCCAGTGTGACTCAGTTGGCAGGAGTATTGTCCTGCACACCGGAAGCTTGAGGGTCAATTCCTGGTTGAGGCACATACCTGGATTGCAGGTTTGATTCCCAGGCCTGGTTGGGGCGCATGCGATCAATATTTCTCTCTCACATTAATGTCTCTCTCTCTCTCTTCCTCTCTCTTTAAAAATCAGTGTGAGTGTCCTCTGGTGAGGATAAACATACACACACACACACACACACACACACACACACACACAGATATCATGTCTATTGATTCAAGAAAAATATTGAATATACAATGTTAATAATATTTAAAAGGGTTTTTACTAATTTTGTTAATATAGATTAAGGCTCAAATTGAAATTTTAAATAATTGTATACCTGTATCCTACTCTGTAGAAACTAATGTACTTGCGTGTATATATCTATATAGCTGTATTTGTAAGTATACGTACATAAAGATATAGTAAAATAGCTATAACTGCTTTAAAATATATTAGAAGATTATCACAAAGCTCTGGATTTTCATTGTTGTTTATACTGAACACCTGACCATTTTTAGTTTGCTATCATTAACTGAGTACAGATTTTGACCTTAAAAGGGTAGCATTTACATAGGAAAGCTCATCTTACCAGGACGCATGACAATATTCCACTAAAGGAATAATACATATTGCAAATTATTAGAAAAAGGTCATAATTGTATTAAGTTAAATACTGTTTCTTTTTTTCAAAAAAACAGATAAGTATTAGCTTCCAAGTGAGAAAACTTGTTATATTTTTAAAACTTCTCCTAGTTTACATTAGTAAAAAACTACTTCTGAGCCCATTAAAAATGGAAAGTTTTATTGCTAGAGTTTAACAATTTTGCATCTTTTTAGTTCTGTGTCTGTAGTATAAGATACTCAACATGATCTTAGGGATGAGCAAAGAATCACAGAATCTTTTCAGAAAACTCTAACAGATTATTCATTTTTAAAAAGGTTTTGAAACCTTATTTCCTTAAGGTATTATTACAATCAAGTCTCATTGGTATATTTTCTTAGAGTAATGAAAGACAAGCAGCACTAATCATGAGTTATGTAGCACTGGAATAATAAAATATGGACAATTGTGATTTTATCTAATATTACTTTTTAATTTCTAATAGATATTCTGTAATCATTACATGGAAACTTACATTTACATTTGAATTTTCAAGATTTTTGTTGTTGTTGTTTAGTTCGGTGATTTTGCTCATTACCAGTGTAAGAATAAAGAAGATTCAACTTTGTTATTTATATATGCAGTAAATATTTGATAGTCTTTTCAATAATAATGCACTCAAAAGAGATCATAGTTGAATAACAAATTTCCAAATTGCAAAAAAATTTAGAATGTTAAATTTAAGAGAATATGAGGGCATTTTTAAAAAGCTGATATTAATGGAATAGCTGCAAAAAAGCATTGTAAGATTTATTTTTGATGTCTTGTTCTTAAATTGAATGGAAAGCACAGACTACTGGACAACATTTTTAAAATAAATTTATAGTAAATTTAAATGTGGACTTCATTGACCACTTCCAGTCATTTGACAATTATTTTCTGAGCACCTTCAGTGCATGAGATGCTGAGCTGGAGTTTGGGAACGAGTGGTAAGGTCCTCAGGAAGCCCGAGAACTAGTGGGGGAGTCAGGTATGCAAGTATATTACCCATGAGGCATATGTTGTATGTGTGTGAATACATAGATGCATGCAGTAGACTGTTAGTTACTACAGAGAGCATTATAATAATCTTCAGTGACTCTTATACTACGGTGAATCAACTGTCAATACTGGCAAGAGGTATTTCGTTGTTTTTAACATGTAACAAAAATATTAAGTTGGTAATAAGACAAAGTCACCAGTATACTTTATACTCTTAGTTGTCACCATGAGGACATCATCCAAGATTTACACAACTGCTTGTATTTCTATCCTAAACATTCAGTGACTTCTTGGGTAGAATAATAAGAGGGATATGAGAGAAATGTGAGGGAACTATTAAATTAAATAAGGTGATTTAGAGAAAGGAAGTCATTCCTCTATCATCTTTGAGAAGAGCAATGAGTTATTTGGTAAGTTCTAACTACATCTCATTTCTTAACCAACTACGTGAGTTGAGAACCTGAGAATTTCTTTGTATCACTTCCATAGACACCACACACCAGTGAATCCCTCCTGAGTTCTGTTTCTTTGTTTTCTTCTGCCTTGTGCAATTTTTCTAAACTGTTTCATAGTTTTTCCCATGATCCTCAAATACTTAGTATGAATAACTGGGTTAGATTTTAAATGTAAGTTTTAGGGTCATATAATTTTAACAAAAATAAAATAATGTTTTCACAATAGAAGAAACTAATCCAATTTATGACTAAGGATCTGCCCATGTAAGTAGATGAGATCCTATCTACCTAGTCCTCATACCTATTACTGATTATGTTCATCACTTTTGATTTGCAGCCACAGATATGAAATATGTTTAATCAATAGGCATTTAACTAGACTCTAACAAAGACATCTAAATATTACTTGCTGACTTTTTGGGTAAATATCTAAAGTGTACAATTCAGAAATTCATTTTGGTTGTCTCATCACTTAGAAACATCTGTATTTTACAACTTTCTAAAAAATTCTGTTGTAGAAGCAATTTTGTTTGTGTATTTTACTTATATATTTCATTGAATTTTGATTTCTGTGATTTTCCAGGTCTGTGACTCTTAGGCCATTATTCGCATCACTTTAAGTATGTTATAGGTGGCCTACATATCTATGTTTCAGCTACGATCTACATGAGCAAAACACTGAAACCTTTTTTGGTTTTTCTGCATTTGGTACTAAGTACAATGTAAAAATATAAACATAGCTACTCACAAGCATCAAAAAGTCAATATAAATGTAGCGCTTTGACTTGCAGACTCAGCTTCTCATTGACATTAGCAGAGAATGGCTATTCTGTAACATCAGATGAGGCAGGTCGATTTGAGTGTGTGAAAAATCACCTTGCTAGGTCTGTTCTGCCAGTGAAGACACAGAGTCCACTAGTTGTCTTCAAATTATTTGGCCATTAACATGTACTCGGCATACGCAGTCTGCTAAACACTGTACCTAGAGCTTACCACAAACAGCTTTAAGTCTATGAAAAAAGAATTCTAGCAGATACTATGTTAAAGAAATTTCTCAACTTTTTGCCATTATTTTTAAAGGCAAGGAATATGGAATAAAAGATATATATTTCTTGCTAGAGGTAGGGTGGGGGGGGGAATGTGAGAAGACATAGATCATTGTAAGAAATTCCAAGAGCAACATACAAATGCAAAACAATTTCACGTATTCTCTCAACTCCATTTCTTCTCTAATCTCTCACTCACCCCAAAAAGGAGAAATAAAGCACTGACTTAAATTAATAGAAGACTGCTGGTATTAGGAGTCTTGGTAAAATCAATTCCTTTCCACAGTCACTAAGATCCAGAGAAATTGTATAGGCCAGAAAAAGGTAGTGCAAATAGAATAAAGACTAAAAGAGTAAAAGTACACATTATTAGACCTTGGCTTGGATGTCTAACGTGTTTCTACTCCTCTCTGGGAAAACTCATGATGCTGCCCAATTGTTCAAGGTCTTTAGTTGTATTGTGAGTGCAAGGTAAACCTAAGCACGATGTAAAACACCTATTGCTTCAAATTATATTATTGGCCATGTTTTTATGATCTGATGCCATTGCCGTCTAATGGCAAATATGTGATATTAACTTCGGTTATGATGCCTTTCTTTTTCACGTGTTAAATTCCTCAGTCAAGCACACTCTAATGAACAATGATATTATTGTAATCTGAAATAAAAATGTGATGTATTTTACAGTTTTGATGCAAAATTGTACTTCTTAATAGAACTATATGTTAACGTGCAAAAATTTCTTTGTTTCTTTATCTAAGTGGCACAGAAATCTCTGTTGAAAAGGAACATTTTTAAGAAAAAAAAATTGTTGAACTGGCATGTTTTTAATTGCACGAGGCTGTGGTTGTTACTTGTCCTAAAAAATGACTGTGCTACTATAAGTCATAAAATGTATTATAGAATAGTGGCATTCAATTAAGTGAAATAGTATTTAAGTAAATAAATAAATAAATGGCACAAGATATGTGGTAGGTACATACATCACATAGAAGACAAAATAAAATGTACATTATATAAAAACTATTTGTGTATGCATTTAAAATTACAAAATATTGAGTCATTGTGTAGTTGGTGTCTGTATGACTTCAGTTTGGGAATAAAGCAGCCAGTTCTCTTTACCTGCTCCCTGACCCCCAGAGCTGTGTGTGAATGTGCCTTTGCTGCAGCCATCCTTGACACGCCCACGCCACTGGCACAGATGTCAACCTTAGCAGCAGTGAGTGTATGTGAAAGTATGGCAGGCTTTGAATTTATTGGGGTAACACTGGTTAATAAAATTATATAGGTATAAGGTATACAATTGTATAATACATCATCTGCATATTGTATTGTGTGTTTACCACTCCGAGCCAAGTCTCCTTCCATCACTATTTATCCCCCTTTAGCTTATTCTACCTCTGCCCACTTCTAATGTCTATTTGTTTGAAAGCAATCTAAAGATTAAATAAGAAACTTTAAGAAAAATGTTTAAGATAGACTTAAGAAATTATTGTGTGCTCTGTGAATATGTGGTAATATAATACCTTTATTCACATATTTTTCTTTCTCTTTATCAAATGCCTTTATGTTATAATTTATGTCTACATCGAAGTTAGATAGCTAAAATAAATATTTCATGTGATTGTACTGTACTATTCCAGTAACACCATAAGATTGCTTTTAGCTAAGACCTCCAGGCATTTCCTTTATATCTTTCATGGAATTGTTATATTAGCAAATACATTTGTAAACTAAAACTAACACCAATACAGAGGCATAACTATTAGGCATAATTTTCTCAGAGTGCTGTCTGGTATTCTAGATCACAAATTCTCTGATTATATTGACATCAAACATTTAATACAAAGTGGTTAAATAAAAGAAAAAAGAATCACTGTCTTATCTGGTATGTTACCCATACTTTTTTCCACAGTGGCTGCACCATTTTGCACTCCCACCAGTAATGCACAAGGATTCCAATTTCTCAATATCGTTGCCAAAAATTATTTTCTGTTTTTATTAAAATTATTGGGGTGACATTGGTTAATAAAAACTGAAAACAACGAATGAATATGCAAGACAAACAAACAAACAAAAACTCATAGACACAGACAACCATATGGTAAGTACCAGAGGCGAAGGGGGAATGTAGTAAAGGGTAAAGGGGGTCAAATATATGATGATGCCAGGAGATTTGACTTTGAGTGGTAAACACACAATGCAATATACAGATGATGAATTATAGAATTGTACCCTTGAAACATATATTGCTTTCTAAAGACAACATTTTTCTTTGAATCTGTCTTATGAAAGGTAGAAACTCAATAGAGTTCATCATATTTCAAGAAGTAGATCTTTTTTCAGTGGATTAGGTGGATTTTTTCCAATAAAGAAGAAAGTTTCTAAACTTTCTCAGACTATGTGACAATTTCAAATTTTTAGGAGGAAACACAAGAGAGATCACCTTAGATCAACTTGAAGCAACAGATACAGGTTATCCTCATTTTTTCCTGATTCCATATTTGTGAATTCGCCTACTTGTTAAACTGTATTTGTAGAGCCAAAATCAATACGAGCAGCATGCTACCTCAATAACATATGCACAGAGCAGTGAGAAATTTGAGTTGCCTGACGGGCATGGTCTCAGCAGAGTGTGAACAAAGCAATATCCTACCTCCTTGTTTCAGCTCAGACTGTAAACAAGTATCCCTTCTGCAGTTCATTTAGTGCTAAGTTTTCCCTTTTTTTGTTGGTGGTGGCAATTTAGGATTTAAAATGCCCCCCAAGCGTAGTGTTAAAGCGCTCTCTGGAGTTCCTAAATGCAAGAAGGCTGTGATGTGCCTGACACAGAGAATATGTGTGTTAGATAAGCTTCATTCAGGCATGAGTTATATTGCTGTTGGCCATGAGTTCAATGTTAATGAACAAACAATATCTATTAAATATAGTTTCTTCAAACAAAATATACACATAAAACAAGGTTATATATAGATCAGTTGGTGAAAACGCTGTGACCAGAGACCCTCAGGAACCTAACCCTCTACCTCTGCTAGGAGTCAAGGCTCAATATTTGCTAATTTAGTGTTTGCAGCAGCTTTATAGAGCATAACTACCAAGAATAATGAGCAGTGATTGTAATTTATTTTCATCCTTTTTACTAAATTCAGTGGGGCAAAACCTTTTTCCAATAATTTCAGAGTTTCCAGTCTAAACTTGAGTTATCATTAAACTCTAAAATATCACAATTACACAGATCAAAGATACTGTTTAGGTGGTGATGTGGTGAGAGTATACACATTTATATACTGTTCTACACATGTTAATATTTTTAACCAATAATTAATACAACAAATGTTTTTCAAGTACTGACATGGACCAAGCACTTTATTAAATATCAGTTAACACAAAATAGAAATAATCTTATTTCCAGAAAGCTTAGGTACATATTTCATAAGGTATAAGCATTAATCAAATATTATCACATAGATACATGTACAATTTCTACTGAATTGCATGTTAAAGAATAGATGCACATGCCCGACCAGTCTGGCTCAGTGCATTGAGCTTTGTCCCATGGACTTAGAGGTCCTGGTTCGATTCCCAGTCAGGGCACATGCCCGGGTTGTGGGCTCGATCCCCAGTAGGGGGCATGCAGGAGGCAGTTGATAGATGTGTCTCTCACATCAGTGTTTCCATCTCTCTGTCCCTTCCTCTCTCTTTAAAAAATCATTAACTGCATATTTAAAAAAAAAAAAAAGAATAGATGCACAAAGTAGTATAAGTATTTATACTGTGATTTCAAACAAATAAAAGAGAAAATTGAAAGTGGTCTCGAGGAAGTGACCTGGGCTGAGTTATGGAGGGAAGAGTCCAAATTGGAATAACCAGAGGAAAAGAAGAGCAATTCAGGTAGACAGAGCAGTGTTGAGAAGTAGTGGTAGGGTTCACGGTAAGTACACATAGTTGAAAGAAGAATGCTCTGGCTGGAGTTTAGAAAGCGTGAAGGAACATGACATGTGTTGGGCTTAGAGAAATACAGAGAAATTTGAGCTTGTAGGGTCTTTAGGCCATTTAAAAAATTTTATATTTCTCTTACAACCATGGAAGGAGGTTGTAAGAAGGACAGGATGATTATATTTGTTTTTAGGACAGATTCCTTTTTATCACAGATGGGGAATGAATTGGGTACATGTGGGTGTAGGTCGGTCAACCTAGAAACTGCAACAGTGGTTCAGAGGAGAAGGCATCAGTATGTGGATAGGGCAGGTGCTGGTGGAGATGGACAGTGGAAGCCATGAGATGTTCAAATATGTGATAGCAACTGCTCTGTGAGACAATCATCGCAACTTTGTGGTGAAGGAGATGGAGTCTACAGAGGTTAGATGATTATTCTGAGATTACAGAACCAATAAGAAAAAGAGTAAGGATTACAGCCCAGACGTTATGACTTTATCATTATAAGAGTTCCAAATCCCTTCAGGGAGGATCTTAAAGTTGGAAAGTGAACAAGAGAAATTAATTCTAATCACACCCCATCCTACTCCCACCCCTGAAATAGAAAGGCCTTACTGATTAGTATTTGGGGGCAAGTTAGCCAAGACTCAATTTAAGACATAAGGTTTGAATAGCCCCACTGAACTTTGTATGACAGGGAAAGTCAACTGTTTAGCTGGTCTTTCTTTTCTTTTTTTCTTTTTTTTGACAGGTCCTGAAAAAAAATGACACCAGGTAAAGTTGGTTTAAAACACAGTATCATGGGATGAGGAAAAGTGCACAAGGAAAGAAATGATAGTTTTTTTATAGCTCTTATGGATATGAAATTTTAGACATAAAAGACATTTTTAGTTTGTTTTTATAAATGGGGAGAGAAGTCATTTCACATATATTTTTATTTGAAATATTTTTCTACTTTTATTTTGAAATACTTTGAGGCTTTCAGAAAACTTGTAAGAATAGTACAGAAAGTCTTCATATATCCACCACCCACCTTTGCCTAATAATAATGTCTTGCATTATCAGGATGATAGTAATATCTTAAATGGTAAAAACAAAGAAATTCACGTGATACAGTGCTGTAAGTACAATGCAGACTGTTCTGACTGGCCGAATCTTACACTAACGTTCAGGATCCAATCCAAGATACCACATTATATTTAATTGCCATGTCTCCTTTGTCTTCACCAGTCTGTGACAGACACTCATAGAGGACATTGTTTTTCATGTCCTTTATGCTTTTCAAAAGAATGGGCTAGGTATTTTGTGGAATGTCCTTTAATATGGGTTTGCTTGATGTTTTCTCATGATTCCAATGAGGTTATGGAATTGGAGGGAAAATACCAGAGAGATGTTATTTTCTTCTTATCAAATCAAATCAGGGTTTTATGCTGCTAATATGATATTGTGTTACTGGTGCTGTTAGTGGTGATCTTGTGGTTAAGGTGGTATCTGCCAGGTCTCTGTAAAGGTACTCTTTTTCCCTCTCCTACTCAATGCATTATGTGACTCCTAAGTCCAGCCCATATTCAAGGAAAGAGGAATTAAGCTTCATATATCGGGGGAAAAATATGTTTATTTTTAAATCACCAGAGTAGCCCTGGTTGATTTGGTTCAATGGTTTGATCCCTGGCCCTGATTAGGGTCATGCAGTAGGCAACCAATCTAATCTATGTGTCTCTCCCTTCCCCTCCCTCCCTCCCTTCCATTCTATCTAAAAATTAATGGAAATGTATCTTTGGGTGAAGATTAACAAAAAAATTTAAAAATAAATAAGAAATAAAATCACCAGAGTAATTAACAAATATTTGGGGGAAAATACTTTGAAACTTTACAAATATCTCTCTTTGGACTTTCAACCATGAATGTTAGTGTTCATTAGTGGATCTTGCCTGCAGCAATTATGACTGGGCTATTCTAAAGGTGATTTTCTATTCCCCTTCGTCCTTCCACATTTATTCATTATAATTCTATATGAAAAATACTCTGTAGGAAGATTTTTTGCTGAGTGATTTTCTATGTAAAAATTGTATCAGTATTACTCTTTCAATTAAACATTAAAGAAAATGTACAATCTATTATTTTAAGGATTTCATTAAATGGAAGGATACAGCCAAACCTTCCTTTACTGAAGTTGATGTCAAACAAGCAAGGTCCTAGTATTTAAAGATAACCATGACTTCCATACTAAAACAGTCCAGGGCTTTGAGGGAAAACTTCATCTTCTCATTTGCTTCCATCAGCAAGGCTGGGAAAAAGCAGTGTCTCTCAGATGACAAGCTGCTCAGCTGCTGTTGTTTCATCGGGAGGGGAACAAACATACCCCTAAGGGCTGAGTGGCCCGACATGTTGCCTTCCTCACCTCTGCTGCTACTGCATTGTTGAAGGGGCATCATTGTTGAAGGGGCATCATGCACACTGAGAAGGCATTAAGGGGGCATGAACCCCAGAACCATCATAGCGTCTTCAGAAACAAACTTTAGTAGATTCTACTTGGTTCAGACAGGCAATAGAATTCTCAAGGGCAAGAAAAAAAAGATAAATGCTCGACCCAGGAGAAGAAAGTAGAGAAGAAAGTGGGTTGTTAGTAAAACACACATACAGAAACAACAACAAATAACAATACATCTATAAATGCATGCAATTGTAAGTTTCAATTAATTTTTCTCTCTCCACCTACTCGGAATGAATTGTGAGAGCAAATGTATTTCTCTGAGGATGATGTAAGATGAACATTTTTATTCTCCAGAATCCTAACAGGGCTTCTCATATGGGGGCAGGGGGGATAGAAATCCACGAAAAGATTAAGAAGACCTCTGTGCAGGGTGTGTAGGCTTTTATCAGAGGGTAGGTATCAATGCTGCTACCGCAGAATGAATGAGCAGAGTGCAGTGTGGGGATGTTTGAGCAGAGCAGGGGTTCTGTGAAGAAAGAGGGACATAGAGAACAAGAAGAGACCTCTAAAGAGGTTACAAGATTTTCTATTTGATACACTGTAAAACGTCTGTCTGTTTCTTCAAGGAACACTAAAATAAAGCTTTATATTGCTTTCTGAGACTTTTGAAGTTGAACTGATGGTTTTTTGACTGCAACTTTGTTTCAAAGTCTCATCTCAAACAAAGAACAAGTAATTCCTCTATTACTTGGACTCTACCAAGATGAGTTTTCCCAAGAATCTGATATGCTGCCTAAGAGCTCACAATAAAATGGTCCCATTTTATTTTTCTATAATCTTCCACTACTTCTCAGTATGGCTCTCCACTCCCAATGTTGGTTTCCTGAGGATTCTTTTACAAATACCATTTCCTCTTTTTGAGATACTCTCTTCTGGTTTTCTGACAATACAAGTTTTAAACATTCTTCAGAGAGGCTCTAAGCATCACAAAAGCAAACACAGTTTTCCTTGTTTCTGTAATCCCTTGAAGTGTCTAAAAGGTCTGATATAGAACAGTCACAATTACTACCTAAGTTCAGCCCAACTTTCCTTTCCTCCCGAGGCACGTCTTTTTAACAACCCATGTTGTTTCATTTCACTCTTTGATCTAGAGAGAATGTGAGTTTGCATGATTTTCTTTTTACGCATATAATTGTATTAATGATTGGAGATATATTTTCTACATTTCATTATAAAGTAAGTAACTAAATAGGTAAAGCTCTTGCTATAACTCTTGTCACCTAATAACTATTTACTTTTTTAATGGCTGAATAAACATATTACTTGTTTACTCTTACCAATTTTTCATTACTTGACTTGAAAAGAACACTGATATTGGTTAAGTTCAAAGAGGTCATAAAAGAGAAAAATATAAGGATAGCTTTGTATTCAAATGTTACACACCTAAGATCTAAATCTTCTTTTTCAATAGTTTTTTTCTCACTTTGTAGTTTTTCCATATGACATTTCCTCTCATGTATGTAAATTCCAAAATTATTGCAACAAATTCTATGAGTCATGAAAATTATGAGGCATGACCCTATAAACATCACTAAAGGAAAGCAATTGTGAATTTTAGATACCTTTGCAATAGCACTGTGTAAAAAAAAAAAAAAAGGACTCATTTCTTTTCCTAATCTACAACATTATATTACTCACTAACTTTTGTTAATTCCCCTTCCTTGATGTGTATAAAATTGATTTTTGCTATATCCTTTCTGTCATTGTTCTTTTTTTTTTCTTTTGAAGCTCTCCTTAGATTATTTAAACAGCCCTTTCACAAAATTTGCTGCTTCCACTATTACCCTTGTTATACGTATTTTTCTTTTTGAAACCAGACTTTGCATTTCTATAAAGCAAATCTACTCCTGATTATGCTGCCCTGTGTCTACCCATTGTTCTCAGGGAAGGTCATTCTAGGTCTATGAATATAAGTGTGACATTTACTTTAAATGGACAAAATATGTTTGCTTATTAATTCAGCAGATATTTATTGAACAACTACTGTCCTCCAGGCTCTGCCAGGCACATTAAGTCACCTGTACCAGAGGACTTAGCGTAAAATTGTTTGGATTTGAATTGTTCTTATTCCCACTTATAAGTAGTGTGATCTAGGGGCAACTTTAGTAGTCATATTTTTCTTATAATAGAAATTACCTCATTGTGTACAAGTGAGGATTAAATGAGAAAATCCATGTGGAATACTTGGTGTCATTCCTGGTACATAGAAAGTTATCCATAAATATTACTTATTATTATTGTTCTTTCAGAAACAGACCTGTCAAAATCAATTGCAAAGAATGAGGTATACATTTACAAAGTATAATTTTATTTGGTATAAACTCTGAAGAAAATGTTTCAATTCCACTAAATATGTTCATGTAATAATCCGTAAAATAATAAAATTAATAAATACAAAACATTTTCAAATATATATGCCTAAACATAATGCTTTTATAGTATATATGCCCCAAAGTTATGAAACTTGCTGAAGTTTTTTTTTTTTTTTTTTTTTTGTAGAAATAAGAGAAACAAAACACTATAAAATGTCCTGACTATGGCTTCACCCACATTTGAACTTATGAAGAAATTAAAGATTTTATTTGACCTTCTTTGTTATGACCCGTTGCATAAATGACAGCCAAGACTACAAACATTTATAGAATCACCATCTCAGGAGAGCCCAAGCATAATCAAGGGAGTACCAGGGAAATCAGAGTCTACAAACTGTTTCTATGGTTGTTCTTGCTGTAATTACTCACCCTGTCCCCGTGGAGTTCTGTAGAAAAAGTAAGTTGAGTTCCCACCTGATGATAACTCCTCTTATCTCTCACATATATTCCACCTCTCCATTCACCAGCCTCTGCATTATTTCACGTAGACACTGTTTCTCTCTAGGAGTGTTTGCAGATGTCTCTGAACTAGAGTTTTTGCTTCTTAGTTTCTTCTCTCTATATTAAACTCTATATTGATGGCAGAAAAATTTTTATGTCACACTCCTGCTTAAAGACTGTCTGTGGCTTTGCACTGTCTTTGGGGATGAAATCTGAGGTCCTTTTAATAAAGAATGAGTTACTCATAATTTGATTTCAAGGACTCACCAGCTGCATATCTCATCACTGGCATTTTCCAAACAATTAGCAGGCCTCCAAACTTCCTTTGATACTTCAGGTCTTACTCCTTTCTCCTACCCTCTGTCTTTTCTGCCTGAGAAACAAAACTATTCATATTTCAGGAATAAACTTTTGCAGTGATCTCCTTTACTGACTCCAGCCCTAGGAAAAGTGAGTAAATGTCTACTGAAAAAGGTCTGTGAATAAGTTTTATGTGTGCTCCCTGCAAATGTAATTGAACTGTTTCTTTACTGTGTGTGTGTACGCCTGTGAACATTAAAGAAGTAAATATTAAGTAGGGTTATATTCCCATACTCTCAACAAATCTTGGGATGCACTTTCTCATCATTAATACTGGATTAAGATGTGTTGATCCAGGTATGGAAAACATTAAATGAAGTCATGCATCTCAAGTGCTCAGCACAGAATTTGGAACGTAGTAGGCTCTTGAAAAGTAGCAGTTTCCTTCTCATTCAATCCATCCAATGAGAAGGACACGACTAATTTGAATTTTAAATGAAGAACATTTTTAAAAAGCATAACCAAGTGAAAATGACCATGCATAGTAGTAAAACAACATAAATTTAGTGGGCACAATTTGAAATACAATTCACTTTAAAGAAAATGTGACTTCTTTATTTTGTAGAAATGATATGCTTTAACCCAGTAGACTTAACTTGTGGTTAACTCTTAGTGGGGTTTCGGGACAAAGGTGTAACTTTAAATTTAGCTTTTCTGTTTCTCATTCTCTTCAAGTTTAAACAGTCTTTTAAATAGCCTTCAAGGAAGTGTCCAGATGCTTTGGGCTTTATGTGGCCTGTTGCAAAGGGGAAGGGAGTCTGAAGTCCCTGCATTGTCCCTGTGCGTTCCTTGGGACCTCTGTTTTCTCTGTGGCAGAGGGTCGTCTCTGGTCTGATCTCTTGGACCTTTGCATCACTATCTTCTGAGATGCAGCTGGTAGATATGCAGCTTATTTTGTTGAATCAGAGGCCAGTGGCACTTCCTTGCTTTACTGGCTTCTTTTGGCTTTTATAAAAGCATCAGTTCTGTTTCAGCAATCTTCTTCTTGCAGCCTGTCTAGGCTGGCCACATGTGTCCTTTGTGGCAGGGTCATTTTGTCACTTGCTTTAGTAACCTCATGTTAGGTATGCTCTCTTTTAATTTAGTTAAGTTTTATTTCCCCCCATGGCACTTCCACATCATGTGGGATTCTTTTCTCTCCCTCGTGGCAGCTGCAGAGGATTGAGAATATTGGTTCTCTCTACTATGCTATGGTGTTACTTCTTACTCTAGTGCAGCTGGGGCTTAGCATGGGGCCACCTGCCGATCTGCCTTCCCTCAGATTCCAAATAAGGATCTCAACAAAATCCTCTTTTGCTTTTCACATTCATCACTACCCATCAAATTATACCGCCCCCCCTCCCCCACACACACACACGACACCATACTGGGGAATTCTGGCCAGTGAAAGGAAGTGAGAACTCTCAGGTTAGAGTGCTTGCTTTGAAAACCTCCATATCCTCCCATATCCTTTCCACATTTCACAAGGATATAAATCTTCTACTTCCTATAGCTATTAGATAGGATTCATTGGGTAAGATTGGGTGGGAATGCATCTTCTTCTTTCCACGGTGGGAAGTGGAAGAGGAAAGTAGTAGGCTTAGTTTCAGTGAAGGAGAGATGTGTAAAGAGAAATTGTTTTTTTCATAAGAGAAAATGCATTGCATGGCATTTCAAAAATGTGGTCCCCATTATACACATTTGAAGGTACAGAAACACAGTTTGGTAAATACAGACGTGATCGTGTGATCGCAGAGAGAGAGGCTCTGGATGCTAAGAGCATGTTTAACCTTCCACCCAGTTCCAGCTGCAAATACTGACCATTTAAGAACCAACCAATCAAGCAAACACACATGCAAGCAGTCAACTGGAGCCTTAGCATTTTTCCTAAGAGTTCATAGAATTTTTTTTAGTTGGTCTACCAGTGGATAAAAGTGGTGAACCCATATGAAGAATGAGCCCTTGAATTATTTTATGAACTACTTTTTATTATGTACAGTACACAGTTACTAAAGGTTATATACATAATTAGTGGCAGATCTATGACAAAAATCCAATGCTCCTGACACACTAACCAAGATTTTTAAAAATCCAGATACATTTGTAATTCCTTCCTCCTCATTTTTTAAAAATTTCACTACATACAAGATTAGAATTTTTCTCTTTCTTCAGTTCATTAAGCATCAAAGCACTTAACTGCCTATTAACTAATATTATCTACTTAGAAATCTAGTTCCTATTAGATAAGGCCCCTGTAGTGATAGCCTGGAAAACTTTATTTTTGTCACCTCATTTAAAAACAGTAATAGAAAATAAAACAATGATCTGTTATTTACATTTCCTCTATTAAAGAACCATTGAACATAAAGAATTTAATAACCATCTATCTTCTATAAATTCATTGACCTTTACATATTTTTTTCATAAATATGTAGGAAGATAATAGGTACTGTCTTTGGATTTAAGCCTTGGTATGGAGAACCCATTTAAAAGTGTAGTTAGTAGTAAATGTTATTTTTTCAGAACATATATAGTACATTTATTTGGGAATACAAAATGGGTTGTTTGTATATATTTGTATGGCCCGATTGTTGATAGTAGAAGGTAAAAGCCATATTCATGTTCCCATATACATGATCATATGTGTCCAAAGAGAAGAAAGAAAAACTGTCTGATGTTGTTGAATTAAATTAGAATGTAATTATTACTTCATGTCTTCACAAAAGACATTTTGTAACATTTAAAACTTCTGCTAATTGCACAAGGTACATTATCATGCAAAAGAATGTTACTGAAGGTTGAAAAGGACAAACCAACTATTCTCGTACATCACCATAATTATGCAGCCCCATGTTCGAACAATTACATTTATGTAGACCCACTGTTAAAATCAATGTGACTTGTACAGCTAGTCCTTAATCAATGAAATCAGTCAATTTACCATGGTCACATCCTTCTTCTTAATTAAGACAGTGATATCTCTGGAGCGCAGGGTTTCAAAGAGATAAATAAGTACAGAGGTTGAGAAATGTCAAAGAGGTGACTCCCTGATTTTACTCCCGACGAACTTGGGAGGAAATAAGACAGTTCCTTCAGTTCAGGGAAGCAGCACAATCTTCTAAAGAGATGGCTTAGCATTCATTAAGAAAAGAGCAGGTAGTAGTGTCTGACAGAAATAGCACTAATGAGCAAAGAAGGTTTTCAACACGCATATCCTTCACAGTCATACTCTGAATTATGAAGGTTGTGCCACCTAAGCCAATTTTAATTAGAATGAGCATGGACCCCTTTGGACAGTTAGCCTTTCTTTCCAAAATCTGTTTCAATATGGTGTCATTTTGTTGTCACAATCAAAATGGCAAAGTGATGGAATAACCTACTTAAAATGTCTGTGGTGTTAACGCAGATGTGGCAAACATCCTCTAATGACACATGTAATAAGGGTATTACCTGGAAGGCATTGACAACATGCTCCTGTCCCACCAATGGGCTGTGAAAGTATCATTTATTAAAAAGAAGAGAAATAAAAAATACAGCTCTATTAAAAATAACAAATGTAGATATATCACACTGATGTTTTATTTCGGAAGGCACGCTATCTGCTCTTTCAGGCTGGCTGGTATTAGCCAGCTCCTTTTAGCCTAAGAAAAGCCCTTGTCAGGTCATATGAAAATAAATGAAAGAAAAACAATATGTACATAGAATTGATATATTTCCCTTGAAAATAGATATTATTATTGTTCTAACAAATCCCGTCTAAGTTTATCTCTATAAATTACATAATTATTCAAGTCAAAAGTATAGAGAGTTTAAAATAAAAACTTAGCTTCTTAATCCAGGAGTGATTATATAATATATATGAACACAAAGAAGTGATAATTTGTTTTATGTGTTCCAATAACGCATTGCAGATATATGTAAGACAATTAATGTACAGTGATGCTGCAAATTTGAAAAAAGTGTCCTCTATCATACTTATCAACCAATAGTAACTGAATATATGCTGAAAAAACAGTGGGCATGACTTTTGTCAATAAATATAAATGCCATAGATTTTTCTTTCTTTTTTAATAAGTACTTTAATAAATGTATACATTTTTGTGTGAAATTGGTTGTTTTTACGAAAGGAAAATGTGCTTGTATCAATCATTCTTTCTATGTGGGCTTTTTCTTTCATATTTAATTATATCACAAAAAAAGAAGGTGACTCAAAATGTTAAAACTTGTAACAGATTGATTTACACTTATGTTGTTGGTTTTAAACCAACTAACTTTGATCAAAAGTTCTTTCTTAGACCATGTAAAATTTAATTGCAATTTAATTGTCTGGCATTAAATGCCTGGGAGAGAGATTTACTTAGGGGTGTTATTCTCTGTTAGCATCAGAAGCCATTATTAGGGAAGAAGCTCAACCAATTAGAAGGTCATTAGACTATCAATAGACATACACACTCAAGAGGCTTTACATATAAACATCATATAAGTAGTAAAAGGGTGGTCTGTGGCTGGGATATTTACCTAGCAAGAGTCTCGAGGTCCTGAGACAGCTCTGCTAGAAGTTACTGAAGCGCAGGAAGATAGGGCGGGTTGGAATGCCCTCAATAGAGTGTACTTAAATAGAAAGAATTTTAAAAAGCAAGCAAGAAGAGATTTAGCAGTTTAAGATTGGGAGATTAAATAATTTATAAATTAGTTGCTTATATAGATTAAAGTAATGCTGTTTTTTATTCTAATCTAGTTTTACTTTTATTTAAGCAATTTATGGGAAAGATAAGGGATCAATGGTAAATCAATCTTTCATATATTTAAGTCTCATAAACATTCTCAGGTTGAGCCAAAAACTTTACCACCCTTTGTTAATTACATATACTACCTTAGGGCCAACGAATAGGTAGAGCTGCTTCTGAAGACTTTTTGGAGTAGCCATCAACCATAGGGAAAGAAAAAAATAAAAATATGCTAATCTTAGAATAAGTCAAGAGCTGAAAACTTAATTCTGAAAAAGAAAAGGCAAAACAGAACTTGTATTCATATATATATATATAATATATATATATATATATATTATATATATATATATGTCTGTGGTAAGCAGAACTTTAAAGTGGGCACTGATGAATAACCCACTTCTATCCACCTTCACTGTCTAATAGCAGAAGTAGACCCACGTTATTTGTTAATCTGATGATGCTAAGTGTCTGTGAGAGGAAGCATATGAATATTATTCTACTACACAAGGAAAGGCCTATTTAATTGTCAATCAGGTACATCTGTTTAAGTAATATATTTACAGTTAAATAATTAGCTAAAATGCATAAAGTAGAAAGCAAATTATAAGTTTTTAGAACATTTAGAGACATGGCTTAACATTTAACAGCTAGATCTATTTTCATGAGAAGAGATTAGATAAACCACCTCATATGTTTTGGGCCCTACTGTGCTCAAGTAATACCATTTCTAAGCCCAGTGTGAAATGCAGCCTCTGGACTTCATTAGACAGGCAGGCCTATTAACTTTCTATAAGGGAATTTGTTTCAATTACAAATGGAACATAACTATGTAGCCATATATAGAATAACCATATACCTATAAACAACCATATATAAAATATAAAAAATAAAATAACCATATACCCTTGGTCATTTTATGTAAATAACAAGTTTTAGTAAACATACATTTAATAACCATATATCTATGGTTATTTTATATATGCGTATATGTATATATATATATTTATTTATTTATTTGAGGTATAACTGAACAATATTTGATTCTATAACTTACTGATCAATCCCATTCACATTGTAGAACAATTTGTTTTGAGGCTACTCAGGAAATGTTTGAGGAAAGACAAAGTCACTATAAGCAGAAGAGAGCTTCCACCCCTTCTCCCCACACCACTCCTCATTTTTGGCGTAGGGTTACAGCACTCATGGCCAGGCTTGTGGCCATGCAGGAAGGCAATCTCACTGAGTCACTGCTACAAAACAAACGGCGTTTATGTCATACGGTATTCCAGGTTGCTGGATACGTCCGCTAAATCTTTCCCACCACAAAAGTGACAGTTCCGAGGAAAATCATATATTTCTGGTCTGCAGCAGTTTTAGTCCTAGACAGGCAAGAAAACGATATTCTCTCTTCCTGAGAAGTCAGCTTAGCAGGACTCCTGCCTGCCAGGAGAATAGAGTTGATTATTTCCATCCATCTCCTTTCTCTTTTTCATCCTGTTTTCTCTTTAGAAAACATATTTGAAGAGTCATTGATTGTGTGTGTGTGTGTGTGTGTGTGTGTGTGTGTGTGTGTGTGTAATGTAGTACAATAGTATTATATCACCTGGTGGTATAATACCCAACTCACTCACACTGTATTTCTCTCTAAACAGAACCTTCCTTTCTCTGTTGTTCTAATACTAGATGCCTACATTTTTAATGAGGATCTTCATCTAAAGACTGTAGGTCAGACTGCAATAACCTGAAGATGATATTGAAAGCAGATGCTGTAATGGTTGATTAATAATAACGTGAACATAATTCTCAGATCACTTGTTGATTAGAACTCAGTCACAATGAACCAATTAAATATACAAGTCAAAGGAAGCTAGTGGTTATACCTTTATCATGTAAAAACTATTACACAGCAAGAAATAATATATTGGTGGAAAAGGAATAGAAACCATTGAGAAGTTCAAAAGCTAATGCAACAAAAAGATAAAGATGTTAGAAATCTATTTTATATATTTTTCATCTCTTATGTACGGCCATCATAGAAAAGAAGGCAAAACAATAAAAATATTTAAGAACAACATTAAAGTAAACTACACATATTATTATTTTCTGTTTTAGAGACAAGAAAACATAAACAACTGCTTTCCAAAGAGATTTTTTTTTCTAATTGTGAAATTGAGGACTTAAAATAATTAGTGTGTCTTCCAAATACAACTTAATTATTAAAAATAAGAAAAATCCACCATAATATTTTACATCTTCAAAACACAGTTCCAGCATTGGCTCGTATCATGTTTTTCAGAGTTTCCTGATAGACAATATTTCTAAATTTCAATATTTTGTCTATCAGGAAACTTGGCTGTTACTGAAGGGGTGGTTGTTACATTGCTTCTAAAAATGAATGCCATTTTCCTCACTCCATACAGAATTCAGAATATTTATATTAATCCTTACTTAATTCAAATAGCAAGAAACATTAAAATGTATGAATGTCATATATAGATACAGACTCACGGGTACATGGGTCATGAAATCAGAGAGACTGACATTGGAATGAGAGCCAGCCTCCCCTTAACCAGCTCTATGATATCAGACTATTTCACCAACTCCAAGCCTCACTTTCTTGTCTGTGTAGTGGGGATGGAATAGCTGTGAGGGTCAATGAGACAGATGTTAGGAAAACTCCTGGTAGGTGCTCGGTAATAGGTAGATTAGCTAGGCAGGGGTGTAGTAAGATTGTGAAAGGTCATCTGTAGATGTTGGAGTACTGAACAAGTAAATATTGTTGAATAATTTTTAAAATTATTATATGGTAAATTTATGCAACTAGAAGATCCTTTCTAAGTTATTCCTGAAAGAGCTCATTTTATTTATTTATAAACAGGAAAATGATTTTGACAGATCAGCCTGAATTTCTAAATTTCAGAAATTCTGAATTATTAGAAATCAAACACTGCATTTTAAAACTAATTTTTTTATTCAGTTTTGCAAGAGGATAACAAATTAGGAAAGGAAAGATTAAAATGTATTTGCAAAGTGCAGTGTTCACAATGGTACCTGAATGCATTCAGCTGTGTTTGGTGAAATGAAGAATAATATAAATAAAATATATAATACACTTGCCTGTATAATATCCCTACAATGTATTGACAGGCTTTTTAAAAAAATCAAAACTACTTTCTATCATAAAAGATCAAGAATGAAACAGACTAAATCCACTTAAAGAAGAGAAAGATTCTTCTTGAGATTCAGATTCAGTATTATGTTTAACTATTCTAAATCTATTTGCTTCAGTATTCAGAAGCTTTTGTGATAGGATCAGAAACTGTGAAATGGAAATTGTAGTGATTTAATATTTGGGAAAATTATAATAAATGTAAAAAATAGTCAGGCTATGTTTTCACAGTGCTTTCTGTAAGGAAAGAGAATTAAGAAGAAAAGCCAAGAAAGCTTCAGGGATTAGAGGAGATATTTTCTAAGTTTGAAAGCAGATGTTGTACCATATGTGCTTACCTGTTCTGTTTTTATCCACTTTGGCTGAATCATTACAACCTGTCCTGTTTTTAATCCAGTAGAATCACTGACTGAATAACCAATTATTTCACCTCTTTATAATTCAGCTATGACACAATGTTCCTGGAATAGATTATAGGCAAAAGAAGGAAAGGAATGAATTAAAAACTAACATGAACACAGTAAGGAGTTTTCAATTTCACCATATTGTAAAATAATTTCAAAGCAGATTAAAACTCTAATTTTTGCACCTATTTTATTTTATGTCACATGTATTAACAGAGTGATATTTAATTCTTTACATAAAAGAACTGATATAAATTCAGTCTTCTCATCTGCACATTTGTGATGCATATATAAGATTCATGTAGATAAAAATATTAAATAGACAATAAAAAGTTCTTGTTTAAAGTGTTGAAAATGATAGACATTTCACTTTTTTAAAACTATTTGTACCAGAGAATAATCTCAGGAAATGGTAATGTCACAATATCCATGTCAGATCACTTTACCAATGGAGAAATCATTTCAAGGAAACAAACACAAAAATACCTGACCACAGACAAACACTGTAGAAAACACATGTGAAACAATTCTTTTTTTTCCATCTTTATTATTGAAAGTACTACAGATGTCCCTCCTGTCCTGTGAAATAAGTCTTTAGTTTTTTTGAAAGAAGTACTCTTTATTAAAATGTAAAATACATGCATAAAAATACACATGTAATATATCTTATCAGTAGCACATGCAACCAAATCAATCAATAAAACATGACCATGAGCCCTATCATCACCCTTGGGCTCCTTTCCAGCCACTACCTGCTCCTCACCCCAAAGAGAACAATTATCCTGTCTTCTGTCACAACAAATTAATTTTTCAGGCTTTTTAAACATGACGGAAATAAAATCATAGATTACATACTTTTGGTGTCTGACTTTTTTCATTCAACATTTTTTTTTTTAAGTTAAAAATTTCTCATGATTTCTCCAAATGTCTCCATTCATCTATATTTAAGAAATTAGCTTGAAGACTTTTGGATCTTTAATAGAGTTTTGTGTATTTATAAAGACTCCATCTTTTAAAACCATTTTATGAAAGATTTTAAATAATTGTGAACTGAAAATAAGTGTAAATCTTTTTTTTTTTTTTTTACCTTCCAGAAAAAGTCATCCTGACCCTTTTATTGTTGAAATTAAAAAATAAAAGATACTTAAATACAATGGTGAACATATAGGGCAAAACAGAATCATAAAATTTAATGTTGAATTAAGCAGTGAGCTGAATGTTTGGGTCTCCAAACTGGTTTGAACCCAAAACTGCTTAAAAATGGGTATGTTCACAGTTAACGGCAATTGGCTTATAGGTGAGAGAATGGTCGAAGTTGTTCCAGTTGAACTTCCGGGGAAATTCTCTCCTCAAGAACATCCTTTAATTATTGCTGCAATTCACTATTCAGTCTGGCCAAAACTGTGTTGGTTTCCTTATTGCGTCTAATTGACACCTGAATATGAAAGAAATCTCATGTTTTTGCAAATGAATATATTTTGAAATATTTGGAAAATTAATGTTAATTAATTAATTAATTAATAATGTTAAAGCCACATGGAAAATGTTTGAAGATCAGCAGTTAAAATTAGTTGATGATGAAAACAAGAAAAATCAAGATGAACAGATATTTTTCTATCCTAATATTTCTCAAAGTATGGACCAGGGACCAGCAGCAACAGCTTTAACTGGAATTTATTTAAAAAGGAATGGTCAGGCCCCATCCCAGAACTACTGAATCAAAAATCTCAGTGTGGGGTCCAGCATTTCAGGTGTTTCTGGTACACGCTACACTTTAAGAAACACTGCTTCTACTATTCTATACCTTTCAATTCTTCAGGTATTTTTGTTTTCATGAGTATTTTTTAAAAACCATGTCTAACCAAGCTTTCCAAAAAATAAGAAAATAATTTGTGACTATGAGCTTTTTACTTTGTCCTCTCAATGTTCCTCCAGTTATGCCTTCAGGCATATTTGCCCTTAGGGTCCTCCTTCATTCATCTAAAAATGTGTTTGTTTCCTACTATGTGACAGTCACTATGTGGTAGTTTTCTATGGCTGCTGCAACAAATTACCAGAAATGTAATGGCTTAAAACAACACAGATTCATTTTCTTCAGGTTCTGAGAGTCAGAAATCCAAAATCAGTCTCACTGGGGTGAAGTCAAAGTGACAGCAGGGCTGGTTTTTTCTGTGGATCTTGAGGGGACAATTGGCTTCCTCGCCTTTGTGTGGTTCTGGAGGTTGCCGGCATTCCTTGGCTCATGGATCCTTTCTTACATCATCTCAAGAGCTTGCATTCATTATGTCACCTCTCTTACTACTGTCTTTACAGTTGGTGTCTCCCTTTTATAAGAACCTTTGTGATTACATTGGGCCATCAGGTAATCCCAGATAATCTATCTATCTCAAGATCATTAATTTAGTCACAAATGTAAAGTCCCTGTTGTCAGGTAAGGCAGCTATTCACAGGTCCTGGAGATTAGGACATGGACATCTTTGTGGGGGTCATTGTTCTATCTACCACACCAAGCAGTGACCTTATGTTCAAGACAATAAGATGGATATTGAGGGGCAATGACAAACTCTCTTCTCTTCATTTTAAGATTTTGCTAAGCAATATCGACATTCATATTCATGTAGCTCAATTTTAACTAATTAAATGACAACCCTGAGGAGAGGAAGAAAATGAATACATTTATTAATTCATTTTACTAATAGGTAATTTCAGCTGCCATATGTCAGATATCGTTCTTGTGATGCTTAAAGTCTAGTGAGATATACAGAGTGACTACAAAGAGTATGAAAAGTGCCATTAGAAAAGATATAGCAAAGGTATATAAAGCTCAGTAAGTGTAAGGCTGGGGAGATGAATGATCACTGAAATCTGAAACATATGAAGGTTTGGGGGAACATTACAAGCAATGGGAACAGTCTGTTGTAGGATTCTTGATACTAGGAATTAGAATGTGTTCTAAGATTTTCAACTACTTGTATAAATGGACTTAACAGATAAGGTGGGAAATGGTAAAATGATACTAAAAAATAGAGAAATAAGCAGTTGCCATAAAAAAAAAAAAAAAAAATGACTCACTAAGCCCTGGACAGTGTGACTCAGTTGATTAGAGTATAGTTCTGTGCACCAAAGGGTCCCGGTTCATTTCCAGGTCAGGGCACATGCCCACATTGCCAGTTTGATCCCCAGTGGAGGCAAATGCATGAGGCAACCAATCAAGATTTCTCTCTCACATCGATGTATCTCTCTCTCCCTCTCCCTTCCTCTCTCTCTCTAGAATGGATGAAAAGGCATATCCTCACATGAGGATTTAAAAAAAATGACCCACTAAAATAAATTAAGAAATTTGAACTTTAAACTGAGGACTTAAATGAAAATTTCAGCATGGAGATTACAGTGCTGTTTGCATTATAAAAACAGTGTTTGATATTGTGTGAAGAGCATACTGAAATGTGGCAAATCTAGGTGAAGGTAGACTTTGGGGTAATCTAAGTGAGATAAAGGAAATCTAGAATACCATGGGAATGGGGAAAAGAGGGTTAAGCTGGTAGAAAAGAAATACATGTTTACCAGCTAGAATCAACAGTATTCCGTGTTTGATAGACTATGATTAAGAAGAAAAATAAAAGGGAAAATGAAGGTTTCTTGTGTAAGTGTCTTACTGACTATATAATGATATTTTGGTTAATACATAAAGCAGAGTACAGGGCTACATTTGGGAAAGAAAATAATACATGTTATTTGTGCAGTTGTACTTGGATACTTGTCCAACTAATAGACCTTCTGATTATTTAGTTTTCCCTGATCTTCCTGCTAAAAGCATTTTATTATTTGCATTTCAGTACTTTTTTCTTTTATTAATTCCTGCATTTTGAAATTTATATACAAATAAACTAGAATGTACATTTCTTGAGAACAGTATCTATATTTAGTTTGTATTTATAACTCTATAATCCCTAGCTTAGTATTTTATATCTAATAGGCAATGAGAAATATTTAAGTATATAATTTTATTTTTATGACCAAATGCTACATGAAGTCAGATTACTATACATGAGAGAACAATTAGACTCTGCCCCTGTCCTCACATTGGTTAACTTCCAGGTGAAGAGATTTGCTTCTACCACAAGTAGTCAGGCTGTTTCTGAACACTGGAAGTGTCTGAAGTCATTTGTTACTGTCACATCATCCTCATTGATGTTTTATGTTTTATTTTTAAGGTGTAATCTTAGCTTAGGTTCATTTGCATTACTGTCAAACTACATTTTAATTTCAATTTTGAATGAAACATAATCAACACAGTCCTTGTCTTTACTCTTCATAGACTGTTTCATGCAGAGGAAGGATCATACACTTTGGGGTGAGGCAGAGCTGCGTTTCAATACTACTTTTCTACATTTTGACAGTGTGACCTTGAGTGAGTTCCCTAATCTCTCTGCACCTGTTTCTTCACCCACAAGATGAAAATAATAATATATAGTTCAAAGGGTTGTTATGAGAATTGAAAGTAGAAATTCCCAGAACTGTGTATCACAGCTATCAATACAATCAAGTATTGTAATATGCATATTTTTTCTTCAGTACTTGATACCCTCCCCAAACAAATTTCCCCCCACCTTTATCTGTGGAACACAGAAACATTTTGTTACAAAAATAAATTTAAATCCACAAAACTTGACCTGGATTCTAATTTCCAATTATCAGGTTTTTCTTCCTTGGATATATACTCTAATGAAAATTGTGGCACGAATGTCTGGGCCATCTTACGGATAAAATCTTGAGAAATGAACAGTCTGTCATTTAAATACAGCATCAGATTTAAGAAAAAAAAAATAACAATACAGGAAGTCATTTAAACAAGTTATCAGGGTATAATTCTTACAATTTTGGCTAACTTTGCTTCTCTCACTCAAACAGGTTATAATGTTCAAGGCTATCGTGTGATCTATTGCTGAGTTAGTAATGACAGTCAAGTTTGCCAACACAATCACTGCACTGCATTATCTAAGTCATTGCTCTGTAAAGTGCTTTAGGATACCTTGAGTATGAAGGGCCATATATCAAGTATACTACATTTTTATTCTATATGGTACCTGAGTTTTGGCAATGCATATTCAACAAGCTGAATAAAAAGACTTCTAGCTGTACTTTATTAGTATTTGTATGCATTCTCTATAAGTAAGTATAAGCTCAATTCTCAACTTGAGCTAAAGGAAACAAATTTTATATATATATATATATATATATATATATATATATATATATATATATATGAGAGATCTTTCCTGAAGATAAAAATCCCAACTAAATATGCATCCTCCTGGCATCCCTGACCTCAGAATTTACCTATCTCTCACTTGTCAGAAACCTAAATTGGTTTTCTTTCCATGCGAGAGTGAGGTATGTGAGCAGGAAGCACATCAGAATAATTTATTATTGTTTTGCTGAGGGTAAAACAATGTACTTGAATGAATAAATGAATGAATTAATGAATACTTTCTGCTGGATTATATTCTCACTAGGTTTTTCACTGGTATATTTTTAAAGTAGCACTTTAATTTGAATCTAAGTTAGAATTCAGGTCTGTACTACAAATTTAAAAGTAGGCCTTCAAAAATCAGCAACAAGGAATTAAATGAGATTCAGTATTTTCTCACCAGTGCTAAAAAGATATCCACTGAGTTGTAAGCTCATATCCATTGCTCTAATACAACTTGTTGACTGTGAATATTTTTGTTGGGAGGGAATCTGTCTTTCTGTAATCTGCCTACTGTGAGTGGTGTCAGATACAGGCCAACTGGTGAAGTCTGGCAATGATCCCCAAAAGGAAAAATGGTTCTGTCCTGTCGATACATGATTGCTATTAATAAAAATTATGTTTTCTACACTATGAATTTATTTTGTGTGAAAATGTAAGTTGAAAAATTACAAGGTAAAATATAAATAAAAGCCCTGAAATGTTCTGCCTCATGCTCTCTGCACCACATTTATCTCCATTTTGAAGACGACTGACCTATAGTATTATTAGAGTATAGGGTGGCCTCGTTTCTAGAGGACATTTTACAAGATTCAGGTCTATCTTTAATGATACATCTTCCTTCTTAACAGTGTTTTTATTCTGCCCCGTATCTCCTCAATCCATACACATATACAATACAAAATCTGATTTTTTAGTTCCAATACCTACTTCAGCACAAGTCTATCTAATTGAAATCCCCCGGATGAGGAATGATTATAGCCAAGAATAAGCCCCTACGGAAAAATGTATTATATTAGCTCAGATCTAAATCACAGATTCATTTCAGCGATGGTTGAGATTAATAAATGTTATATATTTACCTATTTGAACTGAATTAAAGTTGTGCCACAGGGAAAAACATATATATGCATGTATATAACTAAAAATATATATCTGATATATACATCAGTTATAATTAGTCATGAAACCAATTTTGATGTGCATGTGTTTATGTCTTTGGTGCGTGCCCACTGGGTCCCGTTTCGGTTCAGTCTGATATTGCACCAGGCACAGTCAGACATCGATCTTGTGCTGCATTAATTGTAAGTTGAGCGGCTGGCTGCACAACTTCAGTATCCTTTTTTTTAATGTTGTCATGGGTGTCATCTCTGTTTCCAGCTTTTTGGTTTTATTGCAGTTTTATTTTCTGTAATTTTCTTGAAATGCGAAAGATATAGTTCTGCTGTGATAAATGAGATGGGGAACCCATAGCTCAGTCACTAGTTTGTTCATAGATTGACCATTGAATGTAAAGTATGTGATGTTAAGAACAATTTTGATGAGATCCATTGTTGAATGTGCAATGATTCATTCCTCTTTGTGAAGTTTCCACCTTTATGTCTTAGTTCTGCATCATTTTTCATGTTTCTCCTGTAATAAGTATCTGGAAGGACAAAATTTTCCCCAAAATATAGCCTAGACTAAATTGAATACAAATGAGTGATATCCACTAAATAGAAAAACAATACATACATAATTATATAGTTTAATTTGTCATTTTTAATAGAAATTTATCATTCAAATTTGTACAGAAACAATCTTGTGTTTAACTTCTTTGGCTAAATCATTCATGCCTATACTTAGAGAATTTCTTACCTTTGATAAACCATATGAAATACAAAACTCAGATTTTTATATTATATTATCTGGCTTACTGTTTTTTAGTGCAAAAGGCAATATTTTTCTTCTGGAATGAAATATAGATTCAATAGTTTATTTAAAGAATTAATTTATTTAAGGAATTAGTTTTCCTTCCAAAAACTAAGGCTGCTGTGCCTATCCTCTATTTAACCTTCCCCATCAAATACTATGATATTGATAAGCTATCGATGCAAAATTCCACTGTTAGAAATTTAAAAAAAAAAAAGGTCTCCTTCAATCAGTTGATAAAGAAAAATATATATAAATATTCATTTTATACAGACAGACAGACACACACACACACACGTGCGTGCACTTTTTTTTTTCATTAATATAATCTTGAGGCAACCCATACTATCAATATAGTTTAGAGGAAAATAAGAAAAAGATATCCTCAAAACAGATATAATGCAGAAGATATAAGGACATGCACTTTACAAAGGTGTACCCAGGGAAGATTTTCAGAAAATTCAGAGACTCTTAAACAGCAGATAGATAAAGGAGACACTGGTTAAAGTTATGTGGATGGAAGGAGCAACAATTATAAATCCAGAAAGGATATGTAATTGGTATGTTGAATTGGTAATTGCTATGTTGAATGTCAATATGCAGTGTTTTGTTTACACAAGAAATAAACAAAAATTATCATTCTTAAACACTCAGATGGTTTTATTTTAAAACATGATGACTTGTATTATTAAAATCTCAATAGGTTTATATGAAAATATAAATCCTGTAACAATATTTACAAAGTAATTTTGTGGAGAACCAGTTAGTTTCTAACAAATAACAATATCTATGATGAATAGAAAAGCAAGAACACCTAGGATGTTTTCTTTCATGTTTTTTCAGTGTTCTCATCAACTCCTTACCTTTTTAGTACCCAAGGGGCCCCAGAAGTTTAAAGAATTTCTCTAGATCCTGCTTCCCATCCTTCTCCTGCTACAATTTTGTACTTCTTTTTTCTTCACTGTTTCCTTTATTTAAAGCCTCTTTTTCTCCCCGAGCCATTCTTATTTATAGCTGGAGACTTGATTACCTATTTAACTTACAAGTTTCTAAGAAATATCTTCCTGAAGATACATGGACGTGTTTTCTCTGGTGTGCAGTTTCTCCGTGAAAAATTAACATAGTGGATCATCAGGTTGCTCAAATTATAACCTATTGTAACTCAATTTGTTTATCACACTTTGTGTTGGGTTTATGCTCAAAATAAAAGCTATTATATTTTAATTCGGTGTTTCTTAATCATGAAAGTCTGCAAATATATTTTCTGGCATTCTGTGAGTTCTCACCATTTTAAGAACCACTGATATAATGGTAATTATAAAAACACGAATACTTATAAGCAGATACATTCTCGAAAAAGGCATACCATTATATTTTTTAAATTAAATTTATTGAGGTGACATAGGTTAATAAAATTATATAGGTTTCTGGAGTACAATTCTATAATACATCCTCTGTATACTGTACTGTGTATTCACTACCACAAATCAAGTCTCCTTCCATCACCATTTATCTGCCTTTTTCCCTCTTCTATTTTCCCTCACCCCCTTCCCTCTGGTAATCACCATACTGTTTTCAGTGTGCATGAGCTTTTGTTTTGTTTTGTTTTGTGCTTAATCCCTTCACTTTTTTAACCCAGCTCCCCAACCCCCCTCCCCTCTGACAGCTGTCAATCTGTTCTCTGTATCTATGAGTCTGTTTCTATTTTGTTTATTTTTCTCATTAGATTCCATATATGAGTGAAATTATATGGGACTTGTCTTTCTCTGACTGGCATATTTCACTTAGCATAATACTCTCCAGGTGCACTGATCATTACATAATCCGGTATTTTAGTTGTTTCATTTATATAATCTCTTTTAATTTTATTGGGGTATAACTGTCACATAACATCATGTAAGTTTAGTGTACATAATGTGTTCATTTGATACACTTATATATTGCAATATGATTACCACCATAGTATTAACACCTCCATCATGTCACAAATTTATCATTTCCTTTTTTGTGGGGAGAACACTTAAGATCTAGTCTTTTTGCAACTCTGAAGTATATAATACAGTATTGCTAATTACAATCACAATGCTGTGCATGACATTTCCAGAACTTATTCATCTTCCAACTCCAAGTTTGTACCTTTTGACTAACATCTCTTCATTTCCCAGCCCCTGGTAACCATCATTCTACTCTTGTTTCTATAAAGTTTGGCTTTATCAAAATCCACATATGTATGATATCATACAGTATTTGTCTTTCTATCTAACTCATTTCACTAGGCAGAAGGCCCTCACAAATGTTGTCACAAATGGTAGGATTTTCTTCTTTCTCATGCCTGAATAATAATCCATTGTGTAAATATACCACATTTTCTCTATCCATTCATCCACTGGTGGACATTGAGGTTGTTTCTGTATTTTGGCTATTGTGAGTGATGTAATAAACATGGGAGTGTAGATATCTTTTCAATATCTTGTCATTTCCTTTAAATATATACCCAGAAGTGGAATTGCTTGGTCACATGGTAGTTCTATTTTTTTTTAGGAACTCCATACTGTTTTCCAGAATGGCTGAATGAATTTACATGTCCAGCAACAATATAAAGTGTTCCCTTGTATCCACATTCTCACCAACACTTATTATCCCTTGTGTTTTTGATGACAGCCATTCCAACAAGAGTGAGATGTTTCACTGTGGTTTTGATTTGTATTTCTCTCATGAGTAGTGATGTTGAGCATTTTTTTATGTACTTGCTGATCAGTTGAATGTCTTCTTTGGGAAAATGTCTATTTACTTCCTCTATCCATTTTTATGATTGTTTTATGTTACTGAGTAGCATGAGTTCTTTAAATATTTTGGATAGTAACCCCTATCTGATAAACAGTTTGCAAATATTTTAGGCTATTCTGTATGTTGCCTTTAAATTTTGTGATTATTTCTTTCATAGTGCAGAAGTTTTTAAGTTTGATGTAATCCCACTTACTGCTTCTTGCTTTTGTTACTTATACTTTTGGTGTCATCCAAAAAATTTTTGCCAAGACCAATGACAAAGAGGTTTTCCCTACTTTATTTTTCTAGGAGTCTTATGGTTACAGGTTTTATTGTTTTAAGTCTTTAATCCATTTCAACTTAATTATTTCCTTTTTAATCCTCACCTGAGGATATTTTTCCATTTATATTCAGATAGAGGGGGAGGGAGGCAGAGAGAGAGAGAGAGAGAGAGAGAGAGAGAGAGAGAGAGAGAGAGAGAGACATTGATATGAGAGAGACACATCAACTGGTTGCCTCCTGCACAACCCGACCAGGGCCAGGGATGAACCACAACTGAGGTATGTGCCCTTGGCCGGAATCAAATCCACAACTCCTTGGTCCACCGGCCGACGCTCTAACCACTAAGCCAAACTGGCCAGGGCCATTTCAACTTAATTCTATGAGTTGTATAAGATATAGGTCCCATTTAATTCTTCTGTGTGTGGATATTTAGTTTTCCCAGCCCCATTTATTAAAGAGTCTATTCTTAACTGAGTACTCTTGGCTCCCTTGTCAAATATTAGTTTAACATATATATGGGTGTTTATTTCCGGGCTCTTGATCCTGTTTCACTGGTGTGCATGTCTGTTTTTATGCCAGTACCACACCGTTTTGATTACTATAACTGTAACATAATTTGAAATCATGAAGTGTGATCTTTCCCTCTTTGCTCTTTCTCAAGATTGCTTTGGGTCTTCAAGTGCTTTGTTGTTTCAAGTTTTGGATTTTTTTATTTCTGTAAAAAATTCCCTTGGAATTTTGATAAGCATTTGTTGACTCTGTATGTCATTTTTGTGGTATGAACGTTTTAATAATGTTAATTCTTTTGATTCATGAACACAGGATGTGTTTTCATTTGTTTGTATCTTCTTCCATTTCTTTCATCAAAGTCTTGTAGTTTTCATTGCACATTGTCTTTCATTTCCTTGGTTAAATTTATTTCTAAATATTATTGCTTTTGATGCTATTGTAAATGGGATTTTAACAATTTTATTTTTCAAATATTTCATTGTTAGTATATAGATATGAGACAAATTTCTATATAGTGATTTTGTATCCTGCAACTTTACTGAATTTGCTGATTAGGTCCAAGAGTTTTAGTAAAGCCATTAGGATTTTCTCTATATCATATCATCTGCAAAAAATGACAATTTTACTTCTTCCTTTTCAATTTGGATGCCTTGTAAATTTCTTTATCTTGCTTGATTACTCTAGCTAGGACTTTCAGTACTATGGTAAATAAAAGTGGTGAGAGAGGCCACACTTGTCTTGTTCTTAATATTAGAGGAAATGCTTTCAACCTTTCACTATGGAGTATGATGTTAACTGTGGGTTTGCCTTTATTATGAAAAGGTATGTACTTCTATTTCTTATCATTTAATTATGTTATATTTTTTCAAACTTTTTTTGCATCTATGGAGATTATCATATAATTTTTATCTTTATACTATTAATGTGATGTATACATAATTGATTCTTGTATAATGAACCATCCTTACATCCTAGGGATAAATCCAACTTGAACATGGTGTAAGATGCTTTTTTAAAAACCATTCTTTATTTTCAATTACAGTTGACATACAATTTATTATATTAGTTTCAGGTGTACACCTCAGTGATTAGACATTATATAACTTAGTAAGTGATCATTCAGATAAATCTCATACCATCTGACACCACACATAGTTATTAAAATATTACTGACTACATTCCCTATGCTGTACTTTACATCTCTATGACTATTCTGTAACAAACAATTGTACTTCTTAATCCCTTCACCTTTGTCACCCATTTTTAATGTCTTCTTGAATTTAGTTTGATTATATTTTGTTGAGAATTGTTGCATCTCTATTCATGAAGGATGTTGATCTATAGTTTTTATTTTTCCTTGTGATGTCCTTATCTGGCTTTGTATCAGAGAAATCTCTCTTTTATTTTCTTGAATGTGGCTCTAGAGCTCAAGTTTATGGTTTCTTTCTTGCCCATAGACCCTGACCTCTTTTCTGCACCCAATCCCTATCTACTAGAGCTCTTTCTTGGCACTTCCCTCAGGAATGTGCACAGAATACTAGCTGCAGGGTAGAGGGAACCATGGGTTTGGCAATCAGGGCACTAAAAGCGCCTGCAGGCCAGTTGAAGGAATCCTCAAGTAAGGTTTTCCCAGCAGCTTGTGGGAAGTCTTTCTGCTGGAGTTCTGAATACATTTAGCAGGGACCGTGTCTCCCTAATGTCCCCTAATGTTCTTATTTGCCTCTTTCTGGAGTTCCTTCTCACCCCCATCAGTCATAGAAATCCCACCTCAGTACTCAGGGCACTGAAGAAGAGAAATAGTTTTCTCCAGCAATGTCCTAAACAGCTGTAAAAATTGGGCACGCACTCAATCAGTACTCTCCCTTCCCTGTTGCCAGAGAATTCACCTGGGAGAGGGTGGCACTGGCAAATTTCTCTAGTCCTCACCAAAGTGTCTTAACTTGTTTTGTTTTGGTTTGGGTTTTATTTGTTTTGTTTATTTTTTTTCTCCAAACACAGTGCTGAAATCCTTCTCGGGAAACCTGGACTTTTACAAAGACTATTTCATCTGTGAGTGTCTGCCCAAATCATCATTCTCCAGATGTTCCCCAACCATAGCCAAGAGGGACTAAAGTTGGTTCATAGGCTCCTGCTATATTTCCATAGCACATCATAAGGTCTGTCTGCTTATAACCCGATGCACAGGTAGATTAGACTCCTCCCAGGTCCCTTGGCATATGGTGCTATGTCCCACAACTCCCACATAGGCACTTGTATTTTAATCAACATTAAATTTTAGTTGTTAAAAGTGGGGACAAAAAAAAGGATGTTTTATGCCACCATGATGCTGACATCATTCCCATGATGCAAGTTTCTCAATAAGAATGACTGAGATGAGGATTGCAGAGCAGCAATTGTCAGCTTTGTGTTAGATACATTCTAATGTTAATGGTGAGAACCTGTGAAGGGCTAAGACAGCAGAAAAGCACAGGCTCCTTTGTCTGTTTTTGACTTTGCTTTAATGCTTAGAGAAATTTGTGTTACTGCTATGAAGAAATCTGTACTTATTATTATGTCTTCATTTATAGATAGATGATAGATAGATAGATAGATAGATAGATAGATAGATAGATAGATAGATAGATAGATAAAGTACATATTCCAAGGTTCCAAACACTTCAGGCAAAATTATCCCTCCAATGGTCTGACATTCTCTGTTATAGACTAAAATGTATGCCCTGATATTCATATATTGAAGACCTAACCCCTTAGGAAGAAAGGTCCTTAAAAGGAGGCAATTAAGGTTAAAAGAGGTCATAAGGTGGGGACTTTAATTCAATAGCATTAATGTCCTTATACAGAGATGAAGAGACACCAGGAGTATGTGAAACAACAATGTAAGGACACAATGAGAAGGCAGTCATCTGAAAATCAAGGAGGGAACCTCACCAGAACCAACACAGCTGGCACATTGATCTTAAACTTCCCATCTCCAGAACTGTAGAAATATTAATTTCTGTTGTTAGTCACCCAATCTGTGGTATATTGTTATGGCAACCAGAGCAGACTAATATACTCTCCACTGCAGGATTTAAGGGAAACCTACATTTTTTCCTTAGTTTCTGGTTAGACGACCATGCATATACTCCATATACCTCACTCAATATTCTCTTTAATCATTACCAACACTTCAAAGGAGACTGCTCCTTAACCGATGACCCACCTGCCCCATAGAGACCCTTAGGACCATTCCATACTGTGCTACTTCTGAGTTTTCTTCCATCTCTTTCATAAGTCAAAGTCTTTCATTCCAACTCTCAATTGCCATATATTAGTTAAATGAAGATTAAAAAAGTTGAGACCTCTGGTGTCATTACATATATTTTGAAATTTTATCTCCATGGCTTGTCATCTATTTTTTTAAAGCATCCAAAATTACAGTAAAAAACTAGTGAGTTTGGGGTTATAGGAAGAAAAGAGAAAATTCATATCATTCATACTATAGGGAAAATGTGGTAACATATTACCTTATACATCTGTTCCGTTCTTTTATATACCTTCAGTCTAGAATAGAGACTATAGGATATAATAATTTTAAAAATTTCTTGTCCTATATTTTTAATTGAAATTTCACTCTCATTTAACTTGGAGAACATGTATTTGTTTTCTTTTCCTTTGATAATCTTCTGTCTGTTTATCTGTAAGCTTATATCCAATGCCTTCCACTCGTCTTTCTTAATGTTGACAATCATGCCACTTTAAATCTATTTTTCATAAAATGTTGCCTGGATTGATAATAATTTCATGGCTCCTTAGTTTCAAATAATTAACTACTCATCTACCAATATAACTCTTGGATCTGCTACTATAAAAATTGTGTTTAGCATTAATATTCATTAATCTATTTCAGTAAACACTTAACTGTTTGGTATAGTCCCTTTTATTCAAAATTTCTTGTTATTTATTCATATTTTAACAAGGTTAGACTCTTGTTTAGGATATAACTAATGTGGTGGTATATTTTATACTCTGAAATGTGGTGTACTTGTCCAATACACTATATATTATTTGTTGCTTAGTTGAAGACATTGGATTACTTCCAACTTATTACTCCTCTGAGTCAATAAAATATATGAAGTCACTGATACATGCAATTAGAACAACATCAATATTATTGAAAACTTGACTAGGCAGAGGTATGAGTTTAACTGAGTAATAGAAAAATGACATTGTGTGTCAGGTGCAAAGGACTTCTCAAATTCATTCAGTGGTCATTGTTGATTAAACAGATGGTAATTTGAGATCGGTATGCATCCAAAGTTGCTGAATGGAAATATCCAACGAGAATATTCTCATCAGCCAAGTTAAACAGGAATAATAGAAGAAATGGTGGGCGTGAAGTGGTATTCTAAATTGGATGCTACAGTCATATTCTGTTACAAAGCCTTACATAATGGTAGTCCAAGAATACACACTATAGATACAATGCTTGGAAAGCATAGATTCTTGAGATGTCCCATTTCATGTACATGCTTTAAAAGAACAGGTATACAGATTCTCTAACAAATAGCAAATAAAATCTCTAGAGTAGTAATGAATACCAGCAAAAAAAAAAAAAAATATATATATATATATATATATATATATATATATATTACATTAAAAAATAGTTTTAAATATATCTCTGGAAATCAATCAATCTGAAACACAGAAATACTTCCCACAAAAACCTGTAAGTTCATTTTCAAAGACATGAAAAAGCAATGAGTGTAATGGAATTGAATTTTTTTAAAGTTAGAAATTGAATTAAAATAAATAGAAAAACCAACAATGCTTGAAATTTGAGAATCACACACACGCATGTGCACGCACACACACACACACACACACACACACACAAATATAACTCGAAGAAATGCATAAAAAAAAGTATCTGCTTTTTAAATATGTGTGCTATGAAAGACTTTATAATACCCAAGGAAAGAATTTTAGTTTTATTGAGTACACCACTTAGATATATAAATATTAACACAAATAAAAACTAAAAATAATTCATGCACAGAGTTGTTGAGTACTACAGTAAGTTCACTTGTGGTTAATGTGTAATATTGGCTTTGCATTCTTTCAAATACTTCTATTTGAATAGAAATATAGTCCCAGGTTAAAGATCACAAAAATATACAGTATTATAAATCCTTCAAAATAACTAGGTTTTACTTTATTCTACCATGTTAACTAATTTTTTTACTTTAGTAAAAATAAATCCAGATGCTTTATTTTACATCTCAAATCATGGAAACCAAAATATCAGAGTATGTTTAAAATACAGTAGGCTCTCATAAAAACTATCCAGGGGACATAATTTGAAGTTAATATCAACGCATACTAAATTTGTGATAATAAGCATATTTTTCAAAATATGTCATAGTTTTTATATCTGTAAAATGGTATTAAAGTATTCATCTTATCAACTGCCTTGCTAGTAGTAAGTTAAATTATTCCTTTAAAGGACTATAAATTAGAAAGTTATATTCAAATTTATGTTATGATTAATATAATCTTGTAAAAGATGGAATATATTTATATGAAATTTCTTCAATGAGTATAACTCATAAAAAGGAACATTAATCAGATTCATTCTATCAGATTCTAGCAGCTATTGTAATTGAATGACTTATTACCAATAAAGAAATAACTACATAAATAGTGAAGGTGGCAAAAATGTTCAGAAAGCTCTCTTGCTTCAAAAAGTTTAGTAGTTGCAAATTCATTAACATCGTTTGCACAGACTGTCACCAAGTGGCCTTTGCCTTCTGCTGCAGCTTCATCTTCCATCCATATTATTAGTACTCATCAAATCTAGATATAATGAAAAATTTTTGTAGGTTTTCAAAAATGCCATGCTCTTTCTCACATTGCTAGCATTATCCACATGATCTTTTCCCCTCCTTCTAAAATATAAATCTAGTCATAAGTCCTCAAGTTAATGTGAAAGCTTGAGTGTCCTGTCTAAATACTTCAATGTGCTATTTCTCCATTTGCATCTCTGCCCTTCTCTTCTTTATACTCTATGCTTCAGAATTTATTTGCTATCCGCTGAAGATGCACAACATTGTCTCTCCTGCTTCCAGATATTTGCAATCACTGTTTCTTCCTTCCAGAATAATTCTGCCTCCCATTCCATGGTTACCTCTTAAATTTGCATAGACTAAATTGTTGAGCAGGAAATAGTAGTGTATTTCCTATATCAAATTATTTACTTGTGGTAACCAAGAGAGTGTTATATAGATACACACACACACACAAAAAAAAAAAAAGACAAGAAAGATAGTATAGCTGTTAAAGTTTTAAATAGTACACATTGTGTCCAATCAATGTGGCTCAGTGGAATGAGTGTTGTCCCATGGACTAAGAGGTCCCAGTTTGATCCCCTGTCAGGACACATGCCTGGGTTGCAGGCTTAATTCCCAGTAGGGGCACGCAGGAGGCAGCCAATAGATGTTTCTCTCTCATATCAATGTTTCTCTCTCTCTCTAAAATAAATAAATAAATAAAAATAGTACACATTGTAAGGAAATAATGCAGCACTATCTGAAATCCCTCTACTACAGCATACCATTTTACAACAATTTTTTATTAGTAGAAAGAATACACTCTAAAGTAAAAATAAAAAGTATAGATAGTAAATACATAAACCAGTAAGATAATCATTTTTTATCATCATCAAGTATTACATACTGTGCACAATTGATATGCTATACTTTAATATGACTGACAGCACAGTAGGTTTGTTTATACCAATATCACCACAAAGACTTGGTAATGCATTGCAATACAACATATGACTACTATGACATCATTTAGTGATAGAAATTTTTCAGCTCCATTATATTTAATCTTATGAGACCACTGCTATATAAACAGTACATTGTTGACCAAAACATTATGCAGCATATAATTGCACATAGATTCAACACAATTTCAATCAAAATACTAACAAGTTATTTTGTGGGTAATAACAAATTGATTCTAGCCTGGCTGGTGTGGCTCCGTGGTTGAGCATTGACCCATGAACCAAGAGGCACCAGTTTGATTCCTGGTCAGGGCACATACCCAGGTTGTGGGCCCAATCCCCAGGGGGCCATGCAGGAGGCAAATCAATGTTCTTTCTCATTAATGTTTCTATCTCTCTCTCCCTCTCCCTTCCTCTCTCTCTAAAAATTAATAAAGAACAAAAAAATTTAAAGAATTGATGATTTTAGAAATTCTGACAGTACCAAATGCTTGTGACAATTTGAAGTAGGAACTTGGTCACTCTCACATTGCTGGTGTAAATGCAAAATGATACAACCCCTCTAGAAACTGATGTGACAGTTTCGTATAAAGTTAAATACACAATACCATATGATCCAGCACTTCTCTCCTAGAGAGCTGCCATAGGAAAACAAAAATCCTGCACCTGAGTGTTTATAAAAAGTTAAATTAATAATTACCTCAAACTGAAACAACCCAAATTCATTCACCCTTTAGTAGGTGAATGAATTAATAAACTGTGCTTTATCCAGATAATGGAATACTACTCAGAAAATAAAACCTGCTATAGGTACACATAAAAACTTGTATGAGCCTGGCTGGTGTGGCTCAGTGGTTGAGTGTCGGCCCATGCACCAAGAGGTCACTGGTTCAATTCCTGGTCAGGGCACATGCCCAGGTTCGGGGGCCTATCCCCAGTGGGGGGCATGCAGGAGGTGGCCAGTCAATGTTCTCTTTCATTGATGTTTCTATCTCCCTCTCCCTTCCTCTCTCTCTAAAATTAATAAAAAAAACTTGGATGAATCCCGGGAGAATAGACTTGGTGGCAGAGTGAATGGAAGCTACACAGACTATCTCCCAGGACCAAACTGGAATTACAACTAAAATAAAGACAAATCATCAGAAAAAACCAACTGAAGAGCAGCTGGAAGAGGGCCAGTATAACCAGGGACAGAAAGAGGATGCCAAATCCAGCCTGGTAGGAACTGTGGAGGTGCATGAGAGCAGGCTAGGAGAAAGTGGAAGTTTTTAAAAGCACCAAATCAGCTACAGCCACTCACCTCTGACAGAAGAAGGGCAGACTGCACTGGAACTATGTGGAGAGAGTCCGAGGCTCCTGGCTCTGGAGAGAGCTGACAGCTGGATGGGAGGCCACCAGGAGTCTTATACTGAATCACTCCATAACAGGACAGTAGCCACTGTACTCAAAGAGCCCCTTCCCAGAGCCCCGGGAAGATACAATGGCCCCTCCCTCAGGAATTCAACACCACCAGGCCAGGCCAGAGAAATTCAAATTGAAGCTCATTAACATCTAAAGTCTGATAGCAAGCAAGTGCCCCACCCACTGGAAATCCTCTTACAGCTGAGGGATGTTTTCGTTCAGCTGAGGGCTAAAAATCAAGGCTCGGCAAGTAACTGACACAGCCTTCAGGCAAAAAGCTAGAGGATAACTGAACCATCTCCAGACTTGCAAATCTACCCTGGAAAGTAAGACTTGACAGTGGTGTTTAACGGGGGTCCTCCCACACTCATCCAAACTCCATAGAGGGAGCCACAAGCAGTAGAACATCAACACCCACAGAGAAAATTGGCAGGCTTCAAACTCACTGAGACAGTCAAAATGGTGAAACAAAGAAACAAACCCCAAATGAAAGAACAAGATAATTATGCAGGAGAAGAAATAAATGACATAGAATTAAGCAAGATATCAGAGGGAGAGTTCAGAGTAATAATCGTGAGGAAGTTCACCAGCATGAGTAAAGATATAGAAACATTGAAAACCAACCAATAGGAAATGAAGAATGACACAGAAGAAATAAAGAACACGTTGGAAGGAATAACCAGCAGAGTAGAGGAAGCCAAGGACTGGATCAGTGAATTAGAAGACAGGGTAGAAAAAAATCACCCAATCAGAAAACCAAAAAAAAAAAAAAAATTAAAAAACGGAAAGACAGCCTAAGAGAACTGTGGGACAATATGAAATGTAACAACATGTGCATCATAGGAGTGCAAGAAGAAGAAGAAAATGAGCAAAGGTAAGAGAATATATTTGAAGAAATAGTGACAGAAAACTTCCCTAGCTTGGAAAAAGGCATACAAGTTCAAGAAGCACAGAAAGCCCCAAGCAAGAAGAACCCAAACAGGCCCACACCAAGACACATAATACTTAAAATGCCAAAAATTAAAGACAAAGAGAGAATCCTAAAGGCAGCAAGAGATAAGCAACAGGTTATCTACAAAGGAAGCCCCATAAAGCTATCAGCTGACTTCTCAACAGAAACACTACAAGCAAGAAGGGAATGACATGAAGTAATCAAGGTCATGAAAAACAAGGATCTGAATCCAAAACTACTCTATCCATCAAGGCTATCATTCAGAATAGAAGGTGAAACAAAGAGCTTCTCAGGCAAAAAAAGACTAAAGGAATATATTAGCACCAAACCAGCACTCCAAGAAATATTAAAAGGACTGCTGTAATAGCAGAAGAAATAGGAAGAGAAACATAACCATAATGAACAAAAATGGCAATAAATAAGTACATATGAATAATAACCTTAAACATAAATGGATGAAATGCTATGACCAAAAGAGATCCACTTCACAATAAAAGACTCACATAGGATGAAAGTGAAGGGATGGAAAAATTTTTCCAAGCGAATGGAAAGAAAAAAAAACTGGGTTAGCAATACTCATACTCGATAAAATAGACTTCAAAATGATGGCCATAACTAGAGACAAAGAAGGCCACTACATAATATTGAAAGGATCTATCCAACAGGAGGATATAACCTTGGTAACCATATATGTACCCAACATAGGAGGACCAAAATACAATAAAAAATCTAGAATACATAATGGAGAAATAAACAGCAATACAATTATAGCAGGAGACTTCAACACCCCATTGACATCACTGGATAGATACTCTAGACCAGTGGTTCTCAACATTCCTAATGCTGCGACCCTTTAATACAGTTCCTCATGTTGTGGTGTCCTCCAACCATAAAATTATTTTTGTTGCTACTTCATAACTGTAATTTTGCTACTGTTACGAATCGCCACTGGAAATGTGTGTTTTCTGATGGTCTTAGGCGACCCCTGTGAAAGGGTCGTATGACCCCCAAAGGGGTCGTGACCCACAGGTTTAGAACCATTGCTCTAGACAAAAAATTAACAAGGAAACAGATACTCTAAATGATGCACTAGATCAAATGGATTTCATAGATATTCACAGAGAATTACACCATAAAACTGCAGAATTCACATTCTTCTCAAGTGCACATGGGACATTCTCAAAGATAGATCACATGTTAGGATACAAACTAATTCTCTACAAGTTCAAGAAGATTGAAATCATATCAAGCTTCTTCTCAGATCACAATGGCATGGAACTAGAAATCAATTACAGCAAAATCTTTCAAACACATGAAGACTAAATAGCATGTTATTAAAAAATGAATGGGTTATCAAGGACACCAAGGAAGAAATTAAAAACATCCTGGGAAACAATGAAAATGAACACACAGCAACATAAAATCTATGGGATGCAGTGAAAGCAGTCCTGAGAGGGAAGTTCATAGCACTACAGGTCTACCTCAAGAAACAAGGAAAATTTCTAATGGACTTCTTAACTCTACAATTTAAAGAACTAGAAAATAATCAAAAAGAAAAACCCAGAACAAGTAGAAGGAAAGAAATAGTAAAGGTCAGAGCAGAAATAAATGACATAGAGACTAAAAAAAAAAAATTCAAAAGATCAATGAAACAAAGAGCTGGCTCTTCGAAAAGATAAACAAGATTGATGGACCCTTAGCCAGACTCACCAATAAACAAAAAGAGAGGGCCCAAATAAACAAAATCAGAAATGAAAGAGAAGAAGTAACAAATGAAACTACAAAAATACAAAGGATTGTTTAAAAAGGCTATAAACAATTATACGCCAACAAATTGGACAGTCTAGGCAAAATGGACAAATTTCTAGAAACACACAGTCTCCCAAAATTGAACTGGGAAGAGATAGAAAACTTGAACAGATCAATAACAACTAAGGAAATTGAAGATGTAATCAAGACTCTCCCAGCAAACAAAAGTCCAGGCCTGGATAGCTTCATGGGGGAATTTTACTGAACATTCAAAGAAGATCTAACACCCATTCTCCTCAAACTATTCCAAAAAATCCAAGAAGAAGGAAGACTTCCAAACTCGTTTTATGAAGCCAGCATAATTCTAATTCCAAAACCAGAAAAAGACACTACAAAGAAAGAAAACTACAGGCCAATATCCCTGATGAACATAGATGCCCAAATCCTGAACAAAATATTAGCCAATCAGATCCAGCAATACATTAAAAAAATTATTCACCATGACCAAGTGGGATTCATCCCAGGGATGCAACACTAGTACAAAATTTGCAAATAAATAAATGTGATACACCACATAAACAAAATAAAAGATAAAAACCATATGATCATATCAATAGACACTGAAAAAGCATTAGACAAAATACAGCACCCATTTGTGATAAAAATGCTCAGCAATGTGGGAATAAAGGGATCATATCTCTACATAATAAAGGCCATATATGAAGAATCTACAATCAACATCATACTCAATGGGCAAGAACGAAAAGCATTTCCCTTAAGAACAGGAACAAGACAGTGATGCCCACTTTTGCCACTCTTATTTAACATAGCACTGGAAGTGTTAACCAAAGCAATTAGACAAGAAGAAAAAATGAAAAGGATCCAAACTGGAAAGGAGGAAGTGAAACTGTCATTATTTGTAGATGACACGATATTGTACACAGAAAACCCTAAAGACTCTATCAAAAATCTACTAGAGCTAATAAATGAATTTTACAAAGTAACAGAATACAAAATTAACATCAAGAAATCGACTACATTCTTATACACCAATGATGAACTCACAGAAAGAGAAACTAAAAAAAAAAAAAATCCCATTTACCATTGCAGCAAAAAAAACTAAGATACCTACAAATAAACTTAAGCAAAGAAGTAAAAGATCTGTTCTCAGAAAACTACAGGACATTGAATAAAGAAATAAAGGAAGATATAAAAAAGTGGAAGCATATACCTTATTTGTGGATTGGAAAAATTAACATCATTAAAATGCCCATACTACCTAAAGCTATCTGTAGATTCAATGCAATCCCCATTAATATACCAACAACTTATTTCATGGAACTAAACCAAATACTCCAAAAGTTCATATGGAACCAAAAAAGACCCCGAATAGCCACAGCAATCTTGAAAAAGAACAAAGTAGGAGGGATCACAATAACAGATATCAGGTTACACTATAAAGCCACTGTAATCCAAACAGCCTGGTACTGGCACAAGAACAGGCAGATAGATCAATGGAACAGAACAGAGAACCCAGAAATTGACCCAAGACATTATGCTCAATTAATATTTGACAAAGGTGGCAGGAGCATACAATGGAGTAAAGACAGCCTCTTTAATAAATGGTGCTGGGAAACTTGGACCACTACATGCAAAAAAATGAAACTAGACCACCAATTTACACCATACACAATAAACTCAAAATGGATAAAAGACTTAAATGTCACTCACGAATCCATAAAAATCCTAGAAGAAAATACAGGCAACACAATTTCAGACATCACATGCAGCAGGGTTTTCTCTGATACAATGCCTAAGGCAAGAGAAACAAAGGCAAAAATGAACACGTGGGACTATATCAAACTAAAAAGCTTCTGCACAACAAAAGAAACAAGCATCAAAATGGAAAGGGAACCTACTATATGGGAGAACATAATTGCCAACGATACATCAGATAAGGGGTTAATTTCCAAAATATATAGAGTACTCACACAACTCAACAAAAGGAAGACAAAAAACCCAATTAAAAAATGGGCAGAGGACCTAAAGAGACAACTCTCCAAACAGGACATACAAATGGCCAAGAGACATATGAAAAAATGTTCAATGTCACTAATCATCAGAGAGATGCAAATTAACATGACTATGAAGTATCACCTCACACCTGCCAGAATGGCTGCCATCAACAAATCATCAAACAACAAGTGCTGGTGAGGGTATGAAGAAAAGGGGACTCTAGTACACTGCTGGTGGGAATGCAGACTGGTGCAGCCAGTATGGAAAACAATATGGTGTTTCCTCAAAAAATTAAAAATGGAACTTCCATTTGACTCAGTGATCCCACTTCTAGGAATATACCCTAAGAAGCCTGAAACACATATCAGAAAGAATGTATGTACCCCTATGTTCATAGCAGCATTGTTTACAATTGCTAAGATCTGAAAACAACCCAAGTACCCATCAGTAGATGAGTGGATAGAAAAGCTGTGGTACATATACACAATGGAATATTATGCAACTTTAAGAAAGAAAGATCTCTTATCCTTTGAGATGACATGGAGGGTCCTGAAGAGTATAATGCTGAGTGAAATAAGCCAGTCAGAGAAAGACATATATCACATGAGCTCACTTATTTGTGGAATATAATGAACAAAATAAGCTGATGAACAAAATAGAACCAGAGACATGGAAATGAGGTACAGACTGACAAACCTCAGAGGAGGAGGACGGCAGAGAGAGAAGAGATAAACCACAGAATTTAAATGCATATGTGTAACCAATGGACATAGACAACAATGCCACGGGGGTGGGGGTGGGTGATCCCGAGGAGCATGTCAATGGGGAAAAAAGGAGAAACATCAGTAACAAAAATAAATAAATAAATAAAAATATTCAATTAAAAAAAAAGAAACTTGAATGAATCTCAAAGGCATTATGCTGAGTAAGCGACTCCAATCTTAAAAGGTTACATGCTGTATGACTCCATTTATTTGACATTCTCAAAAAGATATCATTAGGGATAGAGAACAGATCAGTGAGTGCCTGGGACTGAGGGTGGCAGAGGCTATGTCTGTAAAGGGGTAGTCTGAGGAGTTTCTTGGGGGTGATAAAATATCTTCTGTCCTGAGTATAATGGTGGGTTTTCAAACCTACGCATGCAATAATGTTCATAGGACTGCACGTGTAAAGAGGCAGTAAATTTTATTATATGCAAATATATATACAAAAACACTCTATGGGATCAGAGAAGGCAATTACTTTAAACCCTTTATTCCATATATAACCAAATTAAGGCTTTAATAGTTTAAATCAGTTGCCTAAAACTATACAATCATGTAAAAGTAAAATTGAGACTTCCTTTAAAGTTCTAGTTGATCATAAATGCTAGAAAAGGCATGAAGCTTCCTGAAGCTGGGTCAAATTACATTTGCCCTGTACTATATTGTTTTGGTTAACTGTGTTTCACTCTTCAACTCATTATCAAATAATTGTTTTTAAATGATTCTTGTAAATGGTATGTCTGCTGATAATTTTTAAGTTAGAGGATAAGTTTAAATTACCTTGAGTGATATTTTTCTTCTACCTTGGCATGGCAACTATCACCCGAACCATGCTATCAGATGTTTCAACTAGTTTTATATCAATGAGCAGTGAGAAAAGACCCCTTCCACAAAGTTCTGATTGATCATAAATGCTGGAACAATTTAGGGAGAATAGAAGAATGAGACCGTTGGAAATACCTCAACATCTGTAGAATTTGCCAAATGCTGAGTCAAAGATTCATGAGGAAAGAAATCATTTGCTTCCTGCTCATGATTTGAGTCATCTTCTGCTCACTCAGCCATTTCTAAGAAGGAATTGCAACAGCTAGAGCCATGGAGCAGTTGGAAGTCACAGTTTATCTTTGGGTGGTTAAAAATCAATCGTAGTGAAAAAGAAACAAGGAAGGGCAAAGAGAAAAGACGAGCCTGGCCACATAGCAACAACAAATAATAGTTTTGCAATGCTGTCAGCAAAGAAAGAAAAAAAATACTAAAAGACAGGTAGAAAGGACTATTTAAAAAAGCAGAAATAGATGTAGATAAAGTAAAAAATGAGTGAACAATTAAAAGATTTAATAACTTAATAGCAACTATCCTGACAAGTCTCCAGGGAAGAGACAGAACAAAAAGGTATTGTACATGTTCAGAAAAGCTTGGATTTAAGAAAATACCAGGTTTTAAAATAAAGCAAATTAAACTATTTAATCAAATTATGTGAGCATCTCTCATTTAAAAAAAAAAAACACAGCAAGCTAAATTAACCACTTTAATTATACTATGACTGAGAGCAACTTGGAAACCTCATGTGATTGTGTACTAATATGCAAAGTTAAAATAAAAATAAAAATAAGAATTGAGCTATTTTGCATCTGCAATTTTCAAAGTAGCACTTGGTACAGTTCCTGTGATTTTGTGAAGATTCGTAAACCCACCAAAGGTGTACTATCTTAGAGACTTTAGTTTTTGTTTTTAATGGAAAGTAAGCTAGAATGTAAACTCCATGAGGGATATTTCTTTTGTTTACTGATCTATCCCACATATCCAAAAAGGTACCTCACACATAAAAGATATTTAAAAACAAATAATTGATGGGAACTTATTTTTGGTATGTCATAGATCTTCTAATTATGCATGGCATAGTGATTAAGAATACTAGCTTAAATTACACTTCTTTTTCAGGTAACATGTAGCACTAAGTTCTAATGAAAAGAACTAAAAATGGTTTATAAAACATTTTAAATATTCTGAAAATTATTTAGGAAATTTTGTAATAGTAAGAAATTACTAAATCCACATTTGGTTAAAGACAAAAACTTAGACGGATAAGCAGAACACTCTAACTTCTTTTGTCTTGAAAGCATTTGCAACCCATATAATAAGATCTTAAATTTAATGATGACCAGAGGTACAAAAGGCTGAAAACAAAGTCAAGGGAGAGTAGTAGGAAACTTTCCCTCCATTAAGTTGCAACTCCAAAAGACTTTCATGTTAAAATGAATTAGAGATAAACTCATATTTACTCCTCAGGTAGGCTTGCAGAGTTTATGAAAGACACCAAATGCCACAATGAAGAACTCCACTGAATCCCAAGCAGCATACACAGAGATGGGGAGAGGAGTGAGAGAAGGCAGTAGAAAGGGAGAGGGAGGGAGATAGACAGAGGGAGAGAGGGAGAAAGGAAGCCATAAATTCTCACCTAGACACATCACAGAGAAACTGTAGGATAACAAAGTCAAACAGAAGATGTAGAAATCAGCCAGAGAATGAAGAAAAATTGATTTTCATGGAGTTACAGGTAGACAGACACTAACAAATTGAGTATAGCTATATGAAGAAATAATACTATATTTTCATTACTATGAGATAAATGTCAGGATCTCAAGGATTCATGATTTGCTTAACATTAGAAACCAATCAAGGAAAATCAACACATTGACAAATTAAAGGAGAAAAAAAAAACTACAAGATCATTTTAATAAGTACAGAAAAAGCATTTGGCAAAATTATTTCTTGATTTGTCTGGTGAAAAACGGATATTTGTTTTATAATCCACCTTCATAATAAGAACTCTATTTTTCACAAAATAATTGAAATGATCAGGTATACCTTGGTTGATGTTCTGGTTTGCAGTTAACTATCCGTACTATTGGAATAACAGCAAACTCTTATATATGGCTTGACATTTGCCAGCTCTCTTTTAGATGCTTTCAATACATTAACTTAATTAATCCCCTTTCAAAATATGAGCTAAGTAAATATATTATATCTTATTTACAGATCAAAAATCCGAGTGATAGAAAGTGTAAGTACTTGCCATGTTTTATAGAGTTTAGTCGTAAAGCTTAAATGTGATACATGCTCATCCTACATAAGAGCTCTAGCGTCATACTGCCTAACTCAACTTTCTGATCAGTGAGTGTGAGATATTAGTACATACCTCTAGAGTTATTTTAGAGAATTAAATAAAGTAACAGTAGTAAAGCATTTAGCATACAGTGTAACCAATATAATAAGCACAAAATAAGTCAGCACTGGAAATATACAGAAGAATCACTGGCCCAAATATGATACTAATTCTCAGCATTTGTCTTCAAGTTGAAATTCAAAGTTAATATGGATGATATAATTAGAAAAACAAAATAGATATCATTTTCTACTCAGATGGGTGACAGCAATAGATCATAACAGTTATATTTCAGTTTAAAAATAAATGTATGCCTACTTTCCTATTCAGCTCACACAATACTTTATATTGCTCTGTGACACTTATTGCTTTCTACTTCATATTTGTACCAACACAGAATTTCCTGATCCACAGGGAATACATTGTTCTGAGACCCAAGTGGATGCCTGAAACCTCAGATAGTACCGACGCTATATGTTCTGTATTTTTCCTAGATACAACATAATTATGCTAAAGTTTAATTTATAAATTAGGCACAGTAAGAGATTACCAATAATAACTGATAATTATTAAAATAGAGCAATTATAACAATATACTGTAATAAAACTTATGTGAATGTGGTCTCTCAAAATATCTTATTGCAGTATATTTGCCTTTTCAATGAAGAAAATACTTTATGGCTTCTCTTTGGCGTATCCAAATTGCCAGCATCACTACACTTGTGCTTTGGGGCTATTAAGTAAGATAAGCGTTATTTGAACACAAGCACTGTGATACAACAGTCAAGCCGACAACCAAGGTGGCCATTAAGTGACTAATGAGAAGGTAGTGTATATACAGTGTGGACACACTGGACAAAGGGATAGTTTTCAATCTGGATGGGAAGGAGCAAGATAGTGAGGGAGTTCATCATACTACTCAGAGTGGTAGGCAATTTAAAATATACAAATTGTGGACTTCTGGTCAAGATGGCGGTGTAGGTAAACGCGGTATCACCTCCTTCCACAACCACATTAAAATTACAGCTAAACTACAACACAACCATCATTCAGAACCACCTGAAATCGAACTGAATGGAAGCCCTACAACTATGAAATTAAAGAAACAGCCACACCGAGACTGGTAGGAGGGGCGGAGGCGCAGACGAGCTGGTCCCACACCCACGTGTGTCAGATAAAATTCAGGAGGGACACCTTGTCTGGGAAGGTCCTCCCTGAGGACTTAGGGGTCCCCATTCCCACACCAGGCCCCCAGCTTAGGGTTCCAGTGCCAGGAAGAGAAGTCCCTATAACGTCCAGCTGTAAAACCAGCAGGAACTGAGGCTAAGGGTGGCTGACGCTGCTAGAGCCCCAGGAAGTTCCTCTTAAAGGGCCCGTGCATGGACTTGCTTGGACTTGCTCCCTCTAAGTTTGGAGGAGAGGCAGCTTGAGGGGTACCAGAGACATACAGGGAAGAACTGAGCTGTTTGGCCTTTGGAGGAGGGCTGGAGAGGCAGCTTTCTCCTGGACAGATGTGCTGGCAGATGCTGATGTTGCTTTGGTGAGCCCTTCCCTGGGGCAGCAGACCACCACCATATCTGGCACTCCAGTAACCTGGCTCACACTGTTTGCCCCTCCCTGGTGATTCCCTGAGGCCCCGCCCTGGCCAACTTTTGGGCTCACACAGCTGTTTCCAAAGGCTTTACCATAAGATTGGCCTGTCTTGGATCCTGCTTCAGATTTTCCTAAAATCTCTCAAACAAGCAGCATCTGGTCTCAGCAAGCCCCATACCTCTCGTTAAGTGGCCCCAGGCCTGGCACTAGAAGCAATCAGCCTTGGTTCACAACTTGGCTTTTCCTGAGCACCTCCAAGCCCAGCACAAGAAGCAGCCATCTGCAGATCACTTTGTAGCTTATGCCTGGTGGCCCTAGATAGAACACAGGCAGTGGCTGACCTTGCCCCAGAGCCAACACACCCAGTGGACAGCTTCAGACCACATCAAAACACCACCACCCAATCACCTCCACAAGTGACACACTCAATGAGCGGACTCAGTGGGTACCAGAGCCCTGATGAAGTAAGTGTTGTTCTGTATGGTGGGTCCCTATACAGCTGATCCTCCACGATAGTCAGAAGCCAGTGGTCAGTGGGCACAGATAGTCCTTGCAGCTGACCAGCCTGAGGAAATCCCTCCCATTGACGTGCCAACAGCAATCAAGACTCAGATACAACAGAAGGGTGTACAGTCCACACTAGGGCTGCACCTCAAGGGCCCAGCTGGGGTGATCAGGGAGCCTGTGCCACTGGATTCTACAGGATACCTACAATAATAGGCCACCCTATGAAGCCTAGGAGACATAGCAACTCTACCTAATATGTAGAAACAATCACAGGGAGGCAGCCAAAATGAGGAGACAAAGAAACATGTCCCAAATGAAAGAAAAGAACAAAACTCCAGGAAAATGGAGATAAGCAATGAATCAGCTGCAGAGTTCAAAACACAGGTTATAAGATTGCTCAAGGAACTTGGTGAGACATTCAAGGGACTTAGTGAGACCTTCAAGGAACTTAAGGAGACCTCCAAAGAACTTAGTGAGAACATCAACAACATAAAAAAGGACCAGTCAGAAATTAAGGATGCACTAACTGAAATAAACAATAATTTACAGGGAAACAATAGTAGAGTAGGTAAAGCCAAGAAGGAAACCATCGATTTGGAATAAAAGGAAGCAAAAAATACCCGATCAGAACAGCAAAAAGAAAAAAGAATCCAAAAAAATGAGGATAGCTTAAGGAGCCTCTGGGACAACTTCAAGTGTGCCAACATTCGGATCTTGGGGGTGCCTGAAGGAGAAGAGAGAGAGCAAGAAATTGAAAACCTATTTGAAATAATAATGACAGAAAACTTCCCTAACTTGGTGAAGGAAACAGCCATACAAGTCCAGGAAGCACAGAGAGTCCCAAACAAGATGAACCCCAAGAGGCCCACACCAAGACACATCATCATCAAAATGCCAAAGGTTAAATACAAAGAGAGAATCTTAAAAGCAGCAAGAGAAAAGCAGTTCGTTACCTACAAAGGAGCTCCCATAAGACTGTCAATTGATTTCTCAAAAGAAAGTTTGCAGGCCAGAAAGGAGTGGCAAGAGATATTCAAGGTGATAAAAAGCAATGACCTACAACCAAGATTACTCTATCCTGCAAAGCTATCATTTAGAATCGATGGACATATCAAGAGTTTCCCAGACAAGAAAAAGGTAAAGGAGTTCATTACCACCAAACCAGTATTATATGAAATGTTGAAGGGTCTTCTTGAAGGAGAATAAGAACAAAAATATGAACAATAAAATAGCAATCAATACATATCTATGAACAATTGAATCTACAAACAAAATGAGCAAGCAGAACAGAAACAGACTCATAGATACAGAGAACTTTTTGTTGCTTGCCAGATGGGTAGGGGCTGGAGGGGATGGGGTGAAAAAGATGAAGAAATTAAGAAGTATAATTTGGTTGTTAGACTGATGAACCTCAAAGGGAAGGGGTAGGGATGGCAGGATGAGATAAACCAAATGGTCACCGACAATAGTGTGGGGGAGGCAGGAGGGGAGTGGGATTGAGGAGGAAGAGGTCAATGGGGAAAAAGGGGGGGGGAACATCTGTAATACATTCAACAATAAAGATGAGTTAATAAAATAAAATATACAAATTGTTTATTTATGAAATATTTAATTTAATGTTTTAGGATCATGGCTGACTTCAGGACACTGAAAACACAGAAAATGAAACCATGGATAAGGGGGGAACTAATGAATATATAAAGATATCTGGTATTTTGTGTGTAACTTTAAACCCTTTAACGTTCTAAAAGTGAGCTGGGGATAATAGGTGATCAATTTGGGAACTCAATGACTTCTAAAGTGATTACCTATAAATAATAATTACTAAATATATAGTGATTTATTTAAAAAATGAATCAATTTAAACTAGCACAGTAAGAAACCAAGATTGGGCCTTTAACTGATATTTCAAAACTTTAGCTAGGCAAAAAGATAACAAGTCTTTCCTGCTTTTTTTCAGAGTTATTATGTACTATTATGCCAACATTTTCATGAAGACAATGTAGGGCATTTGAATTCCAGCCATAACAGATAGGCTGTAAGCAGGCTTCCAAAAATCTTTTAAATATCTCAGTTGTATGTTCTTCTAAACTGATATTAATTGATGTTGTGTCTTTATATAGAATATGATATTAATGACCTATTTTTGTATCATTGATGGAAAGAAAAAGATACAGTTACAAAGTGTTTCGAATATGGAAGAATAACCCAAGTGGAAACTATCCTTTAGTGCAAATCAAATAGATTGGAGTTCCCTAAGCATTTTCACATTCATTTTAAAAATGCCTAACTGCAGTCTAAAGCAATGTTGCACCTGCTAATGTCACACTGAATGCCATATGCATATGCAAGCTCTCTCTTTAGGATTCTCTTCTAAAATTGGTAATATTCTGCCCTAGAGATAGGAAATTCTAAGAGAAAAAGATCAAGAATAAGACATTTTCCTTACTGAAAGCAGATGAGCTTTCCAAAGACAGTTTCTTTCTCATCATGCCCATGGCTATGAAATTAAATAAAATCTGAGCTATGTTAATGGGAGGAAAACATACACATTACTGACACCAAAAATGTTTTAGCTAACTAGTTAATCTCAGGCAGGTACAGTTATAGGCCTCAGTGGTCTTTCTATAGAAAGCTACAGAACAATCTTCAAGAAATTGGCAATACATTTAATCTTTGAGGATGAAACCAACATATATCAATAAGTGATGAAAAACTTTAATGCTATGCTGAAGTAATATACCCAATGAAAGGTTGCACTGTTTGTTTAAGAATGAGGAAACCTAAGAAATAACCAAGTCCAATTCAGATAGTTTTATTTATTTATTTTTTAAATATTTTTTTCTTTGTTGATTTTAGAGAGAGAGGAAGGGAAAAGGAGAGAGATAGAAACATCAATGAGAGAGAACATCAACTGGCTGTGTCTCCTGCACGCCCCCCACTGGGGATTGGGCCCACAACCTGGGCATGTGCCCTTACCAGGAATCTAACTGGCAACCTCTTGGTGCATCAGCCACACCACCCGAGCCAATTCAGATAGCTTTAGAAGCCTCCATAATAAACAAACCAAGACACTTAATGCTTTGAAGCACCAAAGAACTTGAAATTATAAAACAAAATCAATAACTGATTTCACAAATAAGTTGAAGGTTCACTAATGTGTGATAATTGACCAAGTGAACTTGCTGAAAAAACTTCCAGGGGGAAGTGTATATTTATTTTTATATTCATGTTGTACAATATATTTGTTTCTTTTTAAAAACCAAAACCATGTTTTACTCAAAACCATGTTTGTATAGTTTAATTAGCCCAAATAAACTCTATTTAATTAATCATAAATTCTGAGTTAAAATTGTGAAGATCTTACTATTCTCAGAATTGAAACAGATTTTATTAAGTAGGTATTTTAGTCAATGCTACAGAAATTGTAATAATGGTTATTTAAAATAACAAGAATAAAGAAATTATTCTTTAAAATTTACAAATAATGTAGATTTTTAGGACATTTATTTTCATCTATTATGCTTATCAGAGAGTAATGATTATGACTCCTGCCTTCCTGACTCAAACTATCAATTCCTCTGTTGATTCTGGTTTATATTTCCTTCATAACATTCAAAACTCAAGAAATTATAGCAATAATTTCTAAAATACAAATTGGTCATCTAGAATTTCTTTAAAATGGGCACCTATAAATAAAGACCTTTATAGAAAAGTATTCCAGAGAGTAAATTCAGGGGATTTCAGAAGTTAAATAAAATTCTTTGAAGAAACAGTGTTTTGGAGCCTGATTTTTTTTTTTAATTAGGTATTTATATTGAATTCACAGTAGCCTTTTATTAAGCAAGTTGCACTGTCTAACAAGAGCAATCCCTTTGAAGTCATGATCTGATAGGCTTAGTATTAGACTTTATTTCCAAAGAGTAAGTTCTGATACTGCCTTGGGTTTATTAATTTATGTATATGCAAAGGTTAGGATTTATATTTAGTATTGTTTTTGATGAATCTAAGTAATATTTTCAGTTTTTTGGAGTTGTTCTCAGAAATATGTATGTCCAAATTTTTTTACCTGTGCTCGAAAGCATCTGATTTATTTTCCAACCTTAATTAAAGCCGACTGTTAAAACATCAGTGCCAAAGTAAAGGTACTGTTTACATGGCTGTGCTATTTATTTCTTCAATTAATATTATATTAACATATTTACATGACCATTAACTGCAAAATGCTGATATACTAATAAAACAGATAAACATAAAAATTAAAAGATGATACAATAACTCATGTTGACTTTTTTATATTTAGTAACTGAGCTCTCTTTGGTAAATTTCATTTTGCTTTTAATTATATCTTAACAAGTAGTGATTATGACGTGTAACTACTTTTGGAAAATAAATGACTTAAATTGACCTACTTTAATTTTATTCATTATCTCTAACTGTTATTAAAACCTGTATTTGACATATGTGAATATTATTTGATCTTTTCAAACCACATTCATTCTCATTAAGAAGGCCCCAAGACATTTTCTTTCAGAATACTTTTCAAATATTCAGAGATTTTGCTAGTTATGTAAAATGTGACAACACTTTTAAGTTCTTTATTATGGTTTCCTTCTACAGCAAGAACCAATTATTCCACATCTATTAATGCTTGGTTTTGAACTCAATGTTTAAGCAATTAGTATCTGTATCTGTAAATTAATACATTTATATTCCTAATGTAGCTTTAATCATACAAAATGAATAGAAACTGTCTTTCGGGTGCATTAGTGTTAAAGGTAAAAACTGTTTATTGGTGGTAAAGCTCAATTAAACTACAGTTTAGGGGAAGTGAAGGTAAGTTTTTGACACTCTTCTGGCTGAATCTAGTTTCTAGTGCTTCATGAAAGAAGATAACTAAAAAAACATTCACATTGCTTTTCAAAGGAAACATGTCTATTTTAGACAAATCGTACTTGTTTTTATATTTTTATACCCAGTAATTGCTGACAAAGATGTTCGCATAATGACACCTAATCCACTAAAATCATTTGAACTTCAGTATAAGCCCTTTAACTTTGAATTAAATAATACACTCGGCTGGGGAAATTGTTTTTAAGCACTGACAAATATATTTATTTCTATCAGTCTAGACAGGTTCATACAATTCTGATTATGCTGTGATTGATGTAGAGATTATCATTTTCAAATGAATTTGTCTGATATCTTAGCAAATCAGGAAAGTGCTTGTGCTATGCCTTGAGATATTTATACTACTTGAAAAGTAAATGCTATTACACATTTAAGTCTATAAAACAGTTTTGATGAAAATTAAAATTAATTTATTCACACTGTTTCCATCTGGTTGGCTCATATGAGTAATACAGCTGCATTTCACAAATCCAAATGCATTACTGTATTCTTATGTCCTTGTTTAGGGCCAAATGAATAGATCCACTTACAAGTTTCACAGTAAATAAAAGTACACGTGTCGATGACAGAAACCTAATGGCCAGACAAGATGAAGGAATATGCTAGAGTATACCACATTTTCCATACTTCCCTCCAAATAATACACTGCTCACAGGAAAGGCCATCATAGCTCAATTACAATGATCTAATGATGCTTTTAGACACACTGCAGAAGGCAACTCTTCCCTTTGGTGGCTAGTAAACTCCCCCAGAACATATTACCTTACAAGGGAAATAGGTGAGTGTGAAAATACACAGATATATCCTAGAAAAACTAAGCCCCCTCTAAGACAGACATAAAGCAAACTTTCATTGATAAAAAACCAACAACAACAACAAAACCTTCATTAATCACATAACCTCCATAAGACCCTGCTCTGACTGATAGACAACAGTGATGCTTTGGGTCTACAGAATCAGAGTCCAGTAATCCCTGAAAATTCTGATTAGTTTTTCTTCCCTAATCCACAGTGAAATTGCAGGTCCCCTTCAGAATTTTAGGGAGGGTGACCAGCAATATAAATATTTGGAAGAATTGCAAGAAACTGACTCCAGCCCTGGCTGGTTTGGCTCAGTGGTAGAGCTTTGGCTCATGGACCAATGAGTCAAGGGTTTGATTCCAGCCAAGGGCGTGTACCTCGGTTACGGTTCATCCCCCGCCCTGGTCGGGGTCGTTCAGGAGGCAACCAGTCAATGTGTCCCTCTCACGTGGGTGTTTCTCTCTCTCTCCCTTTCTCTCCCTCTCTCTCCCTCCCACTTTATCTGAAGATAAGTAGAAAAATATCCTCAGGTGAGGATTAAAAAAAAAAAAAAAAAGAAACTGACTCCAAGGAACCTGGCCTCTCTTATATTAAAGGGACTCTAGTTCTGTGAACTGAAGCTCTCTTCATAAATGTATCTATAACAACAATAGTAAATGGTCTGCCCCTCATAAGATAGGTGATTAAATTTTTTTTTCTTTATTGATTTTTAGAGAGAGAGGAAAGGAGAGATAGAGAGAGATGGAAACATCGATGAGAGAGAACATTGATTGGCCACCTCCCACATGCCCTCCACTGGGGAGCTGACCCACAACCTGGGCATGTGCCCTGACCAGGAATCCAACCGGCGACCTCTTGGTGCAAGGGTCGACACTCAAACACTGAGCCACACCTGCTGGGCTAGGTGATTAAATCTTAATTGATAAATCCTCTCTAGCATCCTAAACTTCCTCAATCCATTGATACCCTCCTCTATAATACATAGAGGAAGGCGGAGCATTTCAACTTCACATAGTGAAGATTATGGTTGGGTCCCTATTTCAGTTAATTGATCAAGCAAATTTTTAGACATTCTTAACCAATCAAGCTAAAACACTGAATCCAGAATCTCTGCTTTAGAGGGCTAATATCAATCAATCTGGTCTGATCCAACTTTATATATCCTCTACCTTAATCCCACAATCATAAAATCCATTCCCACACTAATTCCTAAGTATCCTGCCTACATATTGGATAAATCATGCCAGTATTTTGCTGTATGTCACACCTTCTAATGGGTCTTACTTGGAACTTCAATCTCTAGAGCTTGTGGTAAAGTCTGATATAGTTCTAAAGCAGAGGTCAGCAAACCTCTAAGCACATGAAAGAAAACTTGTTTTTTGTAGTTAAAACTCTATTAAAAAACACACACCCTTTTATTCACATATTACCTATGGCTGCTTTTGCACTGCAACAGCAGCATTGACTATTTATGGCAGATATCATATAACCTGCAAATATAAAATATTTACTATCTGTCCTTGGACGAACATACAGAGAGCTTAGATGTTGTCACTTCAGTCCCTACAAGAAAAAAAAATGGACAAACTGAAAAATCAGTGAACTTCTTTTTTTTTTTTTTATCCTCACCTGAGGACATTTTTCCATTTTTTGTTCAGATAGAGTGGGAGGGAGAGAGAGGAAGAGAGAGAGAGAGAAACATCAATGTGAAAGGGACACATCGAGTGGCTGCTTCCCACACGACCCAACCGAGGTACGTGCCCTTAGTGGGAACCGAACCTGGGTCTCTCTGTACCTCAGGCCGAGGCTCTAACCACTGAGCCAAACCGGCCAGGGCAAATTACATTTTAATAAACACATTTACAAAATAAATAAACAAGATGCCATGTTAATAAGATTTGATGGGAATAGCACTGTACTTCTTTGTGGAATTCCTAACCAAAACTCCTGACCCCAGTCTAATCAGGAGACAAATGTTAGTCAAATCCCAATTGAGGAACATTCTACCAAACACTTGACCAACACTCAAAATTGTCAAAGTTTCGAAAAACAAAAAATGTCTGAGAAACTGTCACAGCCAAGTGGAGCCTACAGAGACATGACAATTAAGTGTAATGTGGGATTATAAATGAGATCCTAACACTAAGAGGGTGAAATAGATAAAAACATAGGCAATCTAAATGAAGTATGAACTTTATTTAGTAATAATAACTCAACACAGTTATTTATTTATTTATTTATTTATTTATTTATAATCCTCACCCGAGGATATTTTTCTATTTACCTTCAGGTAGAGAGAGAGGGAGAAAAAGGGAGAGAGAGAGAAACATCGACATGAGAGGGACACATTGATTGGTCAACATGGTTTTATAAATTGTGACAAATGTGCAATACTAATATAATGTATTAATAGGAGAAGTTGTATGTGGGGTATATGGGAATTCCTTGTATTATCTTCACATTTTTTTTCTGTGAATTTTAAATTACTACAAAATAAAAAATATAGATAGATGTATGTATGTAAGTCACTGACCCCTGTTTGAGAAGCGGGAAAGGAGGTAGGAGTAAGTCCTGAGGGGGATACGCAGTGCTTTGTGAGGCAACTATTTCATAGAAGGTCATATGGTTTCTTTAGGTAAGGAGGAATTACACTCTCAGGCAGGGTTGGGATGATGGCTTCTACTAGCAAAGAAGACTTGGTAAAACTTCAGCATTCAAGGTCCCCGGTTTCATCAGAATCTGCCTTTATGTTCTCATTCCAATTTTAGGATCCCATAGATTCCTTCCATGTGCCATTTTCCTTGATCACTTTCATTCTGGGAGCACTTTTAACCAATGAAGCCTTTCACAACAGCTCAGGTGTGTATTCATACCTATGGCTGCCTCTCCTTCTAAATGAAGTAAATGACTGAAGGTACTACTCATACCTCCATCTACTATGTGACTTTCTCTTCACAATGTTCTTTCATAACACTCTTGTGAGGAGCTATACTGTTGCAAGGTCCACTCCAACTGTTAATCTTAGTGCTTATTTATTTCTTCTTCTGGCACATCATTCTCATTAGGGCATGTAAGATACGGCCTATTCACCAGCTATAAATAGCACTATGCTATAAATATAGTGGTTTAGCAGGATATTCTGTGGAATTTAAGACAATCAAAGGTCTCTGTGGACCATACTCTGACAGAGAGCAAGAGAGTTAATACAACCCTAGGGGTAAAACCATAAATGGTCTTTGGCATGTAAAAGTGTAATGCATTTTATCATCCCAATTGATGAAGATTTTAAATAATAAGTTTGCTCCACCATTAGTTACATATCAAGTGTCAATCCCAGGGAATTAAGAATGTGGGGAAAGGAGAATGATCTGGAAAGAAATCAATCCGCACAAGGAAGTCATTTATGATGTCATCCACAGCTTTATGACAAGCTGAGTTCTCAATCTCACAGGATCCATTTAAACAGACTACAGTTGAACTGCATTTCTAAAATAAAATAAACTTGGAGTTGAGAACAATTTACTTGTTTTTGTTTTCAAATGGTCAAAACTTGCCTCTGAAGAATCCATAATCTTGCATTTCTGATTCGTACATGTGCGTGTCAAATGGCTCCTACAGTGTCTCATACCTCAGTGGCAACAGGAAAGAATGCAAAAGTTTATGTCGGTCAAGGTGAGGCAACATACTATCAGCTCAACCCATAAGCACCACAAGGGTATGGGAGCAACAGTTATTATGAGTCTCTTTGCGATGACAATGTTATCAGCAGTTACCTGTGTCTGCGAGAAGAAGCCATGACTAAGGCTGTTTTGCAGAGACCAAAACAAGTGTGCTTAGCTATTGTGGTTCGTGAACTGAATCTGATCCATCAAGTTATCTGAAAAGTTTTGAAATCTAACATGTAAGGGGATAAAAACCATTCCCCAATTTGTCCTCATAGTTAAAAAAAATATTTTTGGTTTAAGGGCAATATCAACCTCACAATTCTCAAGTCAGAAAAATAAGTCCCCTGACTTGCAACACAGGTCCAATTAAATATCAAGCCCTGCTGTTTCTTAACTGCTTCTGAAATAAATCCACTTTTTCTACCTTCACTGTCACTGCCTTTACCTGCTATCCATCATCACCAAGAGCCTACTAATTGATCTGTCCACTTCAATACTTTTACTGCTTCTACGTGTTTTTGAATGATAATATTTTTTTTTTTTTTGAGAAGGAAGAAAATCACAGGACAATATTTATGCTTTCAAAACACTAGACCTCCTAAGTGATTTTTTTCCTTACAGATGTACTATTGTATTATTTCAGAAGACTTTGGTTTATGAGACAGGTAAAGATAGATGGAGAATGCAGATTTATGAGGTTAATGTAGGTAAACAGTTTGTAAAATGTTACACAGTCGACTTTCATTACCAGTCAATAAAAAATCAGTTAACAGTTTCTGATTCTTTAAAGGAATAGTCCATATTTTGTCCTTTTACGTTATAAAGAACTTGATTCTGGTAATTTTCTCTGAAATAGTGTCTCATCCTAACCACCCAATCTTGTGGTACTTGTTTATAAATGTAATAGGATATATATATATATATATATATATATATATATATATATATATATATATAAAACAATGGATGACAGGGGAAAAATAAAAAAAGTGAGGGAGATGAGTGATGAAACAACAATAATGACAAAAAAATAACAACAATAATTTTGACATAAATTCTAAGCGCGGACCCCGAGGGCTGACTCCAAGGGCAGCCTTATAGACAGAAGAAAAGATCACTAAAACAATTTGGTGTATGTACACATATTAGATATCTAAACACATTTCTAATTAAAGTAAAAACTATTTCCAAATGCATTATAAATATTTTATCTTAAAAATACATATGAACCATCAAAAGGAAGGAAATCATTGTGAAATAGAAAATATTCTTTCAGATAGAATTTAACACAGCACTAACCTAGCAAACATAAAGCACAATTCAAGCCAAATACAAAACCACAGGGCTGTAAATTCAGCCACTGGGGGATTCATGTAGCATGCCTGTGAACCTCTAAATAGAAATCCTTTAGTATTCCATTAAGAGCTACTATAAAATTCATTTAGTGCTTCCTAAGATGGAACAAAATTTTTTTCCCTTTTAAGTCTTCGCTTTACTTTTTTCTTTGTATGTTTATTTTTAATTATACCTGATTAGAATTCACTGAGAATTTGATATAGTTGATCATTTTCATGTTCTCCCTATGTAATTTTTTTCTTCTAAAATGTTTCACTGTTTAGTTATCAGCAACGATTCGGTTACATTTTCCGCATCTCAAAGTTGTTGGTGTTGGTTTTTTTTTTTTTTTTTTTTTTTTTTTTTTTAATTTATTTTGAAGCATCCTAACTCCAAATAAATATCCTGCTATTCTGATACATTAAACAAAACAAAACAAACACTCTCATGTTATTTCATAGTATTTTGAGTTTTCACAATCTCTAGAGGTTTCATCATCATCATTTGCACACAAAAATTTCCTTTCATCTAGAAAAATGAGGCCTTTGCATTTTATATTATTTAATATATAATTCTTTCTAACTAATTTCTTACTTACTGAATTTATCAATGCAGTGCTTTAAGACACTCTTTAAAAATATGTGTCTACATGTGTTGAGGAAAGACAGACAAACAAAGCGACCTATTGTGGAGATCTCTGACGAAAGCAGGTCAGGTTTTTCTCTTGCTTCTTCATTTCCTGGTACCACTCCAGTCAATTCTTGTTAAATCTCCCTGTATCGAACAACACAAAGACCTCAACTACAGAAATATTGCTGATCACAATAAAAGGTGCTGATACTGACATCTATCTAATATAAGCATCATACATTTTGAAAACCTAGTAGAACGCCACTGGAATTAAGTTCTTTATACACAATGAGTAGTTATTATTATTTTGGCCTTTTTCTAGCCATTCGCTTTAGCCTGCTTTAATCTAAGCTACTTTGGCTTGACCCACAAATAGGAAGTTGTATAAAATAATAAAAGATAAATGGTTTTCAACTTCTCAACTAATCAGAAGGCAGCCTGCAGTTGTCTAAAAATAAAATATGATTTTATACCCACAGTGCACCTGTCATCTACCTGAAAAGTTGTCAGTTGACAACTTAGAGCATGTATTTTGTGTTTCATTATTTAAATTTGAGGGTTTTTTTATTTCCACTTGTATTTTTTGACACAAATTGCACTAAGTGCCATGCCTGGTAACCTTATGACATTCTTTTAGTTTTGTTTTTTCTTTTTCTTTCTTTCTTTTTTTTTTACTTAAAAGTAATTGACTAGTCAAAGCAAAACAAACCAAAAAAAAAAAAAAAATCACATTTTTATGACATCTTGTAACATGTGGTGATTTCAGTATAAATTTAATTTTGAATTCAAATGGTTGCAATACATTTAAATGTTTTATTATAGAAATTTTACAATTAAGTAAATCACAAGTATTCATGACGATCTTGCAGATCCATCTTCTTCATATCTGATGGGACTGTTAAGAAAAAAGAGTCTCCTCGTGTAACAGATGCTGGACCCACGAAGAGACTCAGTAACTCAGGTTCACACAACACTGTGTCCATGTTGGTGTTGTTATACATCGAGCTATAATAGTATTTCTACGTTTTTGTTGTTACTTTAAGATCATTGGGAACCACAAGCTTTTGCAAGAAATAATACAGATAACTCCCATGTATCTTTTCCCCAATTTCTCCCTAAAGATAGTATCTTCCAAAAAGATAGTAAAATATAACTGCTATATTGGCACATGCAGTCAAGATAAGAATGTTTTAATCAGCACAAGGATCCTTCATGTTGCCCTTACTTAGTCACTCCCACTTGCCTCTTCCCCATAACCCCTTCTTAACCCCTGACAACTACCCGCCTGTTCTCAATTTCTATAATATATCTTTTCAAGAATGTTGTATAAATGGAATCAAGTAGTATTTAACTTTGGAGTTTTTTTTTTATTTTTTTTATTAACATTATTCACTGGAAATTCATCCAGGTTGTTATGTGTATTTGTTCATGTCTGATGAATAGCATTCTATGGTATAGATGTACCAATGTTTGTTTAACTAGTCACCTGTTGAATGACACTTGAATTGTTTCCAGTTTTTATTACAATGAATAATAATTATTATAAAATTTTATGTACAGATTTCTGTGTAAAGGTAAGTTTTCCTTTCTCCAGGAAAATTCCTTGAAGTACAATTGCTACAATTGTTGGATTGTTTGGTAGTTATATGTTTAGTTCATTAAGAAACTACCAAACTGTTTTGCAGAATGTCTACCATTTTGCATTTTAATCAGCAATATATGAGTTATCCAATTTATCTGGATCCTCACCAGCATTAGATATTGTCACTATTTTTTGTTTTAGCAATTCTAAAAGGTATGCAGTGATATCACATTGTAATTTCCATTTTCATTTACCTAATAGTTAATGTACTGAATATCTTTTCATGCGCACATTTGACATTCTTATATCTCCTACAGTGATATGTTTCATGTCTTTTGCCAATTTTCTAATTAGATTTTTTATTGTTTTACTGTTGAGATTTGAGAGCTCTTTATATATTCTAGATATCAGTCTTTTGTTGAATATGTGGTTTACAACATTTCTTCCAGTGTGTACCTTGTATTTTCATATCCTTAATAAGCTCTTTTGCAGACAAAACGTTTTTAATTTTGATGAAGTCCAACTCATCCATTTTCCTTTTTATGGATCATGTTTTTGCTGACAAGTCTGAAAATTCTTTGCCTGAAGATTTCCCCGAGTACATTTGTAAAAGCTTTCTAACTTTACAATTTACATTTAAGCTTCTTATTAACTTTGAGTTAATTTTTGTATAAAGCATAAGGTTTACTATCTTCTAGATGTTTTGTACATGTTGTTTCATCTGTCCATATCATTCCCTTGACTTTATTTCTGTCTAATTTCTACTTGTCCTTCAGGAATCCGTTTTGGTAGCTATCTCTCCAGAAAGCCTTCCCTGAATCTCTAAATCAGTGCTAGATGCTCCATGATTCCTCCATCATAACTTATATTATAGAACCTTTCATTACTATCCAGTTTACATGTCTTCTTTATTGTGTTTTAAGATCTTTGAGGGCCTGGCCAGTGTGGCTCAGTGACTGAGCGTCAACCCATGCACCAAGAGGTCACCAGTTAGATTTCCAGTCAGGACACATGCCCAGGTTGTGGGCCCAATCCCCAGTGTGGGGCATGGAGGAGGCGGCCAATTGATGTTCTCTCTCATCGATGTTTCTATCTCTCTCTCCCTCTCCATTCCTCTCTCTCTAAAATCAATAAAGAAAAAAAAAAAAAAAAAGAAAGATCTTTCAGGAAAGGGAATATCCTTGCTCATCTATCCCAAGTGCTGGACACAGAGTACCACTCAGTAAACATTTCTGGAATGAATAAGTGAATAAAGGTTCCTGCTTCTCACACAAATCAGAGTGCAAATAGGCTATTGGTGCCTACCCACTAGTTTCCACCTTTATCAGATACACCCCAAATCTTGCTCAATCTCCACTACTGTAATCATTTCAAAATGCTTCAAGGATGTGCGTGAATGATCAGGAGCACATTGTAACAGCAATAAATAGTAATAAATGGGCAAGAGCACGTTGTTCTTTTTAAACTTGATCCAGGTAGCAGCAGAATGGAAATGAATTTTATAGCCATTGTACTAATTCTCTCTTCTTATCTTTTGTCTTTCTTTCAAAAGTAAAAGACCTTTAGTATTAAAAGCCGAAGTCATTTTGACATTTTGACTGCAACTCCTTTGAATTTCCCTCTTTCAAATGAGTTTAGGAAAATTTAGTTCCACTGTTGACCAGCTTCAATAAAATACTCATATTCATCTGGAAGTCACAATTTTCCTACTTTATGACCATACAGATACATAGTAGGGTATAGAGTTTGCAGTTATTCTTAAATAATCATTTCCCAAATTCCACCATAAAATGAGTGCACCACTCAGAGCTCTTTTAGTTGTTAGTGGCCGAAATCCTACTCAACAAGCTTAAAGAAAAATGGAATTTGTTGGTTAACACTACCAGAAAGTTGAAGAGATGGCACTGTCTTTATAAATTGTTGATTCAGAGATCCTAATAATAAAATGATAACGTTGGCCATTTCCCACCCCCACCACACCACACCCCTTCCCCCCCCTCTCTCTCTCAATTTCTCTCTCCCAAGATCACTTTCACTTCTTAAACTACTTTTCTGTATTTGACTTTGTTTTTAGACACATTCTGCCCGTGAGACTCAGAGATGAACCTCAGAAATAGGCTACATGGTTGTCATATTCCAAAGATAAAGTCCTCTCTCTCACTATTCTTGTAGTAAATTGCATAATAGGTTTCTTATGCTTTATTGGTATTGTTTATATTGTTAGGTGTCTCATGATCAGTCAATCTGGAGTCTCATGCTTTTCTCAGCAGTCAAAGGTAGGTATTATACCTGGTAATCATTTCAGGAGACTTATATGTAAATAAAAGGGGACATTTTCCAACATATAAAGAGGTGCTGGGACTCAAGGAAGAAATGACCCTAACACAGCATCTTCTCTCATCAAATTCATGTCTCAGAAAATTTGATCAATAGTTTTATATTTAAATTTAGGTATACATTCCACTTCTTAAGTCAGTGTATATGTCTAAGCTGTGAATTTAAAATAAATCATCAGCTGAAAAACATTTGAACAGATACATACAAAGACTGATATTAAAGAAAATTTTAAGAACAAGCATATTCACAAGCAATTTGTTGTCTTTAACTGGAATATTATTATCATGAGTTTGTTAGTACTTTAATAATAATAGCTATTGACAGAACATAATAAACCAGAATTAGGTTTCAGATTTCAAAATGCTTAATGATGTCATAATTTTAGAATAGAATTTAAATAAATAAACTTATAATTCTAATTTATTATATTGTTTATTTAATTTAAAAGATTGTCATCTCTGTCACTGCACGTGGGATTGGGAATATGCGCTATCACATCTATTTGTATCAATATCACAATTTACATAGAATCCTCATTTACAATACCTCAGATATTGATTAATTTACATAATATGTACTTCTCATCAGTTACATATGGGCTAGCAAACTGCTAAAGATGCAAGCAAAATACATGCCAAATTAAACTCTTCCAGTAATTCACAAAGACAAACTAAAGGCATTTAATATTTTCAAAATGTTTTTGAACCTAGTCAACATATTTTTTCAGTGCTATACCACACAGAGCACTGGTGGGCCTTGCTTTCAATTCACTCCCTCCGTTAAGTCAATCAGTTGGACAACGCAATATCATTAAAAGTGAGAGACCCCCCAAATCCAAGCCATAAACCTAGGAAAAGCCTCAGGTGCTGACAGATATTCCATCAAATCTTATAAAACCTGATTGTGGCAATTATCTCCAACATCAGAAAGTCTTTTCAGAATTTTTTAAGACCAGAATTATGTCTCAAGACATGAAAACTCCCCTGATCCTGTAATCCTTAAAATGATGACAAGGTAAGGAACAATTGGGGGATTTTCATTCTCTTTTACTCTCCTGAATAGAGAGTACAAGATTGTTTCCAAGGTTTTAGGGACGCATCTGAATGATATCATTCCTGCCCTCATATACTAAGATTAGGAAGGATTCACCCTGGGTAGCTCTAAGAAGATAATACCTGAAAAATATTTCCATTTAACCCATCAGTCACATCTCCCCCAAATCATCATATGGATGCATCAGCAAATGTTTTTCAAAAGAAATAAATAAACTTAGTAAAAAGCCTTTGGATGGTCTTGTCCACCCCATTAGGTTGATCTGCTCGTAGAAAAGATTTAAATCTCTAATTTGCTCATTATGCTTCAATGCTCATCTTACTTCCAGCCAAATTACCACAGCTCTCCTGCCATCTGGTCATCATTCAACTGTTGTTTTTCTGGTGTCAGGGAAATTTTAAACACATAGAAAAAAGACCTTAAGGGATTTTGGAATGATTAGTATTCATGATAAATTCAGATTTTTTTAGCTTAAAAAAAAATGGTATGCAGCAATCAGGAATGCTGACCATTACAATTTTTTATATCATGAAGATCTAGGATATCATTGTAACTTGCAATTTGGGTCAGGATAATTTACATGCTAATACCTGTATTATGAATGAAATTTATTGATTAAAACCACCAAAGACCCAGTCTTCACTCATTTCATCATTCTATTTAATAACCAATTATATACTGCTTACCATGTCACAGCAGAAGGTACTGGAGATGTGAAGAGAAATGAAACACAGTTCTGCTAATGAACTAGTAAGGAAGGTAAGCACAGATTTACGCCATTGCAACTAAGTTACAGTAGGTGACAATTAAGGTCATAATTTCATGAGGAGAATACTTTTCATAGTTGCTAGTTCAAAAGTGAATGTTCTGAACCTCAGTCATCCACTTCTTGGTTAATGTGGAATAAAACATAAAAAAATAATAATAATAAAACATACACACAAGCGTGCGCGCACGCGCGCGCGCACACACACACACAAAACACATAAAGGAATATAGTTACACTGGCTGAGAAAAATTCACTTAGAACTCACTCATCTATAATCAGCATGGCTGATAGAGCTCAGACTTTGTAGCCTGAAAATAGATTTCATTATCTCACTATGTTTGGGGTTTATACATAAAGAGAACACACCTCTCTCAGAGCTGATCCATTAGGTATCTCTAACACTGGCTTATCCACATGGATTACAAAAGCTTATTGACTTTGAAAATGTATATGAATTAGGTTTTATAAGCAACCCTATCCTTTCCCATGCCTCCTCTACCAGAGTTAACTTCAACAGAGACCCTTAGGATAGGTAAGATTTCAAAAAAAAAGGCAAAAACAAAACAAAACTAGATGAAATACTCAAAGATGTTCTGTCTGAGCTGGAAGCATGTAGAGATCATTATGGAGATGCTACTAGAAATTAGCTGACTATTGAATATAGGAACACAAATATGGCTAGTCCCATTGGTGTATATTAGGGCAGGTGCTTGGCCCAATAGTCTAATAATGGTTGGAAGATTTGATTCAACCAGTTCACTATGCTGTGGTTGACCAGCACAGGTCAATGCTCAGGATTCATTATACTACAGGTGCCTATTTGAGAAGACGCATTGTTCCCCAAATCTGTAGCCTGTACCCAAATAGCCTAGTAAGCAACACTGTGTTTACTGTCCAGTTATTTTTCTTCTAAAACATTATTTTTCTAAAAGTTATTTTTCTAAATATCATTTCTTATCTAAAATTTATTTTTCTACTTACTTGTTAGCTCACAATTCAAGGTCCTATATGGTCTGGCTTTTACTTTTCTGTTCAGTCTTATCTCTTAACTGTTTTTACCTTGAACATTCACACTAACCTTACAAGACAAATATGATTCCCTGAACTCAAATATTACTTAATTATTAACAAACACCAATTTTCTTCCAAAAATATTCTCTTAAGAAGCTTTTAATAAACTTTTCTCTTCCCAAACAAAATTTTCCACTTCTTTATAAATGTCCCAACATGTATTTTTAGGGTAATACTAGCTACTGTGGCAAACAATCCCTAAGATTTCAGTGGAATAATATAGTAAAAGTTTTCTCTCAGTCAAATACAGATGTTCTTGAACAGCTGGCAGTTTTCCTTCCATTATGTAGCTCCTTTTATGTAGCTTCATTATCCTATAGGATCTTGTAGTTCTTTGCAACCAGGAGATGAGAAAAGAGAAAGCAGAAAATTTCACCCATTTCTTAAAAACCATGACCCATAAGTGACACTATCATTTTCCATCTCATTCCATTACTCAGAAATAAGTCTTATAACTAGTACAAAAAAAAGACTGGGTGATGCAACTCCTATTTGGGCATCCATCTTCCTGTGACAATGCAACACTGTGGAAAAAAATGAATATTTAGTGAGCAACTAGCTGTCTCTACCACACCGCTGAAATTGTACTTTCTCCTCTCATCATGCCTAAAAAAATTCTTTCATTAATACTAACTATTGTTATTTCATTAATAAAAAGTCAATAGTTTGCTTATAGTAAAATAATTAGTCTATCATAATGATATAATTATTTTATTAATATTAATAGCTAACACTTTTTATTCACTCATTACAGGGTAGAAATTATATCAAGTTCAAGTATTCTTCACTTACATCTTATAGAGTATGCGTTTTATTAGCCTTATTTTATACCAAAAGAAAATGATGCCTTTCGATGCACTTGTTAGCTGTCATACTTAGTAGCCTACATTTCGGGGCTTTTAAGATTGGTACTGTGACTGAAGAATCCATATTTTTATGTTATTTGTTTATAAATCTCTCTCTGTTGTTTCTCTTTTTTTGCTAGACCATAAGTTTTTTTATGCTAGCCGTGATTAAATCGTCTTCATTCTTGTTCTTGGCCTGGCCCATAATAAGAACTCTAAAAGTTTTGAATTGATGAAGATGAGGGATCAAAAGTGCATATTTAAGTAGGAGTTAGGAATATGTAGAAAGTTTTGAGAAGACAAAAGGAGGTAGTTATGTACAAAGGATTAAAGCAGAGACAGGAGACAGTTAAAATGTAGAGTATGACATTGCAAAAGTTCCAGTGAGAGAGAGCACAGGACATAACCGAAACCTTTGTGTTAGATATCATGCCAAAAAGTTGGTAGTTATTAGATGAGATAATACCCAAAATTTGGTAATCAATAAGAGGTGGGAAGCACGAAAAATGAGAAGAATCAAAGAATCAACTGACTTAAGAGTACAATTAACCAAAATAGAAAAAAAATAGCAAGGTGGAAAGTTTATTTGAGTTGAATAATGGTTCAATTTGGGATATAGATAGTCAGTTTTTCTCTGAGAGATAATAATGCATGTGTTCTATAGACTTGAAGCTCAACAAACCAAGCCATTTTATCTGTGTATAGGCAAGTAGCTGCAGATTTATAAGCTAGGAGATAACACCATTTATGAATAGGTGATAAAAGACAAGTTAGTAAGAAAAGCAAGATTAGTGAAGAAAAAAAAGCTAGAAAGAAAGTCACAAGTGATTTTTAGAAAATAGTTAAAATGCTACTAAAAATAAGTAAAAAAAAACATTGAAAAATATCTAATAAAGTTTATATTTTAATTGTTATTATCATAAGCAAGCACTTACAATTGAATGACAATGGCAAATCGGAAGGCATTGGATTCGAGAAACAGGAGATGGTGACAATTCTTTCTCTCTAAGGATTTGAACACATAGGGAAACTTCTAGATAGTACAGTAACTGAAGGCATATCCATGAACAAAAAGACTTAAAATAGGAAATCTTGACTATATTTCACAATGAAGGAAAACGATGGAGGAGTTGGAGAAATTGATTGTACAGGGAAAATATTAGCAATACTAGAGGGTACTAAGGAAGTGGAAGGTGTGAAGTTTAAGAAAACAAGCAAACAAAAGAACCCAGAGATAAGTAGAGTAAGACTTGGACACAAGAGACTCTTCTTTTTCTTTCCACTTTCATCTGGGAAGAAGACGGTAAACATGAGGTGCCATAGGTATACATTCGGAAACAGACTGGAACACTGTTCAAGTTTGTTTTAATTTTTTCTTTTCTCTTTCAAGTAGTAAGTACCACTATTGCTAAGTAAGACAGATGGTGTGTCAGAAAAGTTTGGAAGAAAATTATAGGAGATTAAGAAGACAAATGGACTTACAGGCCGGAAAAGAAATATAACTACTCCATTTTTAGTATCAATTGTTGGCACAATTTTCACTGCATTGGAATCTTCATTACTTTACTAGGGTTGTCATAATAAAGTATGACAAATGGGTGGTTTAAACAACATAAATTTATTGTGTCCACGATCAAAGTGTTGGTGAGGTTGGTTTCTTCTACAAACTGTGAGGAAGAATCATTTCTGTGCCCTTCCCTAACTTCTGGTGATTTTCTGGCCATCTTTGGTGCTCCTTGACTTACAGAAGCATCACTCTGTTCTCTGGCTTCATCTGCTGATGGTACTGTCCCTATGTGTATCTCCATGTCCACATCTCCCCCCTTTTTAAGGACAATAGTCATAGTATATTAGGGGCCCACCCTATCCCAATATGATCTCATCTTAACAAATACATCTGCAGTGAACTTATTTCCAAAGAAGACCACATTCTGAGATAGTGGGGGATAGTTAACTTATAAATTGCAGGGAGGGTACAATTCAATGACAGGATAACAGAATCCCACCATGGTGCACAGGTTGGTAGCCACTGAGAAAAGCATTTTTCTTAGTCAAATAAAACAAAAACATTTTCTTTACATTAATTTTAATCACTTGAAAAATGAACATTGTGTTGTCAAAACACAACTGCTCTCACACAAAGAATTCCCAACTGTCAAATGCAAAGGCTTTTTTTCGATTTTCATCATACTCAACTTCTATGTGCCAGCTGACGTTCTCCTCTTTGACAGTTTTTCCCCTTACCTAATAATAATATCTCCTGTTCATTGCTCTCTCATGTCTCTTGCTCAGACCTTACTGAGGAATACTTTCTTCTTCTATATATCTGAAACATGCCTAAATAGTCTGGAACCCATATACTCATTTCTTTCTTTCTTCTGTTGACTACAATATCTTGATCCCTATGCAAACTTAATTTCTAAGTTCCAAATTCTCATTCCTATTTCTTATTATAAAAATTTAGTGTACAAAATTGAACTCATAGTCACCTTCCCAATGTCCTCGTTGTCGAGCAAAGCAAATGTTACTACCATAATGAAATCATATTCATGCTCTCTGCACCAGTCACATTGTCACCATTCTATTGAGAATTATTTCTTACACATATTACTAAGACAACTCATACTAAGTCTACTTAATTTCTAATATTATCTATTTTTTCTTAAATTGAGGCCAAATTTGAGTTCCTAAAGGACAGATTAAAGCACATTTTTGCTCAAAAGCAGCCAACGATACATTTAGATTATTATTCTTATCAATACATTTTATTTGATACATTATATTGCTTTTTATTACATATATTTATATAATTTTCATAATTCTGTGAAGTAAAATGTATGTGTTTATATTTTTCAAATGGCTTCGAAAAGATAATTAATTTTCTCAAGGCTATACATTTACTTGTGCATTTAAAAATGTTAATTGAGCCCTGGTTGGTTTAGCTTAGTGGTTAAAGCGTCGGGCCGCAGACCGAAGGGTCGCAGGTTTGATTCTGGTTGAGGGCACATACCTAGATTCCAAATTAGATCCTTGGCCCTGGTTGGGGTCATACGGAGGCAATCAGTCAGTGTGTCTCTCTCACATTGATTGATGTTTGTCTGTCTCTGTCTCTCTCTTTCTCTCTCTCTTCCTCCCTTCCACTCTCTCTAAAATATCAATGGAAAAATACGGATGAGAATTAACAACAACAAACAAATATTGATTAAGCACTTATTGGTGCTGGGTCCTGTGACTAGCACTGAGATTTATTTTTTTCTTTTTTATTTAATTATTTTTCACTGAGATTTCAACAATAAAAAGAAATGTTTACCTTGTTTCCATTGAGCTTACATTCTATTGGAGGGGGCAGACAGGAAATTAGTATATCAAAATTATGTAAAGTGATTACATATCTGTGTAAGATGTATGAAGAAAAAAGTGATGAGAAAAAGCCTAATGTTGGTAGTAATATGGAAAATGATACATTATAGAGGGTGGGCAGAAGATCACTCTAAAAAGACAATGTACAGTAGAAAAAATTTTGGGTATCTCTCAATTTCTGACTTCTACCCATTTTTTCTGCCCTTTTAGGTGTCTACCATTCTTATTACTTAAATATTTTCTGAGAGGAGTGAAGAAGTTTGATGAAGAAATGGAAATAAACATTTTCGTCAAGTCTACCATTTTAAATGTTATTTATCCATTAATTACTTTTATGTTAAGTAAGCAATTAAAGAGAAAGGACTGAAAAATAAGAGAATATATGCTTGCCACATATAAATTATATCCTGAATTCTTGTTTTGTATGGCATTCCATTATTTAAAATACATATATATATATATATATATATATATATATATATATTTATATGAGATTTTTGGAGAAGAGAAGAACATGAAAAACAGAAATAGGGAGTGGACTGTCAAACCAAGGGAATGAGTAGAGTCTATGTAGAAACATAGTCAAACCTGGCACAGGGATATTTAAAATATACAGAATGTCTCGTATTTAAATTTTAGCTAGCTCCCGCCATTTTTCTGTGTCATACAGTAATATCATTTTATATTTTAGGGAATTAAAAAGAAAGTGTAGGTCTATAGTGGAATGAACTGGAGCACTGTTGTAGAAGTTGCTATATGAAGAATTAAATAAGGAGCAGACATTTTGAGGTTATAAGGCATTTATGCTTGCCCCTCTGCAATTCTTCATATCTTAAGGTCATTGAGAAATACTGGAGATGAATCTACGCTTTCCCAGTTACTTGGGTTGATTTAAGCCATTTTATTAGTATATTTTAAAAACTGCCAGTGAAGCTTATAGTGTCAAAACTAGTATCCTTCACTGAAATGCCAAATTTAATTCTGGCATAGATTTCTATATCTGGGAAGTAGACTGAATGATCATTTCACCCAGCAATGTTTTGGGGGGAAGATGGATGTATCAACCACCCACAATGTTGCAGATCTCTACGCTTAACAAGTAGACACTTAACAATCTCCCTTGAGAGTTAAGTTCTTTATCACTCTGATAGTCGAGAAGTTTATTTTAATTCAAGCTATTTATTTATTTATTTATTTTGTATGGGGAAACTTGTGTTATAGTGAAAAGGGCTGTGGGTTTTAAACTTAATATATCTGGGTTCAGATCTCATCCACTCAGTGCATGAGGCTATCTGAAAACTTGCTGAACTCTCAGTTTCACCACACACGGATATGTTGGCAATAATATCATATATTTTACACATATGTTGTTAGAAATAATTTATGTAAAGATATATTTCAGAGTGTGGTATATGGCAAGCTTCAATCAATGGTTCTTATTACTCTTATTAAAAATATTGTTGAAAGTGCCTAAACAAAGTGAATCGCTTGGTGTTAAAGGCTGTAATCTTAATGTGCCCTCACTTAAAAGTGAATTAAGGAGTGAAAGATATCTGGAGGAGTGAATTCTGTGTTGTTTAAAAGTACCTTGAACTGGAAATAAAAACATGTGCATTTTAACCTCAGTTTTATATAGTAAAAGCAACTTTGTGCTCCTCTGCAAACAAGTTACCTCTCTGGGTAGCAGCTATCTAGTCTGAGTAACAAGATAACACAAGCAGAAAAAAAAAAAAAAAAAAAAAAGGCAGACAGGATTTGGTTTACAAAGTCATTAAGGTTCCTCCTTGCTCCAAGATACTACTTTCATTTACTTATTATTATTATTATTTTTAATGGCTGACATCATATACGAGGAAGCAAGGATTTAGAGACAGTAGCCTAAGGTTCTGAGACCTTTCTGCCATGAATAGCAGTCAGGAATATATTTTCTAAAAGTAAAGATGACTAGGAACATAAATGCCTGAGTAAGTGTATTGAATTTTCTTTTACTCTGCTTCCAAATAGCAGTGGTCCCAGTTTAACAGTTGTATTGGTGTTTTTAAACAATTCATCTCCATCCTACTTTAATTAAACATGCACTTTCTCCAGTTCCCCACACTTGTAAAAATGTAGCTTGCAATTTGACAGAATGATATTATAGTATTGAGCAATATGTGAATTGGTTTAAAAGTAACCAGAGTTGAAGCATACATCAATCACCACAAGTGCAAACGCAGGTCACTAAAGCTGTCAATTTCAATCAGCTCTGTAATTAAATACATCACCAATATGGATTTTGTGTAAGAATGTCACTTGTTCTTCAGATGTCTGCTATGAGGACAAATCACACTTCAGTGTCTCTGCACAGGCATGCTAAACAGAGTATTTTTAAAAGAACATCTTCATCCATCTTTCTTGATTTGTTAAGTAGAAATCCATTTACTAATGTGCAGTCTAAAAGCTATGTTTTTAAATATATAGTTGAACTGCTTTCTATTTAATTAAAATGTTGCAATATCTCAGTAGACATTTTAAAGTCATCTTTCACACCTTTAGTGGCATTTGTTGTGAAATAAATAGATAATGAATAATAATCATCTTTTAAGAGGCTGAACAATTTGTAATTATGGATAATTTGTAATTAGAGATTCTTTATTATGTGTTCAAAAAGCAGAAGATGTTTTCAGTTATGAAGAAATAAATTATTCATTTTGATTTCAGCATGAGAACAAAACTATTTCACATTTAGAAAAATCTTTTTTTTAACAGCTATAAAGTGTCATCTCCTTCCATTACACTTACCACTTCATGGGAAAAGACTGCAACAAAGCCGTATTACCAAATATATATTGCCTGCCATTTGATTTAATCTTCAAATAAGCTCCGGGAAGCAGGACCCTGGACAGTTAATCTTTAGTTTTGTAGCCCATGCACATTTTCAATAAGGTTACTGGGGAATTAGGCCCAGTAGGGAGAGGAAAAGCATATTGTCTTATTCCACAGGCAGCTGTTGTGAGCCCTGTTAGCAAATTATAACTTCCTTAATTATGAAATACTTTATTAGTAGAAGCTCTATCATCATGTCTGTGCTAGTCAAAGTCACAGTAAATCCGGAGTATGAGTTTCAAACATTTTTCAAAAATTCTCCTGGATAATAGCATATCCCATATAATATTTCTTGTCACAAGGATCATCAGAACACAAGGCCCAATAATAGAGCTTGTAATAATAAAGAACAGAGACAATAGTTGGGGCCCCAATAATGATAATAACTAAAAATAAAACACTCGAGGAAAGGTGTTATAGGAATAAAAAAGTGATAGTAACTGTTCATTTTAGATTGTGCTGTCCTGTCTTCGTTAATGATACACTGTACACACTCCTTTTTCTCAAGCATCTTTTCATTGCTCCTATTTAAACAATACCTTCACAAAACAACAAGTTGATAAATAGAAAACATGAATCTGGGGGAAAAAAATCTCAGAAGCTAACTATCATTCTGCGTGCCATCCAGAAAAAGAAATGAAATAGTCAGAGGAACATAAAACAAGGGGCATTAACCACAAGTTGCTGACTTGAGGTTTTGGGGTTTTTTGTTTTTGTTTTCCTTTGTGGTCAGCAGTAGCATGCAATAACTCAGGAGCAATTTTCATGAATTATTGCACCTGCTCAATGTATTTGGGAGTAATCTTTATAAGTTAAGGCCTTGCTTAAATAAACCTACATGTTGGCTTCAGATAGACCTTAAATGGCATGAGAATACTCTTCTTTAACTTGTTTTCGTTCCTTGACCTTCATGTTCATCCATTGTTCTTGAAATGCATAATTAGCATGAAATCATCTTTTCCAGACCAAATACTAAATAACTAGGATAAAATGTAAAATTGAGTTTAAAGAGTGAAAAAAGTAAAACCAATAAAATTTGCGTGGACTTTATTGGAGATATGTGACCTGCCAGTGCTGAGAAAGAGTTTCTACCTCCTCTGCAACCAAAACCCGGCCCTTGCTTTGATGCTGCTGTGAACTCTCTCTGCGTCCCCAGACACTGTCACGTAACCCCAGCAGTCATTTCAATTATTTTACAAGTTTCCTGAATCCTCTGTTCCGTACCTTTCAGCATCCCCTACGACAGTGCTTGTCTCCCACTTCAGAGAAAAAACAAAAGTGAGTAACAAAGGTCAACCGGTAGAACAATCTCACTCCAAACTATCAACACTCACCATTCTTCTACATTTTCATAGACCGATTAGCTTTCTATGTGAAATTAACCATTCTGCCATTGCTTGGGATTATCATCTGTTATTCACCACCACTGCTCTCCATTAGTTATCTCCCTTACTCCTGCCTATATGTGTCCCTTCTTCTTAACTGATTCTGTCCCTTTTACATAGAAACAATTTTAAGTTTTCTCCTGTTTAAAGTGACAGTGCCCTCTCATCTTTATATTAATCTCCTAACGAGTGAGGTTCTTCCTCTTTTCTTAATGAAGAAAATATGGTTCCTATAGAATATACATACTCTACACATTATTTCATCTCTCCTTCTGCCATTATCCCTTTCTTGTCAGACATTGATCAACTTCTTGTGGTTAAAGTCGGTAATTTTTAGGCAATATATTACTTCCTGTCTTTATCATTTGACATTATTGACCTTTCTTTAATGCCTAGAAAGCAACATTCCTTCCCTTGTAGTGAGACTTTCCAGGTACTCATCTGCTGGAAGGTGGTATCCTCCAGGCTTTGGTCTTGTTCTCTCATACTCATGGGCACCTGGACCACTCCAAGCTCTACTCAGTGACAGCAGACAAAACTTACCCCGAGTTCTAAATATATAATAAGCTCACACTGGATGCCCAATGTCACCTCTATACTCTCTTCCAAATTGGTTCCTCTCTATTCTTATTTTTCTCTATTTTGAAGAAAGGTCATCTTTTCCCTGAATAGGAAAAGTATGTGAAGATAACAAGTAATGTCTATGTGAAAGAAAAGTAGGTTGTTTTTTGTTAGTTTTTGTGTGTGTGTGGGTTTTTTGTCTTGTTCTGTTTTGTTTTTTTTAGGTTCTATATTCCCAATGATAGTTATTGGCTGGATAACTTTGTATTACAATAATTAAAATAATTTTTTAAAATAAATAAATTACAAATCGTATTTTCTTAATTATCTTTGTTACAAGTAATATTTATTGTCACTATTAACAACGATAATAAAACAGATGATGTTGTAAGGGAGGAAAAACTATTTTTCCTCTATCCTTCTGATTTGTTATCTGAGACCCTGGTAATAAGGGACAGGGCAAGTGAAAAACAAGTAAGTTTGTTATGCAAACATGCCTACGTGTACATGTAGATACCCAGGGTAAAGCCAGTAAGTTTCTGGAGGTGGTTTTGAATTCAGGTTTAAATACCTTCTCAAGAGGGAAAGGGAGGGAGGATCTGGGCCTCTGTGAGGAAAGGGAATATCTTTAGGAGAGATGAACGGGGCTCTTAGAAGAGTAATGGGAGGTGTGATAGCTGTGACAAAGTTTGTCTGGGTGTGTTGTTGACTTTACGTCTCCTCTCCTGTGATGAGTCAATATTCTCTGATTGATGAAACTCTGGGGGAGAAAATTTATGACAATTAAATTCTTTTCAGAAGACCTGTCTCTAGGCAGATATGAGGAGTTCAGAGAACACCTCTCCCTACAGTTGATCTTTTCCAAATGCCTATTCCTCAAAATAATCAATATGCCACAGTGGCATATTTTCAGTTGGCATATTCTGCTACTTTTCAATATCTAAATATGCTGAAATCTCTTGAGAATATATACAAATATTAAATTAACATTGAAACTCTAGTGTAAGAAATAATTATATGATTAATATATTTTAAATGACAGACAGGACAAAGCTATTTTATTTTTATTTTAAAGTCATCCATTTATATTAGCTTTTTACAATAGTAGTGCTTTGCAGAAAAGAATCAACCAGCTATTTTTGTATTGGTTTCATTCATTGGTAAAACATCCCTAAATAACAATAACTACTTGTCACTAAAAAAAGATAATATATGGGAAAATTGAAATTAAATTGTACATTACATAAGGGAAATCTATATAAGATAGATCCAACATACTAAAAATGTTACAGGAGAAATCAATAGGCCAGATTTCCTTGTCACTTGTGGGAGTGGGGGGTTCTGGGGTACCACTAAAATAAGCATTTTTAGAGACCCCCCATGGGAGAATGAGATGTGGTAAAAGATTTTAATTACAAGGAGTTACATTCCTGGGGCTGCAAAGTCCCATGTCCTTTAGCCCAGTCCCTGGAAAAGGGGCAGCTGGGGCTTTAGCAGAGCTAGAAGCAGGGCCAGTGTCCAGAGTTTCCTTTCCATGTTGCAGCCAGGTCTAATACAGCATTAGTCCATTAGTGCATTGCATGGCATCCACATGGCTGTGGGCCATGTGGGCGAATGCAGGGAACACACCCCACCCCTGCAACCTGAGAGCCAGGAGCTCAGGCAAGCAAGAGAGAGAACCAAGAGAGGCAGAGAGAGTGGGAACTTCCGTTGTTTAGAAGTTTAAATATTCAGGTTTCATGTCCTAGCAGTGTCCACATCTATTCTGGCCACTGACTTGTTCCCAAGTGTGACTGACAAGTAAGCATCCCCCCACATCATCCAGACCCTTCCCCCATGGACCTGCAGGGAGTAGACTTACAAAGTGTTAAACTGCAGCTTTCTGGCAAAGCTGTATAAATGGCATGCCTATATTTTCTAGTCTCCCCTTCACTCCTTTCCTGTTAAATAATAACTAGGTTATTGTAACAGTATGAAAAGCATCCTGTCCATAAATTGCTTCATATAGAACATGGAGTCCACTAGAATAATATACTGTTTCTAGAATCTTTAAAAAGGGAAGATGAATTTATTAATAAATCCATATTTGAGACCTTAAATGCCAAGACTATTCCATTATTAGTCTCCTAACAGCTCTAAACAAATTAGGAATAATGATGGTGGTATTACTGGAAAAAGAATTAAGATAAAAAATTTTAAAATCATAGATACTAAGTAATCTATTTATAAAATTCATAAGAAACATGGGTTTGAAAGCTTTACAAATACCTCAAAAAATAAAGAATCAAATTACACCAAAATAAATTAGAAGATTTCAGAGACATTATTATATTCTACCTACTGTGAACTTCAGATAAACCACATTAAAATATTATGTATGTTTGCAGAGAAGGAGTTCTTTGCTTCTAAAGGTCTGTGCTCCCTTGCAAGTTACTGGCTGGCTCACTGTGGATTAAAATGATGAAGTGGTCTACAGGGACAAAAAGAAGGCCTTGGGCAACCACTCACCTTACAATGTAAAACCATTTCTTACCAAATTAAACACAGAACACGTAGCATTGAACTCTGTTCACTTTTGTTTTGTTTCTTTTATCTTTTCTATTTGAAACTCAAGAGGCAATGCTGTATGAAAACATTAAGGTTGATTTCATTTGTGATTTGAAGAATATCCATATTACAGATTATTAAATTAATGGCAATCTAACCTTGAAAGCACCTCTATCTGCTGAAAGAGCAACACTTCATCACCTGTTTTGATTCATTAATGTATCATTTAACTTGGTATGACACATGTTCAGCAGTTATAATTACATTATGGTCTTCCTATTACATCAGCTCTGCTCCAAGTTTCTGTCACCACGAGTCCAATTTTCAACATAGAGCAATCCACTGCACTCTTTCCTTATTAGTGTCATCTTCAATGTAGCAGAGAGGCTGAACCATTACTTGGCACTGAGAGTTTAACAGCAATTAACCCCTGCTCTATCCCCAGGGAGAAGTACATCAGCAACTTGCCAAAACACTGTAAACAAGCCGGCCAAGATCAATGTGCAACCACGCTGGCTGTGGAGCACCTAGTGTATTAATTTAGGGTTGATACAGGAGGAAAAAAGGAGGATATGGTCTGCATAAATTAACCTCAGTCACTCCCCTACCCTAAATGGATGTTTTCTTCCCAAAGATAGATATAGAACTGGAAAAAAAAATTAGAGAATCATGCTCACAGTTAGCAAATATATTGCATGTTTATCCAGCTTTATTGCCATAAGGAAATAATTATTGAATTGATTAGTTCACTGGATGGTCTTGTGAAGATGGAAAATGAAATGGATAAACAATGTATTCACATAATTTAAGGGTCAACTCAAAGAGCAAAGGACAAAGCAAACTCCATTTTGAGATATTCCTTAGGTGTTCAAATACACAACTGAGTGGCAAAGGGAGCCACACACCATTATCCGTACATTTCAACCTGGAATATTCTCAGCAGGACAAAGCGATGCTGAGATGAAGTAAGTTCTGAGAGTTGGTGGTACAAATTCTAAAAAAGTCCAAAGACAGTGCCCAGAGCAGAATGTTTTCTTACATCTTCTAGGCTCATTCTACCAAACTTTGTAACTGCAGAACGCCTCAGCACAAAGCAAGATATTTTACTACTGTAGTCTCCCTGAAGTGGGAGGAGCATATGTTGAGAGGATAAGTGTCTGCTATGGAAATAAGGGATGTTGTCTGGCTGGTGTGGCTCAGTGGATTGAGCGTCATCCCATGGACTGAGAGGTGCAGGTTCGATCCCTGGCCAGGGTGCTTGCCGGGGTTGTGGGCTCGATTCCCAGTAGGGGGCGTGCAGGAGGCAGCTGATCCATGTTTCTCTCTCACATCCATGTTTCTATCTCTCCCTTCTTCTCTGTCTAAAAAATCAATAAAAACATATTTTTTTAAATGTTAAAAAAAAAAAGACTTAGCTTGTTACCTCACTTCAGTGCGTAAAAAAGATCACAACTCTAACGTGCCCATTTTCCTGTTGTTACTTGAGTCACATTTGTGTGCCCATACTATGTTTTATAACACTACCATCCCAGGACTGGCACCACACTTAAGCCCTTTCAGTATAATAACAACTGTACCTCGTGCTGAGTGGTAGCCCAGCTTCACTTTGGAGAGAAACAATGGCTCTTGTAGATACAGAATTTCTTTTGTATGCAAATACTAATTTATTCATTTGTCTGCCTTGCTTTCCTCTCCATATATTTTTTTTTGAAGAGATGGAAATTTTTTGTGTAATTGTCTTATTGCTGTTCCTTATTTAAATAATCATGTTTCTCTAGACCTTGGGAAATCTTAGAATCTGAAAACATCTGAGAGACAGATGACAGTGTATAATTTTATTTAGGAGTATTTTTATCATTAATTTTACACATCGAGATCCCAATATTCTTCAGAATAGAACATGAACCTAAGAGATAACATGACTGATGAAAATTAGTTCACAGCGTGAGAGCAGCGAGTTTTAAGTTGCTAGACAATATTTATATTTTTATGCTAAATGACTATCAAATGACCATATAGAAATAAAATATAGGGAATTTCTTTTCAAAACTGATTAAATTATTGCTTATATACATGCTAGTTTTATGACACACATTCAACAGTCTTGTTTTATTTAATTTCTCAATTACATTTAGTATAAATGTAACTCTTGAAATCTTTCTTCACATGGCCTTTAGAATTACCACACTTTTAAATCTCCTTTTATTTCACTGTGCCCTCCTTTTAGTTCCCTTTTCTGGATTCTCCTTCTTGTCCTTTCCCTTGATGTTTGAATCCCTCTAAGGCTCAGCCCTGTAATTCATTCCACACTCTCTGCCCAGTGATTTCACTTAGCACATCCTCCTAAATGCCAAGTGCAGGACTGAAAACTCATACACTTCTTTATCCAGTCCATCTCCTTCCTTGAGATCCACATTTGCATATCCAAACCCCTACTCTACTTCACTAAAGGATTCATGTATAATATGCATTTCAAACTTAACAGGACCAACACAGAACTCATGAGTCTTCCATAAACCAAAAACTTGAACATCATTCTATTTTACCCTTAAATCTCATGAAAAATGTATCTGGAGTGAAAGAGCAATATAATATGAAAAAAAAATGAAATAGATGTATTTGTGGAGAGACATAAACATATACATTTAAAAAGATAAGGATCTTTGATTGAATCTATCTGAAATTCTAGTATTGCTCAATAGCATTATTAATATAGTTTGTAAATATCTTTAAAGATTTAAGAGTTATATACCTATTACAAATGTCTATTTTTAAAGTAATTATCATTTGAGAAATTATCTGCTGTCAAATTAGGTTATCAGTACAAAACAATATTATTATCTCCCTTTCTTAAGATGTAGCATTCTGGTCTTATGATAGGACAATCATGTTAAAGCAAATTTCATGTTGTGAGTTGATCTCAATTCATTAGCTCAAGGTACTACAGCATTAAACTGTATCTCATAAAGTCACTTCTAACCGATACAGACTCTCTGAGATTGCCTTAATCAATCAATTTAGATAGTAGCGGACCTCCCAGGATAATGGGTAACAGGCGGTGAGGTCTCATTTATCTTATATTCCAAGTAAAGTTAGGAACCTTTTGGGGAAAGGGTAACCGAAGTCAGGTTTTTCCAACCATTGGTAGGCAGGGAATGAAGCATAGTTTAACCCCCTGCACACTGCTTTGTTCTCCTGCCCCTTCTAGACAACTCATTTAACAAATTTCTGTTGAGTACTTACTATACACCAGGTACAGTTCTGGAAATTGAGGGTATACAGTGTGCAAAAACAAAAGCTGCGGACTTCATAATTTAATGCTTAAATGGAAAATTTTGATAATTTTTTAAAGTGCATAAAATGTGTAGTACATTGGATGAAGATAAGGGTTAATGGAGAAAAGCAAAGCAAGAGGATAAAATAGGAAATTCTGGGAGGGAATAATAATTTCAAATTCATTGGTCAGTGAAAGCTACATTAGAAAGGGACATTTGAACAAGGACTTGAGTCATTCAGGAAACAGGCATCACAATCTCAGCTGAGCTGGAGAGAACTGAACTGTCAGGTGTTAGAATAGCCAATTAAAGCAACAAGCCAAAAGTGAAAGTAACAATCAAGCCTTTAATCATTTACTGAAATAGTATAACCAAGAGGTTAAAACCAGAGAAAGTGCCAACTCTCCCCAACCCCACCCTCAGTTCCATTTTACCCCAAGTAATGGCACACTGGTAGAGGATTAGGTGGATTAGTATAGATGTGAGTCCTCTTCCTGTGGATGAAATACACACCCGCCCCCTGCCCCCCGCCCCCAAAAAATAGTGTCTTGCAGTTTTATAGACCTAAGGGCTAGGACAAGGGGGATGAAGGGCTTGGAATGGGAAAGCACTGAGCACTGAGTTAGAGTTGGGAAAAATGTCTTCAACGTTTTCCTTCCCCTCTATGAGGAGTTATTGGTAGATGCACCTAAAGCCCTTGACCCGAAGATCTCATATAAAGAAACCTAGTAATGAAGATGTCTGGGCTGGGACTGTAAATATATGTAAGACCTTGGGCAGCCAGAGGGCCTGAGTTTGTGACTGCAACTCCCTTCAGAGACTGTAATGCACCAGTTGTGCAGCGAATCGGATGTGGGAGGCAGCTTTCCTCCATGAGGCCTGCCAGGGAAAGTGGCAGAGATGGTCCTTATGACTTTGGTTAAATTCAGTTTAAATATGAGCTCTAGAAATCATCTATTAATATCTATCTATCTATCTATCTATCTATCTATCTATCTATCTATCTATCTATCTATCATCTACCATCTATCTATCTACCATCTATCTATCTGCCTAGCCTTCCCCTGGATAATAGCAACCCCTGAGGGAGCAGAAGACAGTAGCCCAGACCTGATTAATGGTCACAGGGTCTGGACCTCTGGCGGGCTAAAGACAACATCTTGACCCCAGTTATGTTTCAGTTCCTGAGCTCTAAGATAAAATGATCTCATGGCTACTTTCCCATAAGACCAGACAGAGGGACACTGGGAAAGACCTCAGAGCTGTCCTCAAGACCTGAAGAAATGATTCATGACCCTTAACTCACCTTCAACCAATCAGTTCCCAGCACCACCCAAAACACACGGTGTCTTGTGATTTGCCATATATATTCTGTGATCTATACACCATCTCGGAGTTTGGGCTTTTGAGAATTAGCTTCCCATTCTCCTGGATGGTGCCATTCATAATAAAATAGCCAGTATTTCTCCACTGCAGTTCTCAGTGTCTAGTGTTTGGTTCTGTTAGTGCCAGGTGAACAAACTTTTTCTGTTCTGTAAAAAAAAAAAAAAAAAAAAAAAAATGCCTTCGTAATTGCTAATGGTTAGACATACTGTATAGGTTTCCTGGCCTGGAGCCAGATTCCTCAATAGGAATGGTGTGGAAACAGCAGGTGAGAAATCCCTGAGAGAGAAGCATGGCTGGGCTGTTAGAAAAGCATCTAGGAGGAGATAAGAGCTGTTAGAAAGTGAGACCTGGAGGGAGAATCTTAGATGATGAAGTTAGGAAAGTGCCAGATTGAATAGAGCTTTGGAAACCCCTGGGGGAACTCTGGCTTTTACTGAGGGCAGTGGGGAATGATCGGATGAGTTTGGTAAAAGGAATGCCGTGATCTAACTTATGCTTTTTGTTTGTTTGTTTGTTTTTACAAATTATTCTGACTTCCAAGTTTAAAATAAAGTATTGTACAGAGAAGGGTAGAAAGCTAATGAAATGACCCAGGAAAATACATGATGGTGGTTTGGACTGGGGTGACATAGTAGAGGCAGTGAAAAGTGATGAGATTCTTATATACTTTGTAGGTAGAACCAGATACCCGATAGATTCTATGCGAGTGTAAGAAACAGAAAGGAATCAAGACACGTGCCAAGACGTTTTAGCCTGAGCAACGAGAAGATTGGAAGTTTTAGTTACTGAAATGAGAAAGATGACTGGAAAACAGGTTAGTGTGTGTATTGGGGGAGTAGGGTTTGGGAAAGTTTGAAGTTGGATTTTTAATGTCTATTAGGAATTCCACTGATTGTCTTGTAGGTTAATGACTTGATGACTAGACGAGATCCTGGAATGCAGGGGAATGATTCAGGCTAAACATCTAGATTTAGGAGTTTTCATCATATAATTAGAATTCAATGCAACAGGATGAATGAGATCATGGAGTGTGAGAGTATAGAGAGAGAATAAGTCCAAATATGAGGCCCTGGAGCCCTAATCTTGGTGCCATGGTTGTCACTGTGAAGTGGTCCTGGAGATGAGCAGGCACAAGCAAAAGAGACTGAAAAGGAACAAAATGATAAGTAGGGTAGGAAGAAATCCAGAAGGATGGCATAGTCCCTTAAAACCAATGAAGACAGCATTTCAAAAAATAAAGGAGATCAGCTGTATCACAGGCTGCTGAGAGGTCAGTATTAACTGCCCCAGACAAGAACCATTCCTGTTGGGAGGAAAGTGTGCACGTTAATCTATCGGAGGAGAGCATTAGCACTCATGAGGAGACAGAGGCTTGGTTAGGCAGTGAGGGACGGGACCATGGGAAGGGAAGGCTGAGACACGGGGCACGTTGAGATGACTTGGGGCTCAGCACACAGGCAGGCAACGCAGTCCACAGTGTATCTGGAGGTTTATTCGGACTTTATAGATCTCAAAATAAAACTAAAATTAACATGGGAGATGGGTGCCTTCAAGGCCAGAAACTCACAGCCCCCATTTATAGAAATGCAAACTAGAAGCTCCTGGAAGGAGCACATAACCAAAAAAAAAAAAAAACAAAAAAAAAAAAACAAAAAAAAACCCAGAAAGGCTGGTTTCAAGCAAGGCAACAGGATTGCTGAAGGATTGGATTTGGGGGAGAAACCAAAAGCAAGCATAGGGTTGCTCCAAGGGCATTTCCCCTCCTCCTCCTCACTAATAGTCTGGGAGATGTTGAAATGGTCATAGAAAGGGAAGCCACCAAAGCCCCTGGAGATGATCTAGGGCTGACTTCAGTCTGGTGGAAAACACAAGCTTTAAAATGTACCAATGCTGCTAAGGCAGAATTCCTTGAAAGGACCAGTCAGATGTTAGCAAAGTATTTATCTACCCCTAGACAACAGAGCCCCCTGGGCATCCCACTTGGGCCCCCGCTGCACTGCGGGGAGCCTGTCTATCTTTCAAATAAACTTTCCTTTCTCTTACCCCTTGGTCCGTGAACTCATTCTCTGGTTTTGGGAAACAACAAACCTGAACACCACTGCTTGGTTTTACACAGACCACTCATTCAAAGAGCTTTGCTGTTAAGACAGAGACGTGAAAATGTAATAGAAGAGGACATAGTTGATCTTTTATCCAAATTCCTTGTAATGGGAGAAATTGCTGACCATTTGTGTACCAATGGGATGATTAAGTAAATAAAAAAAAAAATTTTGTGATTCAAGAAAATGAAGGTTGAATTTCTAGAGCTATGTCCTCGAATAGGGAAAAGAGATGTATTTAGAACACAAGTAAGGGGTTATCCTTAGAGTATAGCATGAATAGTTTATTCAAATTGATGGAGGAGAAGTCAAAGAGGAGGGTGAGTTACAGGTGAGTGGGTACAGGCAATAGTGGGGACTTGTGAAAACCACCTTCTGATCCCCGATTGCTTCTATTTTCTGAGTGACGTAGAAAAAGTTATTTGCAAAATCATTTCTGACTCTTAATTAGGTAACTAATGCCAGTTAACACGAAGGGCCTGCCAAAATGCAATGGTAGTGAATTTTAAGTTAATTAAGCCAGAATGGTTGTGCTTTTTCTCTAGCTGTGATCAGCTAGGTGGCTGCAGACAATGCATATGCCAAGAGTTGCATTTAATCAGGGTTAAAGTTTTGCTCCATAATTATGACAAAATAAGAATCTTTTTCATGATCTGCTCCCCTCATCTACTGTCCTCTTTTTTCTCCCTCACGCCTAAAATTCTCTAGAAAATTGAGCGTTTAATGTCTTTCACATAACTTGGCTTAGAAAATGTAGATCAATGTCTTAGTATATGAATCCATATTATCCAATCTATTTAAAGCAACACCAGCGGCCAAAACCCTTCTTTGAAGATGTCTTGTTATATCGAACTTAAAACACAATAACAAGAAATGTTAAGTAGCTTTCCTTTACAACTTACGGTCAGATGCTAAGCCTCCTCCTAACTCTCCACCTGGACCTGCATGCGATTCAAATATCCATCATTGTAATTATCATTAATCAAATAAACTAATCTGAATAGGAGAAAACATTGTTAAATTTTGGGTTCACACACACATACAATTTAGTTGGCAATGAATTAAAGCTCTGCCTAGTCTTCTAGCCAACTATCTCCAACTCGAAAGCCATAGCTGCCAAGGGCTGCTGCAATGCCAAGTTAATTACCTGACAACGAGAACCTGAAGTTGGACCAAATAGAGCTTCATTAGCATTGAGCACCACTGACTCAGAAGGAAGCCAAAACCAGGGGAGGAGAAATGACAGAAGAAAAAAAAAATTTTTTTTCTTAATGAAAGTCATGTAAATATTAATTCTACAGAATTTGGCCAGTCACCTTGACAAAAAAAAGAATAATGTTTTTATAGAAGGAAAGAGAAAGCATTGGTTGTATTTAGTACTTCTTTGGGCATGGTATTCAGGTACTGGCCTATCTTTCTACTATTTTAGCTTTGTTATAAGCCCAAATCAAGGCCAAATTCCCACTAGGCTAAAAAGTCCCTTCTGAGCTTCCTCCAATGTCATCTTCTGGTTACTAAGCAAAGTGGCGTATATGTCCAGGTTAGGTAAATGCACCTTTATTACTATAAAAAATTTTTTAAAAGATAGACAAAGAAAAAAAGTGAAGTTACTATCAAGTTGACTGAACTAACACTACTACCTATTTCCTTCAGCTTGGATTTCAAAACTTAAGCACAGAGTAGATATACACAGTGTGTGTTTGTGTATTCACAACGGTTCTTGTCAGACATAACGAAAGAATAGAAAAATGTTTTAGGTAAAATTTCCTCAAGGCATTTAGGAGACATGGGGAAAACAGTCTTATTTCAGCCTAATGGACGATGAACAACCAAAAGCTAAACAAACACAGAATGTTATGCCTTGGGAAAGGGACTCAGCCTTTAATAATTACTGGTTTAGACCCACTACAAGAAAAAAAAAATTTTAAAGAAGGTTAAAAATAAATTATTGACATAACACATTAGACTTTTAAAATAAAAACCTAATTTCTAATTGATAATTGGCACCTTGCCAATAACTAAATATGATTTCAAAAGCAACAGCTGGGAAAGCATCTTTTTAGTTCTTAATTACTGTGATACTTAAATCAACTTTTTTTTCCCTCTGCATAAGACACTTGTGCAGGTGAGGATGAGATCAAAGTATAAGATGTGAGAAAATAAATTATGACCTAAACCATAAATATGAAATCTAATACAGTGCCATGAAGAGTCTCAAAAATAACTTACATCAGACTTTCCATTTTATAAAGTTAGATATTGGAGAATAAGGCTATTACAAAATCAGAAAAAGAAAAGGATGTAATCTGAGTTCAATTCTCTTCTGACTACTATGATCCATAGAGAATTAGGGAGAGGAAAACTCCATCTTCTCCAATATTTGGCATTGGATTACCTCTTTCTCTTTTTTTTTTAAATATGTTTTTATTGGTTTTTTAGAGAGAGAGGGATAGAAACATTGATGTGAGAGAAACATAGATCGTCTGCCTCTTGCACACACACACATACACCCCCCCCCCCCACTAGGGGATCGAGCCTGCAACCTGGGCATGTGTCCTGACCAGGCATCAAACTGGAACCTCTCAGTTCATGGGTCAACGCTCAGTCCACTGAGCCACACCGGCCAGGCCCTCTTTCTCTTCTTAATCTGTTGTATTTAATTGTGATTCTCAGCTCTAATATTTCCCTCCACAATGCTAAGGGACCTTATTAAAAAAAAAAAAAGGCAAAATTAGTAACTTATCACCTTGTTTTGTCTGAAATGAAGTAACTTTGAGAATCATTTCTTTTCCAATAATAGGAACGGTGTTGCTAATCAAGAAACAGAAAAGGAATATTGTTCCTTCCATATAAAGTTAAAGAAGGCTATTCTTTGAAGGTGTATATGTTTGCAACAGCTAAATATTTACAAGGAAACTGGAAAATCAGAGATATATATATATATATATATATATATATATATATACACATATACATCTTTTTTTTTTTATATTCCACCTTACCCAACCTTAGGTATTTTTTCAAATGACTGCATTCTTATTAACTACTTAACTGACACATTAATAAATAATTATTTTACTTTAAGTAAAATAATATTTTAAATCATAATATTTTAAGATCAGTAGAATGATTTCTTAGATGATAGTTATCTTTTCTCCTTTATTAATAACCTTGACACCGGACATAACACAAAGAAAGAAAAAACTCTCTGAAATATTGTAATGTGGAACCCATGTTAATAAAAGCATTTGCAATACAAATTCCTAACATACTGATAGTGTTGTGAGACGCACCCTAGTGAAATGTTTGTGCAGGAGGCTGGAAGTGACCCTGCAGAGACAGTATGAAATGCTACATTATGTTTTGAGAAAGAGAAAAAAAGCCTTCATTTTTCCTTTAAAAAAGTACCAGGCAGCCTGGCATGACCAAACAAGCACCCAGTGACTTTTGATGCAACTACATGTCCTAGCACTGTGGAAAGTACTTACCTGTGAGGAAGGTGTGCTGTATCACTGAGGCTTCTCTAGTAATTCAGTCATCTTAGGTCAGATATGAAGATAGCAAGAATTTGGAAATATGGCAGAATTGAAGTGTTACAGGTTTCTGTAACGATCAGCACACTGAAGGTCCTAATATGGTTCTATTTTTAGACAATCACAGAAATCATGAAACAAAGGAGAAGTACTATATCTTATATACAACTGACCCTTAAACAGGGTTAGGGGTGCTAAACCTGCTGAGTTAAAAATCCATGTACACCTTTGACTCCACCCAAACTTAACTGCCACCGGCCCTTCATACCCGCAGATTCAGCTGACTGCAGATGGAACACAGGATCTGGGTCTGGAAATGTGTGGCTGGGAAACTGCGGTTGGGAATGAGAAAATACTATTTTCCATCCAGGTAGGTTGAATCTGCAGGTGGGGAAACTGCGGTTGGGAATGCAAAAATAGTTTTCCATCTGCTGCCAGCTGAACCTGCAGCTGCAAAACTGAGCATAGGAGGGGCCACTATATTTATTGGGGGGGGAGAATCTGCAGATGGGTGAACCCACAGACTTCAAACTTGTGTTGCTCAAGTGTCAACTGTAAATGGACTGGCAAGTCTTGGATGAGGAAAATAAATCATTCAAACTAGCATCCATCCATATGAAAAATATGAAGGTATGCAGTGCACTATGTTTGTGTTAATTCCTGTATAAGTCGGGGAAGTTGCTTTAGTTTCAGTGATATCTTCAAAACTGGGAACTGAACTAAGTGATAGTTGCAGAGTTTCAGTTCAGTTCTTACACAGATGCTTTTCATTTGGACAGTGTAATCTCCCTGACCCAACGTGACACTGAGTGGACCTGGAGGACCAAACCCTTTTCAGATGATACTGATAAAACATGTAGGAAGACATGTTTTTACTGATTAATTTTTATAGACTCCAATGTTCCCCTGAATTACCTCCGTAGAAGTAATTTAACCAGTGATATCTAATTTTATGATTTTTGAAAATATTTTTATTTATTGATTTTATAGAGAGAGAAAGGGAGAGGAAGAGAGAGATAGAAGCATCATCAATTGGCCGCCTCCTGCATGCCCCCCACTGGGGATCGGGCCCACAACCTGGGCATGTGCCCTGACCAGTAATCTGACTGGCGACCTCTTGGTGCATGGGTCCACGTTCAACCACTGAGCCACATTGGCTGGGCAATTTTGTGATTTTTTAAAACTTGACATTTGGTACCTATTTAACTGGTAATGGATTTATTTATAAGTAGTTTGGTAAAACATGGGGAATAAAACACACTTTGACTCTGGATCCAGGGGGAATTCTTTTTGAACTGGAAAATCCTATTTGATTTTGAATCTCTGTTGCCTCTTACTAGCAAATGGCTTCAGACAAATAACTTCATCTCTATATTTCTCAGATTCCTCATCTAAAAATTAGAAATAATAATGACATCATAGAGTTACTGAGATATTAAATTAGATACATGGAAATGATTTAGCACATATAGTTAACAGGCTCATTACATGCTATTTTTTTGCTTCAGCCTTTATTGTATAATAAGGTTGTATATGTTCTCAATAAATACTAGGGGCAATCCATGATATTTTTGGAAAATAATGTACTTCAGGATTAAATATACTGCATATTTGAAATTCTTCAGTCTATTTCTCTTTACTCTCCTAAGACAAGCAAATTAACAAGTCATTCAGTTATAGGTACTAATGGAACATTGTCTAAAATGTTCCCTCAAGAAAACTAATGAGCATGAGTGCAGAAAATGAGAAATATAGACCAAAATAAATAATAATAATTTTAAAAACTTGATGAGATGTTCAAATATCAGATAATTTAAATGTAGGATTTTTTTTTTCTTATCTGAATGCCAGAGCTACTTAATTCTAAATAATTCTGCTTAATAATTGTTCAAATGATTGTTAATCCAGACAGGGATTATCCAGGGCTTTATGTGTTAAATCGGCATTACGAAGCAGGAAGATATTCTGGACCAGACCCTCCTAAAGGAATTGCTTCAGACTACCTACAGGTGCCTGTTATAAGTGTTTCTGCAAAGCAGTGCTTACATATTAGCATTTTTTTCACTTAAGGGAAAATGAACGCACTGTGGGGGAGAGAAGCATTTAGAAGATTCTGGTGTTTGTTTTTCAAATTGTTTACACCCTGAAAAACTAGATGGAGATGCTTTCTGGTTGTTGTGCAAATATATAAGCAACATCCTCCCTCAAGTAAGACAGATGAGTAGGTAAATATGTAAGACTGTGATGTGGGGAATTTGTATCCCTAACACATTCTTCCCCCAGGTTAACTTGCTAGGTTAATTCATCCCTAGGTACTCATTCTGAAACTTCCTTTAATTGGCATTTGAGAGGTATTTCAGCAGACTGGCGTGCTACAGATACCCTAAAGACAACAAAAGGGGAAAAGTTAACAAGGGGTTCTGAGGCACTGCGACAAGGGTGACAAGGTTTGTTAAGCACGAATAAAAGGGATGAGCGTTGCAGGAGGTATTATGGATTGGCAGCCTTTTCAGAAAGGTCAGCAGCTTCCTTTTATAATTGCTTCCATTCATTTCAATAGTGCGCTAGAACACTAGAAGGCCAGGAGCAGTCTAAAGGCACACTTCCCTTTCCTTCACAGTGTCTCTTTCATTCAAAATAACTTTTCCTTTAACAGGCTTAAAAGTCACATATGAGGAAATCATATTTTAAACACTTGGGTTACAATTCTCTTCTAACTCTAGTGAATTTTATATGATTCATTTGAGAAAAACAGGAGGTGACCAGACCACAGTGAAATTTACTTTATTTTAAAAACATTATTAAGCACTGGAACACTCTCGGTGATGCAGCACAGGTATCTTGGCTTTTGGAACATAAAAGTGACCACATGGTAGAGAGGAAGATTTTAAAAGTATTTGTAATTCCCTGTAATTTTCTTTTCCTTTGTTTTTTTCTTATTTAGCAAACTTGATCCAACTTAATTTAACGGTTTGAGCCACTGAGAACAATTCCTAATACATAGGGTCTGAAAGTTTTAAGTATAATTGGGGTGTTTCTTTAATATGTGTAATTTTAGTCTCACCATCCCAATGACTGCTTCATTGGTTCTGGGATGGGGCCCAAGAATCTGCATTTATACCAGCATCCCACCTCCCATGTGATTTTGACACAGAAGTTTCCTAGACAATTAGAAGAACATAAAACCACAGACATCAGAAGGAAAATCGGTTTGAAGATAACAACATTATTTATTAGACTTTTGTAAATCCCTGAGGCTAATGATATTTTGGCATAAGTATTCTTTTATTTTATTTTTGGTAAATTTCTTCTAAGTCATTATGGTACAAATTGGATAATTCTCCTAGCCTTGGACAGTCTACCATGGCAACTGAGATCTGTCATGGGTGCTTAAAGAATAAAGCCACATAAATAAATGTATATGGTTTTATACAAAACAAATTTTAAAACAAAAACTAACATCTTGAATATAAAATATTTTCTTTACGGTTTTTTAAAATAGAAAAATAATATTAGTAGATAACATTTTTACAGTCATGTTTATATGTACTTCTGAGTAGTGTATACTTTGTTGTTTTTAAGTTTTTGGTCCTGTCTCTCACCCCACTCCTTCCTATGGAAACTGCTATACTAATGTCTCTTTTGCAGGATTTTCGTAATTTGTGTGATCTTAATTTGAATGGCAATTGCTGAGACTCACTCCACCACAGCAAACTTTCATAAGCTGCTAGTTCTGTTGGAGGAAGTCAGACATGGTCTTCCCTTTTCCACTCACAGATACAGCCAGGAGTTGGAAACGTCACTTAAGCTCAAGCAGAAACCCTGAGAAGTTGGGTCTTGTACTAGTGGCAGAGAGAACACTTGGAGGCCCGGTTTCCAGCAGCAGCCTAGGTGGTGTGCAACCGTATGGTTTCTGATGCATGCCCTTTATGGGGTTCCTGCTGTTCACCCTCCTGAGCTCTTTTGACTTCTGCCATTTTCAACCTGGGTTTGTCAGCTTCCACTGCTTTTCTGAGTCCAAATTTGCTTGCAGTGGTTCTCTTGTTTAAAAATAATCATGCCCTCGCCAGTTTGGCTCAGCAGTTAGAGCGTCAGCCTTCAGACCAGAGAGTCCCAGGTTCGATTCCCACTAAGGGCACGTACCTCGGTTGCAGTTTGTTCCTGGCCCTGGTTGGGGTCGTGTGGGTGGCAGCCACTCGATGTGTCTCTCTCACATCGATGTTTCTCTCTCTCTCTTCCTCTCTCTTTCCCTCTAGCTCTATCTGAAGATAAATGCAGAAATGTCCTCAGGTGAGGATAAAAAAATAAATAAATAAAAATAAAAATAATCAGTTCTTTCCCTGTTGTTTTAACCAAACCCTGAATGAAGCACTTTTATTTGATTGATATTTTTCATTGACAAAAGCATGCCTGGTAATAAACACAGATTTGTGTATAATTCAGGGATTATTCATGATTATACCATCAGTGGTACACTATGAAGGAATTAGGAGTTAAATTCAACATTACACAGGAAACTTGAAAAGGAGCAGTCAAGAACATATAAAAATAATTCAGTATGAACTTCAGAACATATAAGTGCATCAGAGAAACATCCCCACTGATTTAGGCTCACATGGGTTTCTGGTTTATCATATTTTTAACAAGTCGTAGAAAATTAAGCAAAGTGAGAACCCATAAATTACCTGGATCTCAATTGTACAGATATATTAGTGTGTCAAACTTGAGAATGACTTGCTAAAACCAAATGTTAAGGTACGCAAAAACAAGAATTGAGAAAAGTTAGAGACATATTCATATGTACTATTCACTATTTTTTTTATCATCACCTGAGGATGTTTTTATTGATTTTAGAAAGAGGAAGGGGAGAGAGGGGGGGAGAGAGAGAGAGAGAGAGAGAGAGAGAGAGAGAGAGAGAGAGAAACATCGATCAGTTGTGCCCAGACTAAGGATCAAAACTGCAACCTTGGGATGTGCCCTGATCAGGAATCGAAACCCCAAACTTTTTAGTGTGTGGGACTATGTTCCAACCAACTGAGCCACCCAGCCAGGGCTGCATCACTATTTTTTTTTTTTAATATGGCCTGTCATATACTAAAAGCTTTAGAAAGAAAAACTAAAATGTAAATGTACACAAGAAATAATAATTTCAATTCCAGCAAATGTGTTCCTATTTACGTAACACATTCACAAAGGTGATACAGTGCATCTAGAGTTGGGGGGAGAGCTAATTAAAATAGCTAAACTGTTATTTACTTATTATGATTAAATAAGTATAAAGAGCTCCCCACTCCCATTAGAAAATCATCACTCAGTTATGATTAATCTCATGTCATGCAGAACTTTCCATTCATGGTAAACCATGTTTGTAACTGTCAATCATGTTGGCTGTTTTATAATGGTGAGTAATAGGCAGTGATAATGATGGCGGTCCACACTGAACCGAGGACACTTCAATAAGGTAACTAACTGCACACTACAGTACTGAATTTAATTTAAATCATTTAAATGAGTGAAAAAAGGAAACACTCTTCTGTGTTTTCTGACTAAATATATGACACAAATTTTCCTAAGGAAGAGGTGATTTATAAATACAAACTCAAATGCTAATGAGAATTATCTTGTCATTAACTAATGGTCAAATTTTCTTGGTAAGAAACATAACCGAGAAACAAAGCTGTATTTTCTAGTGTGTTGGATCCAGGGTTATTCCAGGAGAAAACTGAAGCAGGCAAACAGTGTTTAAGTCCTGTTTTGCTGGTCTTTTCCACATTCCCTACTTCAAAGTTAAAATTTCCTACTCCCCTGAAGCTTCCATAAGGATTCTTCCTCCCCTGGTTATGAAAACATAGTCTCAAGAGTGGAACTAAAATTCTTCAAGAGTTCGGTAACAATTGGCTATCATTGTTACTACATTCTATCAATCATCAAAATTTGAAGCTGAAAGATTAAAATGTTTTATCTTGGATCACAGTAAGCAACAAATGATGGCACAAGGGAGCTAGCTGAGAGTGAGTGAACCTTCCACAGAATATGTGAAATCATAGAATAGGTCGACATATTCTCATTTTCTAATAGTTTCAACATGGTAGAAAAGAAAGCAAAAAAAAAAAAAAAAGTGAAACTTTCTACACTTAAAATTTTGTAGAGCGAGTTTATGCAAATACAATATATCAATTAAAATATCAAGACTATTTAGCAATATAACCTGAAGTGTGTTCCAATAGGTCTTTCCACTGTCTATTATCCATTCTCTCCCGCCAGGTCAAAAGAAATTATATATAACCATCCCTATTCATGTTTTTCTATCATGCTGGAGTCATTGTATAGAGATACAGGTAACTGAGTCAAAGGAAGACCACAGCAGAAAAGGAAAAAAGATCCCAAAATCTTTGTAAAATACTACTAGGTGCATGTATCCCCTTATTGTTATGAATGTGTGAGAAAGAAAATGTCTAAACTTGATTTTAATTATTTCAGTTGTGGTATTATTTTATATTGTCAACATACTTCTAAATTCAGCTAAAATCAACTTCTCTGCTGACTCTATTCTTTAAAATGCTACTTTAAGATACTTTTTGTTCAGTTAAAATCTGAATGTGTACAACAAAAAAAATAGAACTTATGGCACTCACCCATTTAGATGTCAGAAGAAGTTCTATATGTCCATTAAATTAAAACATCCTAATCATTGGCTGTCAAGCCTTAGAGAATTTGACACCGTCTCATATTTCTGTTTGTGACAGCTCGCCGAGGGCATTCTGTGAACTGCTCTTTTTCCTGCCTGGGACCCAATTAGGAGTGACAAATGCAGGCGTTTTAGCATGCCAAATACAAATATGTGATACTAAGTGTATATCTAGAGGTGAGGTCATGAACTTACTTGCCAGTGTTCAACATTCTGAAACAGAAGAGTGGAGGTTTGCTTTGCCAATATTAAGACTGTAGATCTAGAGGTCAAAATTGCTTTGCAAAGTACAAATGGGTCCTAGAAAGCGAAATTTCCTGATGGTGGCGAGAATGTGATTGACTCCTAGGAAGAAACAAATAAACACAGAGACTTAACTTCTCTGAGAACCCTGAAGAAATGTAGTAGATATTTAGTGGCCCAGGAAGGTAACATTTGTAAAAGGGGAAGGATTTTATTTGATTGTTATTGGAGGGGCTGCTAACAGATATGTATAACATGATTATAGAAAACAGATTGAAAGAGACCTGGAGGAAGACGTAGTGAGTGCCTCCATCTCCTGCTGTTAAGCAACCAACTCTTCCTTACTTGGTTGCCTTATAGAATTTTGTGATAGAGTTAAAAAAAGAGAGAGAACTAAAGATGCAAGCCTCAATTAGGAGTGATGTTAAAAATAACTGATAAACTGTGTACCCAAGCAAAATTATTACAGATAGATGTTCTTCTCTACCAGGCCATAGTGCCATCATTGAATCCAACTCTCCGTCTTCTCACAAGGCTTCCCTGTGTCTCCAAGGAAATAATCTGCAACTCAGGCAGTTAAGAAAAAAGTAATTTGGAGAAGATCAGAACAATCCACATTGTCACATATTGTGTATCTTGAATTTTGTGATTGGTGGTTTTATAAACAGCGATCACAATATGATATATGTGGGCCCCTTAAGCTCTCATAAACTTGGAGGCTTTATGTAACATAAGCAAAGGAATTTTTGAGATGATCTAAACCTTCTAGTTCAAATACCACAGAATTTTTTGGATTGAAGTCTGATATCTTCTTTGCCATATAAATTTTGTAAAAATCATGGACTTCCCTGTAGTTGTAAAAAGAGTAGTTCTCTTTCCTGCCACTAAGCCACTTAGAATACTGATTACCACTGAGTTTATTACAGTACTTACTTAAGTGTTATCTTTTCAGTCAACTCTGTTATTCATGAGCTGATTATCTAGGTGGTGAATTACCTCTGTTCCTCCTTCTCTTCCCTTTTTCCTCTACTACCTGCCCATTGGCTATTTCCATGCTTGTTAGCATTTCCACCAGTATGTAAGCAACAGAAGGAAGGCAGAATGAAATGCCAATCAGTCAATTTTATTACTTGTTAGCAACCCTTATAAAGGTTTGGTAGAAGAGGAAAATTTAAAATAGTTGTTAAAATTAGGTTTGGGGAATTATCTATGGCTTTTATTTATTCATGTTCTTTCTCTTGTCTATTAGCATAATCTATGACTATTGCAGTTTACAATTATCTTGAATAAAAATGTGCTTTTAGTGGAGATAGCCACATTTTATTAATAAAGCGATGTAGTCTGTAAAACACATTGGGAGCTTTCATTATGATGGTAATATACATGTAAAATATTATGATTAAAAGTGACTACTTAAATAATGTTGGTAGTATTTAATAATTGATACTTGCAACATGGAGAAAGAACCATCCAATGAAATATGCAGTACTTAAAGTATCCATCTGCAGGTTTTCATATTCTCTAGTTTCTAGAGCTTTGTAAGCATTCAAATCACTGAGAATTCCCATTTATAATATACCAAGAAGGTTTAAGCTGAAGATACTAGTGATATACCATCTCCTTTCCACAGGAAATTCAACATGGTGGTTAATTGCAGATGGTATAATTCTATAATGCCGATATCATTCTTTGCTTCATTATTTGCCCCTTGCCCCAAAGTTGGTAGATTATCTCTACTGAGGTGATTTAAAAAGTGCCAGCGTGTAATATAGTGAGATATTCTGTTTTAGTTAAAAATAAACAACCTTACCTAGAAATTTCTAAAGCTTGACAAGTGCCTATTTTTCTTATCTAAGAATATAAACTTCTGGATTTATTACCTTGGCAATCTCTCATCCCACATCTAGCGATGCAGTACAATAATCATTAGTATAATCTTGCTACAGGAGGAAAAAAATGACCCACTGTTTACAGATAGCCTGAAATGCTAATTCATATTAAAGGTTTAAGGACTCTTAGGTCAAGCATTTCTTAAGGAAATCAGTACACAGTCCCCCTTTCTGGCAGAGAGAAACTTGACCTCTTGAATGGGTATGTTCTGAGTACAAGCTATTTGCCTCATTTAGAATTATTTTGATTGCCTCTATACTGCTATTTTTTTTAAATAATAATTATCACAGGACAAACACTAGTCAGTAATAATTTGCCTGAGCCTTTTTGGATTTTTTCTCACCTGGCTGAAAATGTAGATTAAAATGCAGAAATTTTACCTGAGGCAATGCAGGAATGCACACACACACACACACACACACACACACAGAGCAGAGTAAACAAAGCTGCAAACTCCACAGAAAAATTAATGGAATAAATAAATGAAAACTAAATAAACAAATAAATATGATCATAGGTGTGTTTTGACATTGACCACAGTGTCAGTAGAAGTTCAGACTTCAGTCATCATGTGAATGCAATCCTAGATTCTTTCTAGGAGGAAGATGGAGTCTAGAGTATTTGTCAACCAGGCATACCAGGGAGAGAGAAAAGATGAAGTGTGTTTTCATGGATGAAAAAAAGTTGTGAAGCCATAAGGTTAGTGATTTTTATTTCATTGAAAGATTCCACATAACATGTTCCCCAATTTCTGCAAAGGCAGAAAGTGTATATACTGGGAAGAAAGCTGTGCAGAATTTCTCTCTGACATACCACAAAATCAACACCATCGCTGAAGCCCTACCAAAACTGATACCTGCAGTCTTTAGCGTTAGTCAGGGAAAATATTTGGCCTATCCTTAGCCCAATATGGTGTAGCTTGCAGAAAATGGTGTATCCTTTCCAGGCACTAAAGTACTGCTGCAGGGGAGTGATAGTTGTAGCAGGCTATGGAATCTGAGAATCTTGAGGTAATACAGAATCTAGACAATGTATCAAATTCTTCAATGACAAGATTGGACAACTGTCCCAATTGTCTGATTGAAGCATTCTTCTGAGACCTCGGTATTAGATCTCTGACCTTTTTTTCTTCTTCAGATATATATTTGTTAGATTGACATGAAGGTATTTGAATACATTGTTCAGAAAGTAACAGAATCTGATAAAGAATAAAGATCATTCGATTCCTGAATGCTGAAATGGAATCCTCATATGAACTGAGTAATGGGGTCCAGGATGAGTGGCATAGATGATGATTAAGTGTGCCTTCTTGGCAAACAAAAAAAAGTGCACACACCACTAAGGTGGTGCCATAGCTATAGGGCAAAAAGATTTAAGATGAAAACCACCATGATTATGTCCAAGGAAACTTTAGAATCCAATGGGAATAGACCAATATTTTAAAACTCTTAGAAACTGTTTTGTCTCAACCAGTATCATTTGTGCTGAAATATTTGAGGACATCTTGCCAAATGCTGTCACTGTAGGCCATGTGACTCCAAGGGATGGCATCATTGTAGAAGAATTTGTGATACCCCGCCCAACCCTACCCCTCAAATCAAGGTACATTCTAGTAATTCTGGAAGACTACCTATCTTCTGGATTCTACTGTTCCTGCATGTACCTCTTGTTGGTTGCTTTGGAAAGTTAAGGTGAAGGTTAAATGGTCACAGAATTCTCAGGCTGAGGCTCTGTAGAGCAAGGGTGGCCTTTGCTATCAGCTATTCTAATGTCAGTGACGAGTTTACTGTTCTGCAATTTTGTCTGTTCCGGCTTGTAGGAGATATAAAATGTAATTGAAGAAAAGCAATTGAAGAAAGTGATTGAAGAAAAATATCTACCTTATTTGATGCATGCTAAACTGCTAAATTTCCCACTATTATGGGAATTTCCTGAAAGTCATGGCATACCCTGTCTGGTGTACTGCTATATTCCCAGAGACAATAGTGTTTGTCAAAAATTGTCTACTAAAAATTACAGCCATGTTGAGATAGGGACATCAAAGAGTATTTTATTGGGCTTTCTCAAAGTGTAACTCCATATCTCAAAGGCATACCTTCTGCTTGCCCAAATATATTATAGGTAATTTTGTCCACAACATGTTTCTTTGCAAAGTCAGCCATAACGTGCCTAGGAAGTTCTTTTCGTGCTGAACATTTTTGTGTCTGTGTGTTGAATGTTTTTGTTTTGTATGTTCAATTTTTGTCAGAGTAAGGCATAATCATATTAGAAATTAATGAAATTATGATTTCTGTACACCTGGAGTAACTCCCTTTCCCTGAAAAAATCGTTTGTTATTGTAGACAGAATAGAAAAGTGAAGAGTAGCCTGGCCAGTGTGGCTCAGCGGATTAGTGTCCTTCCATGGACTGAGAGGTCCCAGTTCCATTCCCAGGCAGGGCACATGCCCGAGTTGGGGGCTCAATCCCCAGTAGGGGGGGGTGCTGGAGGCAGCCAATCGATGTTTCTCTCTCACATTGATGTTTCTATCTCTCCTTCCTTCCTTTCTCTCTAAAAAATCAATAAAAATACTTTAAAAAAAAAGAAGAAAGAAAAGTGAAGAGTAAATAAGTTGTATCATGCTCTTTCCACACCCCAAAAAGTAAACTATAGGCTATCCTTGATTGTTACAGAATTTCATTGCTTTGCTAGATAAAATGTGTCTAAGTAACTTCAGCTTTATTTTCTCAAAACAAGTTGTTTAAGACTGACAGTGAGTAGTGGATATGATGGTCAGGGCCTCTCCAGAACAATGCATGATTATCATTTGGCAACAATGACAAACTGGAAATGCCATTAAATCGTCACAGGTGTAATATTCCCTCTGTTGATGCCCCACATTTTGATGGGAATTGTCAATAATAAAATATTATTCCCATTTGTTGTCAATGATATTCTGAGTCTTGTTATATATATAGTTAAGAAGCAATGCTAACATCCTCTCAGTCTGGCTGTGGAAATAGACTTGTTGATAAATGTCTACAATATAAACTTCAATGTTAAAAACACTTAGCATATGCTGATCACAATGGGAATAGAGAAGCAGCAATTAATTTTGGTCTAAGGACTCATGAGAAGTTCCCAGAGAAAAACATTTCCCTTAGGAATGCTCATGAGAGCCTCTTAAGATTTTGTAAAGGCTACATAATTTAATTAGACAAACACTTATGAATGGCCATTATGTCTAAGATACTTACTTGGAAAGTATAGAAATGGAAAAAAACAAAAACAACACTCACTGATGTCAAATTGCTTGGGATATAACAGAGGAGAAAAACATGTTCAAATCCCATTTTAATAGTAATGCTTTGAAGCCATATGACAACAATAAAAATTAATTCTAACATGAAGATTATGAAAGTTTTCTTATAGACTCTTCCTTTTTTATTTATTCAGTCATTCATTCAATCATTCATACAACAAAGTATTAGCTAGACAGTGTTCTAGATACTGAGGATACACTGAAGACCAAATCAGACATAATGGACCTCACATTGTAGTCTTAAAGATAATGCAAAAAACAGCTAGACAAGCAATTTAATTAATTAAATATTAAATAAGAAACTATCCAATGGTAATGTGTGCTTTTCTGACAAATAAATTTTGGCCTTAGAGATGCATTAAATTGGATAGCTGTGTTCTGATTGACAAGAAGGAGCCTATCTTTTAAATGTCAGAGGGAAGAGTCTTCTGAGCAAAAGATACAACTAGTCCAAAACCTAAAGAAGAAAGAGAAGAGGCCAGTTTGCCTAGAGCAGAATGAGAGAGAGAGGGAGTAATCCAAGAATGATATTAAAGGTAAGAAAAGACCAGATCACCTAAGGCTTCATAATCTAGAATTTGAAACTTATATTAAGTACTGCAGAAAGCATTTGAGAATTTTTAATGCGTGCTTTATAGGATCCCTTTTGCATCTGTGAGGTACATGCAGTAATAGAGGGACAAGCTGTTTGGCCACTTCATTAGTCCAGAATAAATGTGATGTTTTGGGGGTTAGAAATGCCATAGTGGAGAAGGAAAAATGTGAATTAAATCAGAATATTTTGGAGTTACTGAGTTGACTAGAATACTGTGGTTAGGTAATGGGAGAGCGAGGTATTTAATCTGATCCATAGAGACTCCAACCAAGTAAACAAGAAAATGTTACTGTAAGAAGAAATTGGAGAAGTATCCCGTATGAAGTATCTAGTGTGGTTAGACAGTACGACCAAGGCTGACAGGAACAGGATGAAAATGTGTACAGCTCTATGATACATAACTATTTGAATTTCTGGATTATGTCAGTGAGGACGGCAAGACTGCTAGTGATGATCAGATGGAAATATTACTAACAAGTTCAGTAATTAGGCATGAAATTTCCTGTTTGACTCCCAGCATGACAAAATGGGCCATTCTTTTTTTTTTTCTAACATAATTTTTATTAGAGAAAAATTAGTAACCACAATGTAATAGGAAGACTTAACAATTATAATTCTGCATCCGAGAAATGACCACTTAACATACTGATTTTGAATTTAGGACACTTTATTTTTGATGCAATTATATGATGTTTGTCATGTGATAATTTAGTTTCGGGTGTTGATTATGAACATGTGTTTTAAAATGTGAAAAACAGATATATCCACTCTTAAAACTCAAAAGTGCTTTCTATGTTGCAAATTACTCCATCAACTAAGGAATTAATTGGCTTATGTGATTGGGTGGCTGATAACTAGCTGAATTCAGGAATAAAAACAGCATCCCTAGGATCCACCTATTGGTCCTATTTTGCATTTCAGCGAGAAAGCCACACACGGCAAGAAGCCACCAAGATGGCTGCACATGCCCCATATCCCGACCTCACCCCATCAAATCTAGAGGAAAGAGATCTTTTTGGTGGTTTTTATAGAAGTTGTTAACCCTTGTCTCTTGTTGTCTCAAAGTGATCACTTGTGTCTCCGGATCCAACTACTATGGTAAAAGTAATACAACAGCCTAATTGATTTGGCCTGAGTCAGATGTCTCTACCCAAGGGAAAGGTGTATAAAACCCACTTGAACAACATGTACTGAGGCTGAGGGAAAAGTCTTATTTTCCTGGATAACATTGAGGTGCTTTTGCCATAAGAATGGTTTGGGTAGTGGAACAGTAAATGGTTAATTCAGCAGGACTTTCAAACTGTGAGAATGCCCAGCGACACATTAGTTTATTCTTAATATATTACAGGTGTGCCAATATATAGATTCCTTCTATCTTTAGAGGGGCCAGAAAAGATTGGAAAGGCTACCAAGGATGGAAATGACCTGTACATTAAACACTGTATGACAATCACAGGTTTTTAAATGATCCCTGGTAGGAAAACAAAAGGTTGGGAAAACACTGCTTGTAATAACAGCCAAAATAAGATTCAGATAGTAAAAATATATTTCAGAAATTGAAATTAAATATAAATTTACCTTTTTAAGCACCTCCATCTAAAGGCAAAAATTATTAATTTGGTTTAAAATATTACTTTCTCTTGTTAGCCAGAGATTTATATCTTAACTAATGACCCTTTGAATGATAGAATGTAAAGAATGGGTTAATATCACATTCAACAGTGAAAATCAGAGGTTTTCCTCTAGGTTCAAGAACAAAACAATAATACCCACTTCTATTCAACATAGTACTGGAAGTTGTAGCTAGAGTAATTAGGCGAGAAAAAGAAATAAAATGCAAACAAATCAGAAAGGAAGAAGTAAAACTATTTTTGTTCACAGAAATGCATATATATATATATATATATATATATATATATATATAATTTCATAATTTCCCAAAGATTAAAAAAACAACCCTGTTTGAACTAAAAAAAAATCAGCACATTTGCAGGATAAAAAAGGAACATGATTTCAAACTATATTAGAAACTATAGTAATGAAACAGTATGATAAAAACAGGTGCATAAATCAATGGAACAGAAAGAATCCAGAAATAAATGCACACATACAGGGTGGGGCACAAGTAGGTTTATAGTTGTGATCATGCAAAACGCAGAATTTATTCTTGTATTATTATTTATTACTTATTGTATTATTGTCCATATGAGCAACTGTAAACCTACTCTTGACCCACCCCTGTATGTAGTTAATTAATTTAGTACAAAGTGTTATTGGAGAAGTTGAGGTATCCCTTTCCCCACTGAGTGCTGGAGGTGGAGTCCTTACCATATCTTGAGAAAAATAATTTTCTGAGACTCACACCAGAGGATGAGGGATTTTGTTTGCATGGAATTATGTCTCTGTGTTTCCAAAGTCCCATTTCCTTTAGTCCAGTTATAGAAGAGGTGTAGCTGGGGACCAGTAGAGCTAAAAGTAAAGCCAGTGTCCATAGTTTCTGTTTCATGTGGCAGCTTAGTCCAGTTTAGCATCAGGCTAGTTGTAGTCCATTTGTTCATTGTGTGTGGGGTACACATGGCTAGTGAGCCATGTGGACACATGCGGGGGAGCCAAGAGAGAGAGTGCCCCCTGCAACAAGAGTCCCAAGGGAGGCCAAGAGCAAAAAGAGCACAAGGGAACCAAGAGCACAAACTTCTTTGTTCAGGGAATTAAGTATCCCAAATTTTGCGCCCTTGCAGTGGCCATGACTATTCAGGCCAATGACCTGTTCCCAGGTGGACTGACAGCAATCACCTTCACTAGTCCTCCCAACTTTACTGGGCATGGTCTGTCCCCCCGCCCCCCATGCAGTCCCTTCCCCCAGAGATCTGCAGGGAATAGACCAGTGGCTCCCTGGGAAGTGTAAAGCTTTAGCTTACCGATAAAGCTGCCCAAATGACATGCCTGTAGTATTTGGCCTCCCCTTTGTTCATTTCCTGTTATTAATAACTAGGTTAATTATAATGGTATCAAAAGGAGTCAAGAATATACAATGGGAAAGGGCTCTCTCTCTTTAATAGATGGTATTGGGGAAAACTGGACAGCTACATGAAAAAAAATGAAACACACCACTATCTTACAACATACAAAAAAATCAACTCAAAATGAATTAAAGACTTGAGCATAAGATCTGAAACCATACAACTCCTAGAAATAGGCAAGCTTCGGACATAGGTTTTGATGATAATTTTTTAAATCTGACACCAAAAGCAAAAACAACACAAGCAAAAATAAATAAATGGAACTTGGTCATACTACAGTGCTCCTGAACAGCAAATAAAACAAACAAAATGAATATAACACATGCTAACTGGGAGAAAATATTTGAAAATTGTATATTCAACAAGTAGTTAATATCCAAAATATATAAAGAACTGATATAACTCAATATAAAAAAAACTGATTAAAAAATGGGCAGAAGATCTGAATAGACATTTTTCCAAAGAAGACATACAGATGACCAACTGGTACATAAAATGATGCTCAACGTCGTTACCATCAGGGAAATGCAAATTAAAGCTACAATGAGCTATCACTTCATACCTTTTAAAATGCCTATTATCAAAAAGGCAAGAAATAAGTGTTGGGAAGGATGTGGAGAAAAGAGAACCTTGTGCACTGTTGGTGAGATTGTAAACTGGTGTAGCCACTATGGAAAAGAGTATGGATGTTCTTCAAAAAATTAAAACTAGAACTACCTTATGATCCAACAATTTCATATTTGGGTATTTATCTGAAGGAAACCAAAATACTAATTTGAAATGATATCTGCACCCTCATGTTCATTACAGGCATATTTACAATGGCCAAGATATAGAAACAACCTAAATGATCCCATTTATTGATGAATGGATAAAGAAGATCTGGTGTGTGTGTGTATGTGCGTAATACACACACACACACACACACACACACACACACACACACTGAACTATTATTCAGCCATGAGAAAGGAGAAAATCCTGCCATTTTGGACAATACGGATGGACCTTGAGGGCCTCATGATAAGTGAGTTAAGTCAGACAGAGAAAGAGAAATACTGTATGATTGTTGGGAACAATTTCCTGAGGTGTACTGGAACTGACCTCCAAAGGTAGGCAGGGCCCAGAGACCAAAGAAAGAGGCTGGCAACTCCAGAATTAAACAAAGAGTTTATTAAGGGAAATTAGGGTCAGCAGCAGAGTCTTGAGTAACAACAAGAAGGTAGATGGTGGATTTCCCACCCAAAAAGGGATGGAGCCTTGATATATACAGCCTCCAAGAGCACAGGTGACTTGTGGACAAGTGCTTATGGACAACTGTATATTCCAAAGCAGTAAACAACTTAAGGGTTACTTATCTATGTGTGAACATTCCTTTCAGGTGATACATTACAAGTCCACTCCTCCTGGGGTCAACTGGTGGTCACTGAAAACAACTGGCTTCTTCAGATGGCATTGGTTGCATCAAGCTATCGGTCTCTATTACACATTTTGTGTAATAGTGGTATCACTTGTCTGTGGAATCTTAAACAACCAAACTCCTAGAAACAGAAAGTAGAATGATGACTACCAGGGGCTGGGGAATGGAGGAAATAGGGAGATGTTAGTCAAAGAACACAAACTTGCAGTTAGAAGATGACTAAGTTCTAGAGATCTAGTGCACAACATAGTGATTATAGTCAATGAGGCTGTATTATGTACTTTAAGGTTGCTAAGAGACTAGATCTTAAATGTTCTTACCACACAAAAAGAAGAAATGATAATTATGTGACATGATGCAGGTGTTAGCTAATACTATATTGGTAATCATATTGCAGAATATATATGTGTCAAATCAACACATTGTACAGCCTAAACTTATACAATGTTATATGTCAATTATAGCTTAATAAAAAGAAAAAAATGAGATTATATGTGTAAAACCCCCAAGAAAAGAGACATATCGTGTTATGACTGAAATAATAGTATGCTTCTTTTGAGACTGTGTCTGTGTTTATACGTATTCTTGTTCTTATCATTATATCAATGCTTCTCAAAATAGTGAGAACTCACAGAATGCCTAATAATATATTTGAAGAATTTCATGATTAGGAAACACTACTGAAATCTAATGGCTATTATTTTCAGTCTAAACCCAACACTAATTCTTGTTTAAAAAAGGAGTTACATAAATTGGTTATATTTTGAGCATATTGATGATCCATAGTGTGTTAATTTCTCATAAAAAACCTGCACAGCACAGAAAACATGTCCACATACTATCTAGGTTGATATATCTCCAGGAAGGTATTTCTTAGAAACTTATAATTTAAGTAGGTAATCAAGTCTCCAGCTATAAATAAGAATAGTAGTACCTAATATAGTCTAAAATTATGGTTTTGTTTTTGCTATTGGTACTGTGTGTGATTTTCCACGTTAATATTTTCAGATATAATGCCCAGAATATTCTATGCTTAAACATTCTTATTATGAACAATTGAAGGTGTTTAAATTTAATAATTTACCTTTATGTAATTATGTCCAAATTTACTTACTTATATCACTTCACCATTGAAGTCTAAGAATCCACAAATGAAAACAGACTGAACTAAAAATTCTGATAACATAAAAATTGTTTCAATTAAACTGGAAAGTTCGATGGATGCATATTGTTGCCCTTTACTTAAGAATGGTGTTCAAATCACCAGATGCCTCATCTTGAGGGCTGGCTGCCAAGTGAGTAAGATGCCGGGAAAATGTTTGACCATAATTCTAGCCTGTCTATAATTTATATTTGACAATTTTAGAGAGGTAGTGAACATTTCTTCATTTCTATTTTAGTATCTCTCATGACCAAACACATTGCAATGATGTAATGAATTTATGATAGCTTTACATTTTAGAAGATAAAATTTTGGCACTTTATTTTAGAATTTATGGTAGAATTTAAAGTAAACAATCTTTTATGGAGGTAACACTTTTCCCTTGATATATATAATGCAACTTTTCAAGTTTAGGTCCCAATTCTTCAGCCTCATAAGGCATTTCATATTTTTTAAAATTATGAATGTTTCAATGTCCTCTTTCTGCATTGTGGAAATACTAGAACCTCTTTAATATATTTGAAGAATTTCAGTTGTATGAGAAAAGGGGAGGTTATATTTGCGTTGTTAGTCTACACTGCAGCCTGCTTTTCTCATCATACAGATGGGTGTTCTTAACGATCTTTCTTAGTCCTGCACTTGATATTTGCCATCCCATCTTGACCACCAATTCATCTCATTTTTAATATTCCAAAACAACTTTACTATCAATCAGTTTGTATGTTCATAGTTTAATTAAAGATTGAGGGCACAGTATAGAAAATGAAACAGCTAAAGAGTCAGTGTTGACTATCATTGTTCCTAGTAATATTCATTGCACAATTTTTAATTTGTTATTCTTGGTCCCCTTTTGCTCTGTGTGGTCCTCAGATTCTTAGATCCCCTCCCTACAAAGCTATCCAAGGAAACTCAGGATTTATTTTCTTTATTCTGCATAAAAATTCAGCTCTAACTTGACTCTCTTTCTGACTTTGCCTTGGGGCTAAGGGTGTGGAGTGGAGATGCTCACTGTCACATCCCCAGAGGTCCTGAATGTGCTTTGCCAAAGGAACAGCCATCTTCCCAAAGAAAAGTTATGACCAACTTAATCTATGAAAGTGGCTGCCCCGGTTGTTTTCTCAAATGTATCTTAAAGATATGATCCCCCTTTCCCATTGTACATACAGATAGCCTGAGACTTTTAAAGTATTTTGCTTCTCTATTAGATAATTTTTGAAGAAAAACGATACATATCTTTTTAAAAAGAGATTTTGTGTTTGCCTTACAACTTTTGTTTAAAATATCCTCATTGAGCTATTATAGTCCCCTACCTATGAATTAAAAATAATTTTTTAAAAATTTAAAAGAGCATAGAGAACTCGGGAGATGAGCATACTAGAGTGATACAGTGTGAACGAAGCAGAAGCAGAGAGAATAGAGTGCATGTGACAATTAGCTGGGAATAAAAATATCTCCTTATCAAATACTTTTAGCAAGGGCTAATGTGTACTATTGTCTTTCTAATAAGAAAGCTCTATTTTAATTTTTCATCTCTGTAAACTGTCATATCAAGTGAAAAACTACATGAATCTCATAAGAATGAATTTTGCAAATATTTGTAAGTAATCTATTTTGGAGCTGTACAAATATTTTTCTGTTGGTGTTTCTTGTGCCCTCTATACCAGATAAAAACCCCATATAACTCTGTAACATTTTCTTTGTTCTGAAACATCATTAAAAGAATGACAGTAAAAAAAAAAATTAAAAGAGCAATATATGTGATTGGAAGAAGAAAACAATACAATATAATGAGCACTGAGAAATAAATTGCTATAATACTGATGTCTAATGCCTTTATCTTCCTTCCCAGGGCAATCGCTGTTACCAATTTCATGTGTTTTTCTATATATTATGGCTATATATATGTGTGTGTGTGTGTGTGTGTGTATGTATATATATATATATATATATATATATATATACACCATCACTTTAAAAACAGTAATGAGTGCGGCAGGTATGGCTCAGTGGTTGAACGTGCACCCATGCACCAAAAGGTCCCCAGTTCGATTCCAAATCCCCAGTGGGGGTCATGCAGGAGGCAGCCAGTCGATGTTCTCTCTCATCAATGTTTCCATCTCTTTCTCCCTCTCCTTTCCTCTCTCTCTAAAATCAATAAAGGAAAAATATTTTTTAAAAAAACAGTAATGAGTCCAGCCAGTGTGGCTCAGTAGTTGAGCATTGACCCATGCACCAAGAGGTCGCCAGTTCAATTCCAGGTTAAGACATACGCCCAAGTTGTGGGCCCGATTCCCAGTGGGGGGGTGTGCAGGAGGCGGCCAATCGATGTTCTCTCTCATCGATGTTTCTCTCTCTCTCTCTTCCTCTCATTTCCTCTCTCTCTCAAATCAATAAAGAAAAAAAATTTTTTTAAACAGTAATGAGCTTCTGTGTACTGTTTTGCTCCTCACTTTTTTTGTGTAGCTTTATATTAAAGGGGTATGTTTCATATCAGCAACATAGTTCTAATTTTTATATGGCCATGGAGTATTTATTCATATGGATATATTGTGATGTATTTATTCAGTCTTCTACTGATTGACTTTGCCATTGTCTGACCTTATTGATACAGCATGCTGTAAAGCAATGTATTTTTGAGTATATGAACCATTCGAGCTCTAAGATGACCCTAGAAACAGAATTGCTGGTTCCAATATAAGTCAATTTTACATTCTGATAGATAATGCCAAAGTATATTTTAATGAGGGTCCATCAATTTGCATCCTATCACTGTAATCATTCTTTTTTTTTTTTTTTTTGTACATGCCCCTAGCGGGAACTGAACCCAGGACTCTCTGGTCCGCAGGCCCACACTCCAAACGCTGAGCCAAACTGGCCAGGGCAACTGTAATCATTCTTGAGGATACAATATTGGTAACATCAATCCTTTTGCAGTTCCTAAGAGGCAACAAATGAAGTAATTTAGAGGATGTACTCTGAATTTCATGCCTGATTTGAATCCTGTGTCTACTACTTTGTGACCTTGGAATATGTACTTAATCTTTTCATACTTTAGATTTTTTCATTTGTAAAGTATTATTTACAACAGAACTCACTCTTTAGGTTGCTATAAGAAGTTTAATTAGTTAGTATACATAAAGCCTATTAGAACAATGTATACTACCAAGGGAATACTTAATACAAATTAGCTGTTATTAATCCAATCTAAAGGACAGACAGACAATAATCAAATAAATACAAGTATATATAAAGTGTAACTATTATGACTATTTTGAAGGAGAGCCACTCTATTTCAGAGCCTACATTATGAATCTTACTATTCCAAGAAGCCTTTTTATAACAAGGGGATGATGGCTCAGTTGAGATCTGAAGGATGAGTCAGAGTTAACCAAGTGAAATTTAAGAAGAGAATTTGAGAGAATTATGTGCAAAGGCCTGTGTCAGGGGAGCACTGACTAAACAGAAAGAATACAGGTGAGCGTCACCTCCCATAAGCCTGAAGAGGTAGGCAGAGTATGAGCAAGACATTTATATTTAAGACAGTGAGAATCCATTGATAAGGTTTTTGTTTGTTTGTTAGTTTTTATGAGTGGTAAAGATCCTATGGTGACATGATCAGATTTGTTCTTCACAAAAGACATTTTTTACGCACATGGAGAAAAAAATAAAGGATAGCAGTGGATGAAAGATAACTATGATAATAACAGTGAGAGATGATGGTAGTTTGGACTAAGTGATGGTAGAAGTGTAGAGAAATGATGGAATTTGGAAATGAATTGACAGGACTTGGATATGAGTAACTAGTGGAGTGGAGAAAGCTAGAGGACAGTGACATGGATACACTCGGCAGCTTTGTGTTTTCCCTTCCTATCCCCCCCATCCCTTCTTTTATATAGAATTTGTAGAATCAACCCAGTATTTGGATACATATACTTGCTTTATTTTGACATTTTACATTTTATATTTCTACGTTATTATTATTCAGACTTAGTGTATCATTGTAGGCAGAAATTTATTTATAGTTAAGATACTTCTTAATTATGTACTATTAAGGCAAGAATCTCCTAATTTCTGACATACCAGAAGTCTTACCTCCTGAAATTATACTAACCTGTGATCAATACCAACTTACATAATTAAAAAGAGTTGCCAAAGGGAAATAAGTCAATCATTAGAAAACAAATAATGATAACAATAATAAACCACTGAGTTATGTGTGTATCCTCTCATCTAATTCTCACTGGACTATGGGACAGCGTATTATTAGATCCTATTATTAGTCTCCCTGTTTCATAGTTAAGACAACTGTGGCATGATCAGTTCAAGTGCGTTGCAGGAAGTTTCATTGCTTACAAGCAGTAGCACAGTTGAACCCAGGTCTTTCACATTTCAGAACTTGTACTCCTATGATAAATTCAAAAACTTCATTTCAAAAATCACTCTTTTCAATTTTGGTTTCATTATTTATTAGCTCTATGTTCTTATGGGATTATCCCAGATAAAGTTTCACATAGAAACTGTAGATGACAGAATTCATAAAGGCACTAAGAAAATGTCTCATATGGTGCACGCTATCTGTAAGTAAAATAAAAAGAGTTTTGAAAATTACATTATTATTGCCATGTTAAAGTTTGTTTATTCACTTGAAGACAAAACTATTTTGCTTTTTAACTCCCAATTTTTTATGTTAACTTATATTTCCCTGGCATTAGGACCTTTGAAATCAGGTATTATTGAGAAGTAAGTCCTAAAAATTTCATATTCTGTGAAACTAGTTTTACAAATGTTAAGTCCACAAAATTCTGTATTGCAATAAGCAACTAAACGGCAACTACAAATCTGCTGAGAAAATAAATGTTAGCAGATTAAAAAAAAAAATTGGTGTATGTTTAGTTCATATTCAACAAAAGAATTTGGGTGCCTGATAGAAAGGTGATTTAGACTACATTTGCATGCAGAACTGGTTCTATTATTATGAGGGTCAAGTCATTCAAAACCCAGTTTTGACAGAGCCTAGATTGCTAAAGTAGTCATCTTTAAGATGAGTATGGTTTGAGACCTTAAATATTCATCATTAATAAAAATTCCATGACATTTTTCAAAAGAACATTTGCCCAGGTCATTTGAACAGATGCCAAGTTAAATCATTAAAGCACGGCCAACTGCCATTTCATTTTTCTTTTTTACCTTAATATCATAGATTTTTTTAATTTAAAGGAACCTAAGATATTATTTTTCTTGAGTGCAGAATTTTCAAGTGCATCTCAGAATCTCAGAAAGTGTCTTTCCCAAACCTAGAACTTTACACATCTTTGAAAAATCTCTCCTTGGGATGGAATATGGTTTATAGGGAAGAGTGTTTCTGAAACCTTAATAATTAAATTCTGGATAAATTTTCCATTGAACAAATACCATATGATTTCACTTATATGGAGAATCTAATGAACTGACAAACAAAATAGAAGCAGAGGCATGGATACCTGGAACAGACTGACAGTTGTCAGAGGGAAGTGAGGAGGGGACTGTATGAAAGAAGGTGAAGGGATTAGCCAAAGAACATATTTGCATAACCAGTGACACAGATAACAGTGTGGTGATGACCAGAGGGGTGGGGGTTTGAGAGCTGGGTGGAGGAGGGCAAAGGAAGAGGGGAATGGGACATTTGTAATAGTGTAAACAATAAAATAAAGTTAAAAATATTTTTTTAATTTAAAATTTTCTAATGAATAGGCCAGAAGCTCTTTTCCTTGTTTGGAGTGTTACTGTTGTTATTCTTATTTTTGATAGGGATTAAACCACATTTCATTTGATAAAGTTACTTTGTTGATGATTTCTCTCGTAATCATAATTTCACAAAAACAAGTGCATTATAATTTTTCACTTATCCACACATTTTAGAAACCTTTACCATTTCTCATTAATTGGAGGTAGGGTGAGTTCTTTTCAGTCTGTTTCTGGATATAATAAGCACAGGCTTTGTTTTACATCCCACATAATACACATTCCTGCTTTGCTGCCATAGAAATTTCTTATGTTACTTCATCAGATTTGATAGTTTATTTGCATGTTGAATAACATTAATAACACTGTATTTGAATGGTACCTTGATATGATTTTTAAAGGGCTAACATAATTAAGGAGTGACTCCAGTAAGAGAATGAAATGAAGATTGATCTTGAAAGTAAGCTATTAACTAGATTCTCTCTCTATCTCATAGTTTATGTATGTTGGATTAATATATCATTCTTATTATATTAGAAAGTATGTTTATCATCCAGTGGTGAATGTCTCCAAGTTAGTTTCATACTATCCAAAATGTATTACTTTCAATGTCTTGAATAGTTCATTATACAGATAGATGCCTACTATGTGCCATTTGCAAATACTTATGTTAAAAAATGTGATGTTTATATCCAGCTACATGCAATAGAATCTGGTAAACTCCTGCTTGTATTTAAAGACTTACATTATATATTAACATTTTTGTGACTTCTTATGTAATCCACACATATAGTCTTTCCTGCCTGTTTTCCTTAGAACTTTATGATTATTTATTTATCAGAGATCATTTTATAATAACAATATAGCTAAGATTTATGGAGTACTTATTGAGTACTAGGCATGGTTCTAATGTTCTATTTCATTTTAATGGCTTTATTGCTCCAGGAGAAGGTTTAATTTCCATAGTTGCCAAATAATTGCTATCACTTATCTATTCAACAAGAATAACACATGTTCATTTTAGTGTGTGTGTGTGTGTGTGTGTGTGTGTGTGATACCAGGCATTTATGCTATGTCTAAAGATGGGAAATTCAAAGATTTTTAAGACAGTCTACTTGTTTGCAATGTAATAACAAGGATATGAAGTGACATTGATTGTACTAGGAATAACCAAAGAATACCAAACCTGGGTCACTTGGGGGTTTTATTTTGGCAATTGTAAAACAAAATGGAATGTACACATTGAATGAGTTAAAATTTTAATTTCCATTCACTCATTCTGTCAATAAATATTTATTGTACTCTGGATATAACAGTAATATAGTTATTATAATATTCATAACTAGCATCAATTAAGCAGGTAGGTACCATGTGGTATAAACTATTGTAGAAACTAGGGATATGATAAGGGAAAAACAGACAAAATTTCTGCAATGACAATCAGAACTAAGTTATTTCCTCCATGTATTATTTTTTCCTTGTTATTAGAGTTCTTTAGGAATTAAAATGCTAAGATTAATTGGATTTTCTGATTGAGAACATTTTCATTGTTGAAAAATGTTAAGGAAATACTTTGTCTTCCCTCCTCCCTCTCAATGTGTTTAGGATGAGAAATGCAAAATTTCCTAGACAGTAGATCCTATGGTGTCTCATGAAAATTTTCTAAATATTAATTTTAGCCCAGCTGGTATGGCTCAGTGGTTGAGCGTTGAGCCATACACCAAGAGGTCACTGGTTTGATTCCCAGTCAGGGCACATGCCCAGGTTGTGAGCCAAAGCCCCAGTGGGGGACATGCAGGAGGCGGCCAATCGATGTTCTCTCATTGATATTTCTATCTCTCCCTCTCTCTCCTTTCCTCTTTATAAAATCAATAAAGAAAAAAAAATTTAATATTAATTTTAATTAAATAAGTGCTACTATTGATAGTTAAAAGTAATAGATTTCTATTCATGTTCTATAAATCTATTTTAAAATTTTGTTTTACTAGGATAGGAAGCTTTAACTCAGTTGGCTTTCTATTATGCTGCAGTTTTCTTTCTTTTTTTCTTTTTTTTATCTTTTTCAGATAGAGCGGGAGGGAGAAAGGGAGGAAGAGAGAGAGAGAGAAACATTGATGTGAGAGAGACACATCGAGTGGTTGCCACCCACATGACCCCAACCAGGGCTGGGAACAAACTGCAACCAAGGTACGTGCCCTTAGCGGGAACCGAACTGGAACTCTCTGGTCTGAAGGCCGACCCTCTAACTGCTGAGCAAAATGGGCCAGGGCTGCAGTTTTCTTTTTATCGTAGATTTTAAGAAGTAATCTTATTTATTAGATAATCATATTTTATCATACATTTACTTATTTGAGTTCTGGGTAAGCAGTGAGGTGATTTTTATAAAAAGCAACATATATATATATATATATATATTTTTTGGTACGCACCCCTAGCGGGAACCGAACCCAGGACTCTCTGGTCCGCAGGCCGACGCTCCAACCACTGAGCAAAACTGGCCAGGGCAAGAGCAATATTTTTACACTGTACCCAATAATTTTGTATTTTCACATTTTACACACACGTGTGAAGATCACACAAATAATTTTAGTAGTCCCATTCATCATGTGATTTCTGGTCTTCTCAGGTGAGATATGGGAATGTACTTTAAATACATTTCTTTTGAATTTATTTCTAGTTGCCAATCAATTTATAATATACAAATTGCTATACTCTAAAAACTTACAAAATACAATTTCCTATTAATCTCGTGATGTTGGGAGGGTCTTCAAACTCAAAGGCTAACTCCCTTTTCTGATGTTGGGATGAAATATTAAATTTATTTTGTTTTTGTTTTTTATCCAGGCTACAAATCATCATGCTGTATTTCCTCCAGGAGAGCTGTACCTAGAATTTAGACCTTTTTGAATTGTGTTGATGCCCACACATGATTTTCCAATTCTAAACATAAGTATAAATCCTCCCAACCTGTTCTTTGCTTGAAATTCCCTCTTTGACGGTGATGCGTTTCTCTATTATATCTTTTTTATTTCTTTGCTGAATGTGGAATAATTTAAATTAATTTTTCAATGTGTAATTTTAATGTGCCACATTCTAGTATAGTAAATTACTATTATAAAAAGTGTGCTCCTTGGAAACTTCAAGTAGTCTTCAGTAACTTGTAATTATAATGAATTGTGTTGAAGCTATGTGTATTTTTATTGTGTATAACTTAATAAGCATGTGATGACTATCTAATTATTTTCTACAGTTCACAAAATAATAGGTTACAACAATATTTCCTACTCCAACATTTTACCAGCCTCTGGGATCAGAAATGCAGGGACCGTGGGCATCCTCAGGCTTTAGATTTAGAGATTCTGTTGATGACAAAACGGTGTTCCCATATTCTAGGCATTTCTGAAACCTATCATTGCATTTACCTTCAAAGTTAATTGCCTCTTCCTTTCTTCCCTCTTTTGGGAATCTGTCAACCTGGGAGTTTGGTGGAAGTAAAAATAAAAGCAAAAGAAAATAAACATGATCCTATCTGTAATAGCACAGTCTTTGTAATTTTTAGTGTCAGGTGTGAGTTAAATGAATCTATTATTTCTTTAGAAAAACTAGCTGCCTTATTTAAAGGAAGAATGATTCTTCCTCAATAAACAACGTAGGAAATTTAATTGAGATTAAAAATATAATTATTATATAAGAGGGAATTTTTTAACCTCAGCAGTTCCCTATATTTGTGACTAAGAAAAGTCCATTGTCCAATTTAAAACATCAGAACCTATTCATTGTTTTACACATTGCACTATAAACTGCACAAATTAAATTGGTCAACTATAAGCCTATGGATGTCTTTTAGTATCCAAGAGAATGACAAAATGCTATACTTGAATGAATAGTGGCTAAAGCCAATTGCCGCTTAATTCACAGATGATATAACACCCTTTTATTAATCCAGTCTGTCTATTTCAGCCTGGAAGTTATCACGTATAGATTTACTAGGCCCCTTGTAGAATGTAAACGTATAAGTAAATATGAAGTTTTAACCAAACTAGCAACAACAAAAATGATGGGGGGAAAAGCCCTTTGTTAGTGTCAAACATGTAGTCTTCACCCTAGCAAGAATCTGGGCTTTTGGAAATGAAACTCATATGGCACCATGAAGACAGGGAGGAATAAAAACAAATCAGAATTCTGCTAGCCTACCACTGTTGCATATCTTTTTCTTCCTGTTTTCCAGAAATGTGCTAATAGAAATTCATTCTTTCAACGATGTAAACCACATTATATTGTCGAATTGTTAAAGAGCATCACTAGTATATATTGTACAAGAAAAATAAAAAGTACAAGGAATGATTCTTTTAAAATGCATTAGCTCTACAAATATTATTCTAACAGTGAAATCAAAGCTTACACATTATAATTCAGGTGAGCCAAACGTTAGAGTTATAACTGTCTGTTACTACAATTCTTTCAAAGTGACTGTCTTCTGATTAGAAAACAGGAACTTACATTTGCTGATTAAAGGTGTCTCACTCATATTCAATTAAAATAGGTGGGTGTTTTTTGTGTTTTTTTTCAGTTCTTTTTGGGTAGTTGCCCAGTTCAAAGTTCAACTCCCTATCAGAGCTTTCCTTGTTCCGCCCCTCTGTCTATTCCCTGAACAGTAACTGGTTTCAAGGCAAAGCTTGCTAACCGAAGTAGGTTGAGGGAGAGACATATTTCTGAGTTTTCACCCATTTCACATGTGTCCACCGTGCTTTTACCTACGTTAAAATTTAATTTAATACTTACAACAGATTAGATATTAGTACTTCCATTTTTTCTGGTAAAATAATGGAGTATAAAGTAAGTTAATTAATTACTCATATAATAAAAACTAATCTATATGGAGTGTCATCTGACATACACTTCAGAAGGCTATAATATACTCATGTGTGTTAATTTAATCCACAGTAACCTACGATGTTGGTACTCATATTATCTCCACTTTGCAGATGAAGAAACAAAGACACAGAGAGATTAAGTAACTTGTCTAAGACTACAGAGTTGTTTTAGTAGAGCCAGTATTCAAAATTAGGCAGTCTGGCTTCCAAGACCACTCACTTAACCAGCACTGCCTCTATAAAGTATACTGGAACCTCACAAATTCAGATGGTTTAAAAGTGGAATTGATTGTGAATAATGGGTTTGTACCTTTGCAGTACTAAGGAGACAATGCATTATCTTGTACATTGTTTCATATCATGCCGCGTGGTCTATTCTACTGTAGCTAATGAGTCAGCATTAGCTGCCACCCTTGCTTGCCAGTGACTGACTAGCACCCCCAATCCCACTGTTTGGTTATGACGTGTGATCCTGTGTAGCCTGAAATAGTGGGAATGTTTTCCATTTACTTGTTTGCAATCACTTACTTGAGACATGATTCCCACAACCTTGGTGTACCAGTGTGATTTCGTTGGTAGGGTCAAGAGGAAACCAAAATGTAGGAATGTAAATGGAGTTGCTGCCTGCCCCGCATTCAGCATCCATGTAGCAGTATCTTACAGATGTAGTAAGTACCACAACTAACGAGGGGACTTCCACTCTGAGTTTCAGACTTGGCAAGAAGTGAATTTATGAGAAGCCCATGGTTGAGAGGGGGAGGGAAACAAGAGTTGCAGAGACCTCATGCAAATTAATTAGAAGAAGACTGCCATTAAAAGAGAGGGAAATGGCATTTGCATTTTTTGTGGCTAATTCTCATATTCATTCTTAAGCTTCCAGATCCACGGCTTTTGGGGTTTTGGTGCCTCATTAGTTACAGAGTCTAACAATAAACATTATAACCACTTAAATTCATTTCAAACTAAGTTTTTAAATTATAAGAAATATTTACATACATTTTTCATGAGAAATTTGTCATGAAAAGTAAAACTTAAATCTATGCATATGTCTATTTAACATTTAACAAAATTTAGGTTATAAGTATGACTATATTCTTTATCTTAAAATGAAGAAAGAAAAAATTGATAAGGAAATTAACTTTGACTTCATATCTAACTTTTCTAACTTAATAAAGAAAATTTAATTTATAGGAATAATTATATACCATAATTATAAAAATAATCCAACTTTTGAAATATGGTCATAAAAAGAAATCAAGTGCTTGTCAAATTTCCCTAAAGTCTATCTTATGCTTAGATTGTCAAATCAAGCTCTTTGAAGAGCCTGTCTCTAATCCCTGTTGATTTTTTTCTCATTTTTCCTACCACTAAAAAAATGCAGCAGTACTTGTAACTACATTAATATGCATTAGCTATGTTAATTATATTTAACTGCATTAATTAATAGTTACCAGTTTTAATGCAGTTAATCATTACCAGTGATCAATGTAGTTCTCCACCATCACTTATAGTATTGAAATCTTATACTTTTTACAAGATTTATAGTTTCACTTCACAATCAGATGCCATTGTGCTTGCACTGTTTTTAGATGTTTACAACAGCTAAGGACCAGTGAAAGACTGACCAACAAGGAGTGAAGATTTTGATACAATGGGGATGATGTTGGGCATTAGAAGCAAGGCTGGTATTTAGCCAATAAACACTGTTGTAGCCATTTAAGTTGTTAAATCATTAAGATATGTCCACACCTTGAAATAAAAGCACTACTTTGTAGCCCAAAATATGCCAGGTGCTGCTGCTCTCACTAGGCAAATCCTACTCAGGGACTCTTATAAGCTTCCTCATAATGTAATAACTGGAGTGAAATTCCTGGCACAGCAGAGGGTCCCCTTGGCCCCACCCCAGTGCTTTAGCCACCATCCTTTCTGATTGGTTAGTGACTGTGCCATCCCTGGATAGAAGACAGGTGGAACAGGATATCTGAATTAAGATCATTTTTCAAAAGTAATCAGAATATTCCCAGTGTGAGATGACTGTCAACAGGGGCAGCAGGACTACAACTACCCTGGACAGCTGACATGACATGAATGAGAAAATGATGCTTCTCCTTGAGGCAACAGCCTGTGCTCAGATGATGGCTTGGCAAAGGAAGAGTGAGTTGGATTTTTAGTCTGAACTCATCAAACATTTATTCCAAAACTTGATTTGTCCTGGTCAGACTGTAATATTCTGACATGTAAATTAAGATTTAAATAGCTAATCCCCTTTTAACAGCAAGTCCATTAGCACATTTAAATACCTTATAATACCTATCAGTCAAATAGCAAATTATTTTGAATAAGTATAATGTATATGACATCTCAAAATATTTTATGTTTCCTGATAAATTTAAAATTTAGTGAGAAACACCCATCTCATGATGTTACAATTGTGCATTGTCTGGCGAAAGTATTACCCACCTTGATTGCAGATTCCTTACACAGGCTTAGATATTTGGTTTCTAAAGAACAAGCCATTGCCAAGGCATAGAGATCTTTTACTGTTTATTCTTAAAATATATTGTAAACTTCAGAAATAATTTCTGAGCTCAAAATGATGTTTGAAGCCCTAGCTAGATTGTACTAATAACTGCAAATGATGAGCCTTAAGTCCATCCTTCACCCACTCTTCACTAAGTTTTGAAGAATTCATTACTTATTTGAATGTATAATTTTGGGTATATTTGTTGATAATTGAATTATATTCCTTTTTTATTTTAAAAAGAAATTGCTTTTTTTCTGATATTATAGAGAAATTGCTTCCTTTATATACTATTGAATAGAACAAAAACTAGAAAGCAGTAAAAATACTACAATCTCTGATGTTTCCAAGTATACTTGGTAAATGATTTGTTCTGCTCTATATAATTTAGTCAACAGAAAATTAGTACATATTATACTCATATTATCAGTTTTACATTTTTAAGTATGATAAAATACATTGAATATATAGGAAATTTCAAACATTCAAAATGTAAATCCATCTATTATTTTTGTCATTCTGAACAAACTATAGGAGTTTTCAGTATATCAAGGCTATTCCCACATGCATTTTCACTGTCCTGTCATAGCTGGGAAGTATATAGGTATTTCCAGTTGATACAACACTGGATGAAGGAATTTTATACTCAATTTAAATTAGGACTATTTTGGAAATGTAATCAGTGGGGTGGAAATTACACATACTCAGAAAGATTACAAAAAATTATATTTGTGTTTCAGTTATTCCTTAATATATATAATATATATACATTATATATATATATATATATAATTTATCTATTCAATTTTTTTATATGTAATCTTTCTCAGTAAAATGTATGTGTTGATGCATTTGAATCAAAGCCCCATTGTTTTCTACATTCTTTCCTGGCTTCATTCAAACCGAAAATTTATGGTAGACTTGACAATTTTTCATCAGTGTTTCTCTCCTAAACATCACCATCCTGCCCTCCTTCACCCTTTTCTGGCTTCTTTGAATAAGAGCATTTCTTCCATGTCTTCTTCTTTCCCCGATGATTATGTCCCTAAGCTTCCTCCCTCCACTGTCCATAGCGAGGGTACATAGTCTAACCTGAACATTTTTTAGAAGTTTCCATTTTGGTGACTGGTGTAAAATAATCTAAACAACAAAAATCAAAACTAATTCTAAGTTTCTAAAATATTTAGGACTGGAATTTGCTGGTTTCTTTTCATATAATTTTTCATGACATTTTGTCTTTTTTTAACTTTGATGTACGAACCTTGATTAGAAAATTCCTGTTTTTACTGAATAGATGCTCTCTAATTCCAATGTTAATTATATAGCAGTTTCTGCAGATTAATTAAAATCAATAATATTTCATTAATTTTTAATTCTGAAAACTAATATAACATTATAAATGTATATATGAATATATATACATATATGTTTAAATACTAAATGGCCGTATTTTACCTCATCCTCAGAGTCAAATTTTTAAAAGATTAGCAATCAAATTTAAACTTTCAAGTTTCTAATTTTCTGAAAAATCAAACATATAGTGCATTATGAAGTATTGAAATGCCTGCAAGGTTTAACCTGTATGGTCCCATAAGGAATGAAAGAACAATCTGTGTTGAGTTGAAAGTTGATCTAGAGCAGTGGTTCTCAACTTGTGGGTCACAATCCCTTTGGGGGTCGAACGACCCTTTCACAGGTGTCGCCTAAGACCATCGGAAAACACATATTTCTGATGGCAATTCATAACAGTAGCAAAATTACAGTTATGAAGTAGCAACGAAAATAATTTTATGGTTGGGGGTCACCACAACATGAGGAACAGTATTAAAGGGTCGCGGCATTAGGAAGGTTGAGAACCCACTGATCTAGAGGAACCCTTGCATTTTTAGAATGCTAGCTTCTTTCTCATTTGGAGACGGAATAGAGAAACTACAAAGAAGTCCTACTGTGCTTGCTATTCTCCCAATTATGTAATTCACTTCTAAAATTTAATTTTAAACTGGAGTAAAATGTTTCTTAGAGTGTGTTATTTCCTCTATGCTCTATATGCCTGATCAGGCCAAAACTGACTGCTCTATTCCAGATCCAAAACCGGACAAAGAGCCTCTGACGCTGCCCCAGGGGATTCTGATCAGTACTGAAATCACCGTGGAGATATTACAAAACCCCTTATCCAGTGTTTTCAGGTCTATATACATATTTAGCCTATTGACTGGAAAGAGAATCTTTTAAAAATTACATTTGTTCTCTAGTATTTTGAGCTAAGAACCCATAACTTTTCTTTTACTGTACTCCTATAGTTGGATTTGACAGCATGTTTTTTTTTCTATAAACAAGTCATGATATATGTTTTGCAATATCGATTTTTTAAACATAGAACAAGAATTTAAAGGGAATTATAAAGCAACTTTCAATATCTTTTTAGATTGTGTGACTCCTCCACCTACCCTTTTTAAATGTCTTTCCCACACCTGATTTTAAGAGCAGCCTCTTAGCCACTCAATATTAGGTAGACTTCCTCAAAAATTCTACTTCATTATCATAAAAATAACTCATTTTTCTACCCATATTTTACTTGTTTATGTATTTACAATGCTATATCTTGAATGAAAACAAACTGTCTCCTGACTTGCAACTAATTCAACCATCAGGTACATTATAGTATTAAAGACTAAAGTGATATATGGTAGCATTTGGTCTGACGTGTGTATAACAGGGTAGATTTTATAGAGGAAATGAACAGATCATCTAATAAAGTGGCAAATGGTTTAAATGAAAGTGAGTTGGTAGTACATTTATTGTACTTGTTTTTCCCTTAAAATGTCAAGTCCACAGTTAGATGTGTCTCATGAGGATAACTGTGCATTTGCTTACAAGGAGGAACTAGGCAACCCTTGGGAGGCTGATCTCAAATTCAGTATATGCATAAAAATCACCTGGGGCCCTTGTTAAAATTCAGATTTTTAACCCTAATCCAAAGACACTGGGTCTGGAGAGAAACTCAACATATATTTTTTAAAAACTAGTATCCCAGATGTTTCTAGAAAATGTAATCCATAGAGTATTTTGTGAACTAATGAGCTATAATGTCCAGTCCTCAGAAAAAGAGAATACTTTGCTTACTAACACCTAATATGATATTATCATCATTTTAATTTTATTCTGTGTATGGAGGTGAGGATATCTTGAATAGAAAATTTAGAAAATACTGGGAAATAAAATAATGAAAACCACCCAAGACTTTTTTTTATCCAGATATAATACTTTTAAAATATTTTTGTGTACTTACATTGAATTATATACAAACACACACCTGTATAAATTATATGAGAAGTTATTTTTTAGGAAATATTGAAAAATATTTGGTCAAATTCTTGTAAAATGAAACAGAAACTGTGGTCGGTATTGCAAACAGGGAACGAATAGCCAGATGTTAGAAACCTTCAGGATGCTGAGAAAATCCAGCTATTAGTTACTGCAGGAAGCAGCTGCCCTTCGTAAGACAGAGAGAAGGTAATAAGTGTGACCTAGGACCTGGGAGTCAAAGAAGGGACCACAACATAAATGGAGCTTAGGCAGCTGAGAGGATCCTGACACTCCTGGTGATTGGTCCACCAAGGATGGATGGTACTTGGACATCTTAGAACGTACAGTGTGTAAAGTGTTTCCTGTCATCAGCTGGAATGGAATATACTTTGTTCCTAAAGTAGTACTAATAGTAATTAGAAACAGAGTGGGAGTTTCTTATAAGCCCTATGTGCTAATAAATCTCCTAATGCTTCCCACTAATAAAATATAGAAGGAACCGAGATGTCAGGAGAGTTTGTCTCCTCCAGTCCCAATGTAACAGGCAGAGGATAGAAGGGTAGGCTCGGAGCTGAGAGAAAAAAAGTCAGCACAGTCCATCCTCTGGGTTACTCAGCATCAATACACCTCTTTCTAAGCATATTTGAGCTTTCATACAACACCAGTAACAACTCAATGCGTCCTCCTAGTAAGTCACAATAACTTTTCATTTATGTAAAGATGTTTTCATTGTCTCTTTAAAAATATTAAATGTATAGTCCAGCAGTCACTGTATCCACTGTATCCACTATATCCTCCCTGGAGTGTTGTTCATTTTATTTTCATTTGAACACAAATCCACCAGAATACTTAGTAACCTAAGAGTCAATTCAAAAGTTACCAACAGTAGTCCTTATACAAAATAATGGAGGAAATGTGGAGGAAAGAAAAATTTTAATCAGCCTTTGTAGATATGTACATAACAATCAAAGGGTGAAATAACAGGCTCTCTATATTTTTTAACTTTATTTGTATTATTGTTGACATTATTACAGATGTCCCCATTTACCCCTTCTTTGCACACCTCTACTCAGCCCCCTCCCCCTTCCTTCAGACATCACCTCATTGTTGTCTGTGTCTATGATTTATGCATATATGTTCTTTGGCCAATCCCTTCACCTTCTTTCATCTAGTCCTCCTCTATCCCCCACGCCCTGAGAACTATCAGTCTGTTCCATGTATCTATGCCTCTGGTTCTATTTTGTTCACCAGTTTATTTTGTTTATTAGATTCTACATATAAGTGAAATCATGTGGTATTTGTCTTTCTCTGACTCTATGTTTTTTAACTGATTTTACTGAGGGAGGAGAGAGAGAGAGAAACATCAATGTGAAAGAGAAACACTGATTGCCTCCTGTATGTGTCCAGACTGGGGATCAAATCCTCAAACCGGGCATGTGACCTGACCTGGAATCAAATTCACCACCTTTTGGTGTACAGGATGATGCTCCAACCAACTAACTAAGCCACACTGGTCAGGTCTCTGATTATATTTTTGTTCAAATTGTCACAAGGCTGCAGTTTTGTAATTTATGACTTCATTGTTCCTGTCTATTCTATGTCCCCTTTTTTTCAGTTGCTATTTTTTAAATTAATTTTTCCTATTTGATGGAAGTTGAAGAGATTCACCAAATACCCTTGAATTTAAGACGACATTCTCTGTTACCCCAATTATGTAGCATTAAACAAATTTCTCCTTGAAAAGTGAGATCAATCACCCCAATCCAGTGATTCTAAAGCAGTATCTTAAGAGAATCCAAAGTTGAGGTGAGGGAAAGCAAAAATTACAAGAATGGGTAATCATTAGCCTGGAAACTAGTAACCATATTAGCCATTTGCAATAGAGGATATTTTGTTGGAAATTGGTTCCATAGTTATTGGAAGATGGAAATTCTTTTAATGGGTGTTGAGATAAACTAAATATTGGTAACTGTATGAATCTGCTACTACCCTGAAGGCAAGGTGAACCAAAGGAAAGTATCCAATAGCTCAGGAAAGAAGCTCCCAGAATGACTTTTCCTCAAAGCAAGCACCATATCATATAGCTGGGCTGGAGTGTCAAAGGAAGCAAAAAGATGGAACTGCCTTTGTAGCTGCAGCCACATGGGCAGGACATGGCAAAAGGAAGTATTTTTCCAGCCTCCTTCTGTCCAAATTATTCCAAGTTCTTCTTACTGGTACAACTTAACAAGAAGTTAACTGGCAAGGGAATCTAATAATCTGGTTTGTAGACCCCAATTCCAGTATCATAAAATCTTAGGGACAATAGGCAAATAACTGACATACATGTTATTTAACCTATTTTGAAAACAGTATTTTGATGTCTACAACACAACCCAATGTAAGACCATGGTATATCTATTGAGTTATACGAAGCCAAGATTTCACCCCTAACCAAGCCATTCTCCATGTAGCAGGATTTTCAAACTGAAGCACAGAGATGCAGAAACCCTGACGTGAATTCCCTGGCTGTAGGGCAAAGTTAAATTCTTGAACATAGCTAATGAGTCTCTTTGTGGTCTGGCCCCTCTGCAGCCTCAACTTCTGTCATTCTTCATCGACTCTCCTCTGCCACACTGAAATATAGCATTGAAAGACATGTCATGCTCTCAACTTCACTCTACATCTTTCAGATCCATATTTGTCTGAAAATTCTTGTTGTCTTTTTCCTATGTATTCATGCATTCGGTGTTTCACTTTATTATCTCTTTATTTGGAAGTCTTTCCTGAAATTTTCATGCATATCTTTCTTGTAGCAAAATGCTTATTATACTCCATTAAGATTTCTGTTTAATTTTCTGACCCACTGGTAAGAGCTCCTTGAGGGTGGGCCAGTCTGCTCACCTACATTTCCTGTCCTAGCATCTTTGAATTCACAGCCGTGGTGCCTAACTGGCAAATAAGCAGTTCACAGAAGAGAAACTACATGTTGCACATACACATGCAAACAGCTGCTCAGTATAATTGAATTGAGAGAAATTCAAAGTGAAATACACTTCTTTTATCAGTACTGTAGGCAGTTGCTATGTGCTGTGTTATGACGTTATGATGGCTATGTTGTCACTCAGCTCCATTATAATCTTATAGGACAGACCACTGTCATGTATGCAGTTGTCTGTCATTGATGGGAACGGCTTTATGAGCTGCATGACTGCATCACTATTTACTAAAATCAACACTTCTCTGAATTTCACTAGCTTGTCCCTACTGTATGTTTTTCTGTTCCAAGATACCATCCATAACATCACATGTACTCTGAATGCAAATCATACTCTTTTTTGGGGGGTGAGGGTATCTTTAGCATGTAGCATAGTTTCTGATATTTTTTAAAAAGCTTAATATGAGTTTAAATGAACCACATGAATAAACTAATGATTTCCACATATTTTTAGAAATATGTCTTGTCAGAATATCAAAATACATATCTCTCAAAATCAAATGGCCAGAGGGGGAAAAACCACGTTTGTTGGTGGCTCTATTAAATGTTTAAGTTCATTTGCTTTTATTTGTCTATATGATTGTAAATAATCAAAGTAAATAATCCAGGAATTATTTCCTGGACTCTGTGGAATCATTAAATGTGCGTGCATGCACGTGTGTGTGTGTGTGTGTGTGTGTGTGTGTGTGTGTCCCTGTTAGCTTGTCCTTGATTGGCTGTAATTAAGAAATGAATCCACTAGAGGCATGCTCAATTTCTTTTGGTTGCTTCAATATATCGTTTTAATTTTTGCTCTTTTAATTATATTTCTTCTGCTGGATTCCTACAACTAACAGCTAGAAAGGTGAAGGTTTAATAAACACTTAACCACTCTGTTAAAATCTAATGTATAATTTTCAACTATGTTGAGCTCAGTCTTTGCTGATTAAAAAAGGGAAAAGAAGAAATAAAAAGAAAAGGAGGAGAAAGAGCAAATCAATTTTGCTTTCCAACACTCTGAAGATGATTTTCAATAGTGCTTAAGAACTAAAGGGGGAAAGTGATTGATAAGGTAATTAAATGATAAAAAGTATCAGGCGAAGATGCAGAAAAAGTACAAATGAGGGAAATGATCAAGTATGCTTGATCTAAAAAATTACAGTTTCAAATCATATAAATTATCATTCTTAGAGCTGAAAAGAAATCTGTTCTTTGCCTATAATTTTTAAAATATTTTTTAAAAAGCAATCACTGTGGTCATGCCTTCCTTTCCTCTAACCTTTTTCTTCCCTTTCATTAGTGTCACGATGTTTAAACAAGGTAGTTACTTCATCATCCATGTCATTTTTCTTGTTAGTTTTATGTCTTTTGTTCAGGAACCAAAGAATGTAAAAACAATAATTGTTAACTTTTCTGGTGTTCCATAATATTTCTGTAATTGTTATAAGTATCATGCAAACCAACCACATTAACATGGGAGAATATGTAGTGTCACATGTACGAAACAAAAATTAGTCATTGTTATAGATCACAGGCATTAGGAAGGAATTTCATATCTAAGTGAATTCAAGACTTCACAATTATAATATGATACTATAGAGCTTTGTGTCTAAACCACTGATATCAAATTAATACTTTTGGGAATGTAAATCTTTCAGGTTACTAAAGCGTAATTTAGCAAGTTGCTTTTCTAAAAGCAACAATGCGTCTGATGTAATAGAGCTCAAGGTGTCAATGTAATCACAAAACATGGAGCCAGTCTCTTTTGGTAACATTATTAGTGGCATATGAATAACATGAAGCCTCTTCTATGTTTTTTTACTTTTCTCCTGCCCTTATTTTGAGTCTTTCTCGCACTTTCAGCTTATGGTTCTGGTTTTCTTAAGAAATACCACTGTTCATCTCTCTGCGTTGTTGACATTCTATGCTTTGCTGGGTAGGAAGAGTCACTAAAACCCCTGCCTGGAGGAATCCAGCTCTCACAGCTGGTCACCACTGGCACTTGGATGAGCCATCTCTAGACTTACATAAAGGGTGGGTTCAGGCAATGACTTTTTGGATACAAAGATGAACAAACACTTCAAAATATATGTATACCAATATCTTATCTCAGTTAGAATGCAAAGTACAGTGACAAGCTTTAACACCAACTTTATAAAAGTGACTAAATATATTTGGAGAGTTTTAATTATATTCATAGTCACTATATCTGAATTTCAAAACTGTCCTGAGATTAGGAAAAGATCTGAAAGATAGAATAAAAGCTATATTTCAGTTATTATGGAGATCTATTAAATACTGAAATGTGTTTAATATGCAGAGATATAAATAAATGTTACATATTTATTAACATTGAAGATAAATCTGATATTCCTTTGAGATTTTCCTCAGTAGGCAAAGGAATTGATGATTATTACAAGTATCAAATAAATAATGAATATTCACAGGATTTACAGCACTATCCTAAGTTCAAACACATTAATTTAAACTCAATAAGAATTTTTATGAATGAATACTTAGGTACAAGCATTATTTTGTGCACTTTAGGGGATACAAAATCAACTTAACTTATTCTTCAATTAACTAACTTTCTCTCCCTCCATTTTGTTGTCCTGTCATGAGCTAAAATGCAATTCTGCCTACTCCATTGCAGAACTCACCAGCCTAACAGGACTGAAGAAAAACACAAAACAATTCCATGTTCACATAACATGTATGGCCAGTCTCAACTGGGGCCTCATGCAGTCATTCCTTCTCCGCTTCCTTCATGTGACTGTTTCTAACCTTTTTCTTTTCCTCATACCTTTAATATCTCCTGCCAAGACTCAATCTTAGTTGTTGACCTTGCTTTCTATTCCTGTAAGAGGAAAAACACTAAAGTCAAAGAAAGAATTAGAAGATGTGGTGGAGTGAACCTCAGTAAATCACACTCTGTTTAGGCTCTTCTGCTGGAGTGTGAGGACAGCCTGTAACTCACTTCCAAGCAATAGAATATGGAAGGGGATGACATTCACATTATATAGCAAGGATGAAAGGATTTGGCAGATTAGTAATAAATATCTCTAATCACTGGATTTTAGTTAATCAAAAGGAAATTTATCCTAGGTGGAGCTGACTGAATCAAGATGACTCTTTTAAAAAGGACCTAGGCCTTCTCTGAAGGCAGATATTCAAAGCTTTGAATAAGTACACATTAAATAAAGAACTGAGTTCTTTAGCTATAAGGAAATTAATTCTGCCAACAACCATGTGATCTGGGAAGCAAACTCCACAACTTTGACCGACACTTTGGACACAGGTAGGCTATGTATGGACTTCTGACCCATGAAAACTGAGACAGTAAGCATGGTTGTCTTAAGCTGCTAAGTTTGTGGTAATTTATGCAGCATTAAAAATTAATATAGATGATTACTTTTTATTTCATATACACACTTAACTGATAATTGAACCCACATAGTTTGCCTTTCCTCTTATAATGGTGGATGGATTTTTCCTGAACATATCTGAGGGTAGGACATGATGTCTTTCAGCTATTCAAGGACATTGTTCCGTGTGTGTGTGTGTGTGTGTGTGTGTGTGACCCGTATTCTCTTCCTGCTGCAGATCATTTTGTTGTCCCACTTGACAAGTTTACATATGTAAAATATGAATTATATATACATATTATATATATGTATAATATGTATACATATTATATATATGTATAATTATATATACATATTATATATATATTATATATATAATATATACATATATACATATAAACTTTTAAATAATATGTTCAAAACTTATGATTTGAACCTCATCCTATTAACACTTTGCTCTCACCATCACTTCACCTCTCTCACCATTCCACAAAAGTTGCTCTTATCAAGATTAACAACTTTCATGCTGCTGCATTTGATGATCAATTATCATCTTTATCTTAAGTGATTTATCAATAATATATAGCAGTTGACCACTTTTTCCTTAAAATACTTTATTTAGCTTCTACTACAACACACACTGATAGTTTTTCTATCACCTTTTTTTTCCTCTAAATATTCTCTGCTGTTTCTTCCTCACAGCCTTTGCTCCCATCCCCCAAATCTTAGTATTAGCATATCCCTTGATCAGCCCAAGAGCTTGTTTTTCTCTATCTGCTATCACTCTTGTAGTAAGTAATCCCATTAAGTTTCATGGCTTAGCTACTATCATCCACTTTTTGATAACTTCCAAATTAATTGTTTTAGCCTTGGCCGCTCCAATGAACTCAAATCTTACAAATCTGAAACCCTCCTGAAATGGGCACGTAATGTCTAGTAGGCATCTCAAATTTAATTTCCATAAATCTACTGAGATTTACTTTCTAATACTTTTAGAATCTGATTTTCACCACCTCTAGCACATGACCAAATCCAATCTACATCATTTGTCCCTTGGAATACTACAGTTGTGTTCTCTCAATTTCTGCACCACACCTAGAGTGATTCTTTAGAAACATAAAATGGTTCCTCTTCATCTTTTGCTTCAACCCTTCCAATGGTCCCTCACTTTGCTCAGGATAAAGACCAAAATCTCTTTAATGTCTTTCAAAGTCCTTTACAATAAAATTTTCATTTTCTTTCTGACATCATCCTCTCACATACTCTGCTGTAGTTCCAGTGGTGTCCTTGGTTTTCTTCTCACATGGTTTAGGGATATTTCATTGGTTCTTTCCTCTGCCTGGAATACTCATCTTAAGATCTCTATGCTTCTTTTAAATTTTGGTGACACATCGTTTTGTCAGTGAAACTGACCTGACCACCCTGGTTGAAATTGTAATGTGCTATCCCCTAAGACTTCTGTTAGCCCTTTCTCTGATCTTTGTTTTTCCAATGAATTTATAGCCTAGTAATATGCTGTATAGTTTTGTCTTGTCTGTTTATTAATATATTTAAGCATCTGATCAGAATGACTAGAAAAAAGTAGGTGAAAGAAAGAATAAGTAAAGAATGAATAAGTTAATGAACTAATAAATGAGTAAATTCAGCTTAGAAAGTTTCAGTGATTTCTTCCAAAATAACAGTATACAAGTCAATATTTAAATTCGCTTTTCTATCCCAAGGCCTGTTTTTTTTTCCTCACCTGAGGATATTTTTCTATTTATCATCAGATAGAGTGGGAGGAAGGGAGAGTGAGAGAAACATCAATGTGAGAGAGACACATCGACTGGTTGCCAACCACACAACCCAACCAGGGCCTGGGACGAACCGCAACCGAGGTACGTGCCCTTGACCAGAATTGAACTCGGGACTCACTGGTTCGAGGGTCGACGCTCTTAACTGCTGAGCCAAATGGGCCAGGGCCCTGTTTTTTGTTTTTGTTTTTTTTAATATAATAAGTGTGCTAAGTTTCAAGGCCAGTATTAAGTTTTAGAACTACAGAGAAAATAGAACATTGTGATTACACTCAGGAGTTTACAGCATAGTGAAGATACAATTAGAAAGCAATAATTTCAATTGTTTTTGAGGTATTTTAAATAAGGTTTCCCCAGGAGCACAGAATAATTGGGTATTTACATTGAGTCTTTAAAGACTTGGAGTTTACTGGCTGCTTGCAGTATATATAAGAAAGGAAATGGCATTTTCAAAGGCATGGCTTAAATAAAGAGAACAGAAAACTTAGGTAGTCAGAGAGAAGGGTAAGTGAACAGACTGTGCAAATGGCTTAAAGAATGAAAAGACTAACAACAATGGACAGGACCCAAGACCTTCCCTTCCTATTTCAAATATTAGTCCATTTAGTATAGCAAGTAATGAATGATATTTGACTAGGTATAAAAAATTCTAAACCCTAGAATTTTCCTTTGTCACTGGCACCCTCCTACAGGTCTCTGAGGAAAATTACCATAGAGCAAACACAACCAGTCAATTTGCAACTTTATTACCACAAAGATATTTTTCTCTGGCACCAACCTAACCCTCTTGGACTGGTTTAGGCTAGTGGAAGAACTTTCTTTGCTCTGTTAGATGTTGGTCCAAGAAACCTACAACAATAAGTGTTGATGAAAAGTTCTCTTTGGTAGCTTCCAAGCCAAGTTTTAACCTAAACATTTCAGTATCAGTATCTTTTCCACTCTGGTGATAAGAAATGGTGAAATAAATGATAGATAGATGATAGATGATAGATAGATAAATAGATAGATAGATAGATAGATAGATAGATAGATAGATAGATAGATAAATAGATGATAGATAGATGATAGATAGGTAGGTAGATAGATAGATAGATAGATAGATAGATAGATAGATAGATAGATGATAGATAAATAGAGTACACCAAGGAAAACAGAGTAATAATTCAGTTTCTTGAGAATGAATTCCAAGGTAAAAGTGGTCTAATTTATCTCCTTCAGGATTGTGCCACATGTGAGCCTCTTTGGCCCTCCCTTCACCAGCCAGGTAGACAGAGAGGGAATCCTCTCCAAGAGATCAGATTTTCCAGGAAGAACAGCATCCTGGCAAAGGGCCTGGAAAAGAATGTAGCTTCATTTCAGTACTTCACTACTCATTGAATGAGTGAAACAAAGAGAATCCTGAATTTCTTTTTTCAGTGAGTAAATGATATAAGCTATTGAAACATGTTGAACAAGAGGGTGGCATCTGATATTCATTTTATGACTAAGGAGGAAAGGGAAAGGGGAAAAATGAAGTTATTCTCACACTGGAAGACTAGTTTTTGGTGCTGTTTATTTTTATGAGAATCTAAATGTAGGCAAATAACTAGGGAGAAAGAGAGACAGATGTTAAAGACAAGAAAGGTAAAAAAATTTAAAACAACAAACACAGGAAATATTTGGACTACGCAAGAGAGTAAGAAATTTAGGATGACTCTCAGATTTTTGGCTTTGATAACTGGAATTACTGAGAAAACAAGTTAGATTACTTATTTCCAGGTAATATGGAAAGATTGGAATGTTTGGATTCCTCTTGAGTAACAATGGTTTATGTCTTGCAGTAATTATTACTTTGTCAGGCTAAAAGAAAAACAAACAGCAGCAACAAAACTCTAAAACCTGTTTTAATGTACTAATAGTCTTGAATGAGGATATCAACTGTCAGTAAATAAGAAGATGATTAGGTTGTGAACATATTGGCCAATCTACTAATTTGCTGATCATCATAAGTCATTAGCTGGTTGCCAGACAACTACATGTTCCAACTGGGAAGATTCACTCATGCTAACCAAGGATTAGATTATTTGACATATTTGGGGAGTTTCTTATATTATCAAAGGTCCTAGTAACAGACTGCAATAATTTTACCTGAAGATATCTAAAAACTAAATTAGATTGTATTATTAAATTATTTTTTAATTGCCATGATAGTCTTGGATTTGAAGAGCAGTACACTCCAACTTATATAGTTGGATATAAATATTAGTTAATTTTTCACATGGATAATTGTATGATATTTATGCTTATTCTTATAATTTGAAAAGAAGTTGTCAATATATATAGCTTTTTAAAATAATTAATTTTGTATGTAACTGTGCTCTTTTAAATTTCGTGTTTTCCAAAGCTCAGGAAAATGTTATTTAAACATGAATATTGCATCCATTCAAATAGCTTTGGATACTTCTTTAAGAATACCTTAAATTTTTAGATTGAACTCTTTTTGGCTCTCTGTTCTTATCACTTGTCAAGTCATAGTTTTTAGACAGTTTAACATAGTGATTAAACGTGAGGTACAAGAATAAAAAAGAATTGGGCTTAGATAACTGCATTTGCACTTACATGTGTGTGTAGCCCACAAATTGTGTGTTTGGCATACTTTTAGTTGCAAGTAACAAGACTATTAACTGACAAGGTTTTAATCCATTAAGAAATTTATTATCTCACATAGGTAGAATTCCAGAGGTAGGTTAGTCTCTAGAGGTGCTCTTATTCTCTGGTTCCAACATTCTTCCAATCATCCCACCATATCTTCCAAATACATCCCTGCATTATATGAAGCAGCTCAGTGGTTTCCTTAAGTCCCAATAATCTGGGAACTCTCTTCTTCTAGACATGAACAAAAACAATAAAAAAAAAAAAACACAAAAAACATTTCTCCATTTATTATTGGCAGCAATCTTAAAACTACAAATGAAACAGCCTTTGGATGAAACCAATGCTGAAATATCTGTAGACCAGGAACAGAAAGACCTTGGATACTTGAGGACATCACTGAGCTACTAATCAAATGAACCTAGAGAGTTTACCTCTTCTGGACTTACAGTTATACAGGATAATAAGGTTCTTTATTGATCAAGTCAAAACCCAACTCTATTTAACTCCTCTGCTTCATTTTTAACTATGTTATATAGTATTTATAAACAAATATAAGAGAAACAGGTTAGAAAGATAAATTTAACCCAAAACATTAAAACATTTCTTTAGCCTGATTAAGTCATAGTTGGACAGAAACCCACACTTGGTCCAATATAAGTCATCAAAGAAATTCCATAAAATGCTAGTTATAGATTTAATCTGTTGAGAAAATTTAAGGAGAGTGGAAAAGGGATATTGAGAAAGTGCACAATAATGTCTCTATAATGTATGATCATAGACAAATTAAATTACCTGTTATCATTACCTCTTCTTCCTCCTTCTTTTTCTCCTCCTTTTTCTACTCTCTTCCTCCTCCTCCCCTCCTCTTTCTTCTCAATATTATTAGTATTAGTATTATTTTTATAGAATAGATATAATAACAGTATTTATTTGAGTTCCTGTGTTGACTGAGTGAAATAATACATTTAAAGTACTCATGCAGATACATTCTGAAACTTCAGTCAACTTTAGTAATTATTAGTTTTTCTGTTCATTTCCCTCAATAGTCTGAGAAAAGTCTCATAGTACATAGTTTTGTTCTATTTCTCCAATTTCACTGGCCCATACAACTTATATCATCGCCTTTCCTTCCCTAAACAACCTAGAACTAATTTTTTTAAATAAAAAATGTATTTCTTTTACAATAACTGAATCTATTTTAAATATTATTACTAGCCTGGCCAGTGTGGCTCTATGATTGAGCATTGACCCATGCACCAAGAGGTCACCAGCTCGATTCCTGATCAGGGCACATGCCCAGGTTGTGGGCCAAATCCCCAGTGGGGGCATGCAGGAGGCAGCCAGTCGATATTCTGTCTCATAGATGTTTTTGACTCTCTCCCTCTCCCTTCCTCTCTCTCTAAAATCAATAAAGAAAGCAAAATTAAAAAATAAATATAATATAATAAATATAATATAATATATAAATATAATAAATATATTATTACTAAAATATGTAACTTCTTACTTTTTCTTAATTTTCCCACTTTTGTTTTCTCTCTCTCTCTTTTTTTTTTGGTCTTTATTTTCTTCTTCTTCTTCTTTTTTTGTTTTTGTTTTTTTCCTTTCTCACTACATTTTCCCCTTTTAGTTATTTAGAAATTATGCACTCTATTGCATTTTTCATGGATATAGTAGCAATTTAAATGTGCATATTCAGCTTAAAAACTTAGCTTGAAAAATGTCTAAAGTGAACTTATATATTTACTTTATTTCAAAATTTCCAAATCATATGATATTATTTTCATGGAAAACACCTCTATCATCATTGATTTCTAATTTTACATATTAACATCTTCCTCTCCTTTTTTCAAAATAAAACTAAAAATACATGCAAATGATTATTTTTGCCCAGGATTTCTTCTTGTATTTTTATTCTTTCTTCTAGAACATCTTCTTCTTTTAAATATATGTAATTTTCCTTTATTGATTTTAGAGAGAAAGAAAAGGGGAGAGAGAGAGAGATAGAAATATAGATGAGAGAGAACATTGATTGGCTGCCTCCTGCACGTCCCCCACTGCGGATTGGGCCCACAACCTGGGCATGTGCCCTGACCAGGAATCGAACCGGCAGCCTCTTGGTGCATGGGTCGACACACTAGCTGAGCAGAATGTTTTCTTCTTCCTTAGGTTTATATTTTAATCATATTTTCTTTTGAGAATCTGCTGATAATTTTTACTTGTCTAAAACTATGCTTACTTTGTTTTCTTTCTTAAAACATATTTTTCCTGGGTTTACTATTTCAGATGACAGTTATTTTCTTTTAGCATTTTCAAAGTTATTAGAAAAATTATGGCTATAGTTCATTATGTTATCAAATTATAAGAACAATTTCATTTCAACAATAGCAGGTAAATAGTTTAAAAACTACTCATGATTAAAGAAAAACATCAAGTTAGTTGAAGTTGGTTTTTAACTAAGTCAAAAAACTATTCTTATTTTTTGGCCATAGGTGAAGTGTTTATGGGTATGTTGGTATATTTTGTACTATTTTTAAAATTTCTGTATAAAATGGAATTTTTTAAAGTAAAAAGTTGATATAGGAAAATAAAATGGCTAGAAAATAACAATAACCTGAGTCATCTGAGACATGTATTAAAGATACCAAATTAATATTGAATAGTTATTTGAGAGTTTGCAACTGCTATCTTATCTAAACCAATGTATTATGTATTTTAAGGTAACAGTGGTAAAGAAGGTTAGCATTTACTTAACTATTACAGATAAAAATACTTTTTTAGTCTGATAGAATCAGAAAAAAAAAATAAAGCAAATAGATTTACTAATAGAAAAATACAAGAAATATTTTCTTTGAAATCAGAAACTACCAGGAAAGTTCACATCACCTCTTCTGTTCAATATGGTTTTAGGAGGCTCTACCCTAGTCAGAAAGAAAGGTTATATATAAGTAGGTTAATAATATAAGGATTCGGAAAAAAGAAACAATCCTGACATTATTTGCATATATTTTTATACATGAAAAAAAAATTTTGTCACTTTAACGTCAGATTGCAACCAGACTGCTACATTATTTGACATTACAGAGAATTGCATGCTTTTGCTATTGAAGACCTTTGTTGAAGCATTTGAACTTTACGTCTTAAGAAATGAATAAGGAGATTTCAAGAATTTTTGTCAGCACACAGTCATTCACAACAGCCTTCTAGATACTTATTTTTTTCTGCCTTTTCCTGTAAAAGGTAATTCTCACCAGAACCCCACCACCATGGAAGGATTCAAAGCTCCTGAGCTCAAAGTGATCAAAACCTACAGGTTCGGATAATTAGTAGTTCAAAGCTTGGTTGAAATGTTTGAAGAACAGCAAACACCAAATACTGAGCCCCAAATATATTATTGCTTCTATGAGGTTATGGCTCATGAATGAAAACCAGATTGAAATTTTATATACTCAGTGTCTATTGGTATAAAGCCTTCATTCTTAATGCTTCTCATGGCATCACAGGTTTTAGAAATTAAACAATACATTTTCAGCATTCTGCAGTAATCGTCATTTTCAAAAATTGTAACAAACATCTGCGTGTTACACTAACACAATTTTCCACATAAGTATTTGTCACATTGTCAACTCTTAGTTTCATTAGATGATGAAATACAAAAGCTCTGTAAGACAAAACACCACAGAATTTTTTAATATTCCCTTTCCCCAGTTGTTAGCTGGTAGCACTTTTTCTTTTTAAAGAGAAAGTGATGAAAATTCAGAAGTTTTGCATCCAATGTTTGACTTCAACTTTTTACTTTCTTATCGTTTTCTGGTACCACCTTATCCTGATGCTTCTCTGGTTTTTGTCTCTGAACCTGAACGTGCGGAATAGCTGCCGGAGCCGCCAGGAAGCCATAAGCACAGCTATTCCCTGTGCTGGAGTATGAGCGGTAAACTGGGTGGTATCATGAGTCTGAAAAGGGTGTTGCTGCTCTATTGCTGCCAAACTATCACCTAATTCCTCCAGGTCCCAAGCCAGTCCAGAAACCCGGTCCTGAATGTGCACATCCTGTTGTCCTGTGAAAGCCTGCCAAAACCAGATGCCGCGCCTGAAGCCTGACTTCAAGCCTGGGGGAGGGGGTCCCGCTGAGATAGTGAATCCCTGATAATGGTTAGAATATGGAGGATTTTGGTGGAGGAGAATCTTGACCACCACTAAGGAACAATTTTTAACTCCAAAGGCAATAGCAAGTAACACCATGATGGTAAGTCCACGGATGCCACCGGAATTATTTTTATCATCATCAGAGAAGGCGTTAAAGCCATGGCTTTTTTCAGACCCTCTCAATTTCTTCAGGCTAAATTCCGTGTAATCTAAGTTATACTCCAAGCCACAGGAACATCTTAGTATATACCTGTCTTCATAGAATCCAGAGCCTTCACAGCTCACCACAGTTTTTCCAAATGTGTACGTAGTATCTGAATCAGTCTTACCTTCCCACTGTACATCATAACCATTCGCGCCTTTGTTCTGGCACTAACTTTGGGGGTATAAGCATCACATACAGCTGAGCCTCCAACACATTTCAACTGTGGGATCCAATCCAGCCCAGGGGAGGTGGGATAGCGGTCATAGAGGAGGGTAAAAGCCTTTATATCCCGCAACAGTATTCTGCCAGGGTCATTCCAGCCCAGGGCTGGGCCTCTGATCAGAAGCAAAAGGACGCTGAGGCCAGGGCGCTGGGCGGAGATGGAACGTGGGTGCCAGGAGTTCGCGGACCAGAACCTGGGCTGTGGGAATCCGCGCGCAGCTGCACAGGGACGCCAGGATCTTCTGCCAAGGAAAAGAAAAGACCCTGTCCACAGAGTTGCAGCCGGTGCGAAGGTCTGTGTGCCTGTCTCACGTCATTGTACACGAAAAAAGTTTTTAAAATACAAGGAAATAACTAGACTTAAAGACTTAAGCCGGATAGCTTTATATAACATCATTATACAAAAATCAACTGTGTTGATCTTCAAAAGAGACAAAGCTAGTAAATATAATTATTCCAGGTTAAAATATCCTGATATGGTATCACCTCCAAAGGAATGAAAATTGATTCTTAAGGTGAAAAATATCTTAGCTATTACAATTATTTTTGACCCTCCAACTTGTCTCAACTCTATTTGACAAAAAAAAAAAAAAAAAAAAATCTGAAAACACATTGGAATTGAAGGAGAGAGAGCTATAGAGAAACAAAGAATGTTGAGAAACACGTGTTAAAATATAGAGCAGTTACAAATTATCCCAAAATCTCAGTAGCTTGGAACTTCAAGTATGATTTTTTGCTCATGTTACATTTTGTGCAGATCAGCTCCAGCTCTGGCCCTCATTGTTCTCATAGTGGAACCAAAAATGATTGAGCGGTATCTATCTGAAACACTTATTTTGGAGAGAAAAGAAACCAGATCAAACCATGCACAGGCTCTTAAAATTGGTGCCCAGAAGTTAACATATGTAACATCCTATATGTATGACACGACCAAGTTTGATCTAAAAAATGTAGAGAAATATGACCCCTCTCCCAAGGGGAGTAATGAATATTTTCAAGTAATAATACTGTCAACCAAACTAACAACAAATGATACCATTTAAAATATCAACTAAAAATCAGAAACATAGGGATAAATATTATGAAAAACATTCAAGACTTTTACAGAAAAAAATTAAAAATCATTAAAAAATATTAATGAAAAAAATGCTCATAAGATAAGGATACAATTGCCCACAAATTTATATATAGATTAAATTAAGCTTCAATTTAAGAAAAAAAAAAGCTAACACATATCTCTAATACTTTGAAAAGCTGACCTTAGAATGGTTATATCAGGACAAAATATCAAAATTAGCCAAGTTGATCTTGAAGAATAATGAGATGAGGAGATTTGGTCTATCAGATAACAAAACTATTTTTAATTCTATGAGTTAAGTAATACAATATGGTCTTAGTAAAGGGATAAAGACCTTTAGATCAGAAGCTGATCATCCTGTTCATGGACACTTGTAGTACAACAGAAGTGACCAAAAAAAGAGTAGCTACTCAATAAACGGTACTGGGATAAAACTATTTGAAGGAAAAAATAAAATTGGTTTGCTGCCTTACACAAACAAATACAATCAAGGAATGGAAGATGAGAAGAAGCATTTTATAACTTTTAGAAGGAGATAAAATAATAGCTTTAGGACTTTAGCTTAGGAAAATATTTTGTACTTAAAATTTCAAAACATATAGCATGGAGGAAAATATTAATAAATTTACTACACTAAAATTAAGCTTGTTAATCATGAAAAGACTTTATGAATGCAATTAAATAACTAGGTAGAATCTGAGAGAAACTATTTGCAATGAATATAACTGTGAAATAACTAGTATGTACACCATGAACATTTCTTCAAATCAAATCAATAAGATGAACATCCCATTTAATGGGAAAAGACATTTGGACAAATTGGCAGTGAGCATTTCAGGGATGTGAAAATAAGAATAACCAATCATCAAGTGAAGACAACATCAGGATTAGAAAAAAATGTCAATTAAGACCACAGTGATATTTCTTCAAGTCTGACCAAGATTTAGAAGTCTGTTGATTTTATTGTTGGTAAAGATATGGAACAATAGTGACATAAATGCTTGTGGTAGAAATGAATGATAGTATTGACAAAACTAGTTATAGAACTATTTCTGTAATCCAGGTCAGACATGTTGAACTAGACAAATAAGAGGTACAGATTCAAGAAATATTAGAGTCAAAAGTGTGAATTGAATTATTTCTAGGTGTGAAATTCTATTATATTTTCAACCAATCAATAATCAATCTTAATTTTCCATTTCTGTTATTTAAAATATATGATATTTCATTTTTTTAATTCCTTAGGTAGTCGAATTGTCAATAAGAAGACTATTTATTTCTTAAACATTAAATGCTTTGGCCTTGAAAACAAGGCTCAAAACTTGGAATTGGATTCTTTAGCCTGCATATGGAATAGAGACTTTGGGTGGTCTCATTGCATACCTTGTAATTAAAATACAAGTCTATGTGGTATTTAAAGCAGGTGTGAGCTCAAACTGTTAATTGCACTATAAATTCATGCTCTTGCACCTGAAGAGGATTCATTTGTATGCACATTTTCAAACATATTACAAAAGAATTACCAACATATGCTGTATATTCTGTGCCATTAAGTCAGAAAACAGACAACAGCAATTCACCAATATAAGTGTGGTGCAGGTGTTAAGTGGCATCACAGATGTGATATGACTGAGGAAATACTGTAATTCAGTGCAGCAGGTAGAGTTATTTCCTAGAAAGTTTCTTCCAAACTGTTCCAAAGCAAAAGATCACACAATTGAAGATAGAATAAAGATTGTATTAAAGAGAGACAAATTAAAGGATAGTTATAGAACAGGAAATCCACCTCCATAAGGTTGGAAGTTACAGTTTTCTTTCAAGACCTTGAACTGTACCTTGAACTTTGATAAAAGTTTGATAAAACTGTTTTATCAGCAGGAAAGCAATCATTTCTCTAGGAGATCTTGATATTAGATGTTTAGATGTTTATACCTATCTGTTACATCAAAGCTGTCCTGTAGTGAAAGGTAATGAACCCAGGAAATTATTACATGGAAAATGTTAAATTCACTCTAGTTTTTTTAAAAATACAGTATTTATAGTATGTTGAAATATAGTAAAAATAGACTTATGAAAAAGTTAAAAATTCAAATGATTATGAATTATTTAAGATATATAGACTTTAAAAACTCATATTATTTCAACATAAGATTTTTGCCATTTTAAAATTTCATCAGGTCTTACCAATGACCTATTAAGACCCAAACTCTTTGTTTGGACATTTTAGGGCAGACTCCTGTGGATTGGTGTTAATGTCTGTGATGTTACCTCAGGAACTGCGTTGAGCAAGAGAAACAAATGCTCACTACTAAATCCAGAGATGACTTGATAAAAGAGCTAACATAATAAGACTTTTTGCAGTTTACTGAAGGAAAACAATTCATTGACCAGGGTCAATAGCAAACTTAATTTAGAAATAACCAAAAATGTAAGTAAATGTAAGTAGATATTAAGAATATAAAAGAGGAAGTCAACACTGATATCAAATGAGCTATATTAAGTGAATTTTATGCTAAAGTTTTCATGGTCTTACTATCAAGTCTATGATGGTTAATTTTATGTGTCAATTTGGTTGGGTCATAGTGCCAGACATTTGGTGCCAAATATTATTCTCTGTGAGGGTGTTTATTGGATGAGATTAAAATGTAAATCCTCGAGCTTTCAATACAGCATATAGCTCTCCATAATGTGGGTGGGCTTCATCCAATCAACTGATGGCTTTATGAAACAAAGACTAACCTTCCCTGAGCAAGAAAGCATTCTGCCAGTAAATGGCCTTCATAGTTGAACTGCAGTTTTCACTCTCCCTTGGGTCTCTAGACTGTTGACCAACACTATACATTTTGACTTGCCAGCCTCCATAATTGCATTAGCTAATTCATTAAAATCAATCTCTTTATATATATACAGGGTGGGACAAAAGTAGGTTTACAGTTGTGAGTACACGAAATAGTTTATATTTTATTGTACTTTTTTCCATACAAACAATTGAAAACCTACTTTGCTCCACCCAATATATATCCTATTGGTCCTGTTTCTTTGGAAAACCCTGACTAATATGTAATGCCTATCTGAAGCAACCCATCTGATATGACATGGGTGTTATGACTTCATGACCTCATTTACCTCAAGGTAAATATAAGACTAAATAAGTATAAATATATATATGGTATATGTAAGTTAGAGTGAATTGACCTGAACTGGCACTGAGGGTAATAAAGATTTGAATACACTGTAATGATCTGGTGCTTTCTTCACCACTAAAGACCAAGTTACATTTTCCAATTATAAAGTGATCTTAGGCATCCCTAGACCTATCTTGCATTAAAATCACATGTCTATTTCTAGAGTTAAGATTAATTAATGAGATATTATATGAATGGAAATGTCTTTATATGCTTACAAAGCACTTGAAGCTGTCAATAGGTTTTTAAAAAGTGCTATGAGCCGGAGCCTATCAGCAATAAGTAGTTATCTTATAGGTTAGGACAGATAGAAAAAAAGCTAACAGGTATGAAGCTAGACCTATTTAGCTAACAGCCTTTGTAAAAGATAGACAAAGCTACCAAAATACTGAGAAGAAGATATTTAGGGCTACAAAATCAAAAAATAAAAATAGTAAAATTATTTAACTATTTGTCTATAGTAAACATGCTGCCAATGTTGGGCAGCAGGAAAATTTGTTATTAGATTTCTGTAGGAGACATAAACCACAGGTTCAAATGATGAAAGAACCTGGTTTCTTTCTATGTTTTGGCTCCATTTTCCGTTTGTTTCTAAGACAAGCGTTTTTCTTGTTCCACTTTACATTTCATAAGAGAAAAACAGGAATATCTTTTCTAGACACATTTTGTTTCTTATTGGTTTTGAAAGTATGCTGCATAATGACTATCACTTAAATGAATTACTATATGATGACCTCATTGGTTTGAGTCTGGGAACGATTCTCTATCAGCCAGGAGTGAAGCCCGTTCTGAAACAGAAGGACTAAGAAATGAAGAAGGATGCTTCCCAAAGCCAGGGGCCATTTATCTGAAGAAGGATAAAGGGATACTGAATTATCATACATAGATTTTCCATTTGAAAGTTAGTAAAATACAACTACGTAATACTACAGCCAAACTGAATATAATTAAATGTATCCTTGATGACTCAGAGAGCGTTTTCAACTGGAAAAATATATTAATATTATTTCACAAAAAACTGCATAGTACAGTATGACTGGAGGCTGTAGAAATATCCTATTACCCCAAAAAAGTTTAATAAGACATTAATTGTGCAACAGTAGCAGCAATTTAAGTAAACTCACTCAAATGTACAAAGGAAATACCATATGTAGGTGTATAAAGGACAATCTAAATTAAGAATAAAATCTGGAGTAAGGAAAGGCTATTTCATTGCAATAAACATTTATGGAAACCTGACGTAGTCTAACCACAGTGTTAAGTGTGAGGAGTACAATTGCCGTCTCCAGGAGATGACATTCTAGCTGGGAAGGGAAAGTTTACGCATAAAAATACAAAAGAGGGAACATTAATAGGAGATGATATCTGTGTAAGTGGTATAGACAACAAATGAAGTAGGATTTGAATTATGAAATAATCACCTTCAGTTGAGATGGTCAACTCACATGAAAAAGGAGAGATTTCCACATTCACAGGTAAAGATTTACAACAAAGGGAAATTCATATTCTAGGAGAACTTTGACAAGATTTTTGAATGTTAATAATGCTAAGATTATCAATTTATTATTAATTTTATGTTAACAAATGGGTTCAATTCAGGAAACATTTGATTACATTTTAAAGCAACATCTATAGTTTTCATCACTTATTATTTTTTTTCAGTCTTTGTTCAAAGTAATTTTAAAGAATTTTTTCATTAATGATGAGGAAAATGTAAGATTTTTAGAAAAAAATTTTTTTGCAACTATCATGAGGAAAATACATTTAGTTCTCTAACATCTTATATGATTATCTCTTCTGTCTTAATTAAATCTAGACCTTCAATTTTCACTTCATTTAATAAGAGCAAAATTCAAATGGAAAATTCAGAATATAATTGAAAGAAATCTAATTAATCTCTTTATTCTTTTCTTTGTTCAACTTCCCTTATTTTTACAATTTCTTTAGTCAACATTAAAAAACAAAATTATAAGAAAATTTAATTCAACTAAGAAAATTAAAAATATATAAAACTGAAAGGAAAAATGGCTAAAATAATTTGACCTATTACTTTTACTCTTGTTACTAGTTTACAATTATATGTAACACATATAATGAAAATCACTTAATATGTTTGATTATATCAGTTAATAGGAGATTAACTGTGTGATTGCAAGTCCTTAATGATCCTCTCCTCCTAATATTTGCACATTGTATAATTCCCTCTCGTATTAAATGAGGGTTGGTATATAATGGACCAATAGAATATGGCAGAAGTAATGCTGCATATAGTCTTAGACTAAGTTATAAAAGACAAGGCAACTCCTGCCTTGCTCTCTCTTACTCTGGTTTAAGTTAATTGCCATGCAATGAGAACGCTTAAGCAGCCCTATGGAGAGATCCACATGGCAAGGAACTGGGACCTCTTGCCAATAGCCAGCAAGAAACTGAGACAACACCATTTCAGTGAGCCATCAATGGAACAGATGCTTCAGTCCAGTCACACCTTCAGATGACTGAAGCCCCAACCAATACACTGACTGGAATCTTCTGTGAGACCCTAAGCCAGAACTGCCCAGTTAAGTCATGTTCAGATTCCTAAGATTTAGAAATTATGTGAAATAATAAATATTTGTGGGTTTAGTGGCTAAGTGTTGTTACCTAGCAATAGATAACTAAAAAATTAATACAAGATAACTATAAAATAAGTGACAAGAATACTTATAATATTTAGAGTTAGAGAAGGGGCATGATTAGACTCCTAGGATCCTAAGAGCAATAGCAGGCATTTACCAAATATCAATTCTGTTGTCAAAGTATACTTTAGGTGCTTTGGTGGATACAAGAGCAATATAAGATTTGGTTCTGACTTCAAGTTGAGATTGGAGGGTAGTCACTTTGGAAAGTATTAGAAACCATTGATTTTGTTTTGTTGGAGGGACATTCATGAAGCAGGTAGTATTCTGCAGAGGAAAATACAGCTTGATGGGATGAGTCAGGAAAAGCGTCAATAAAACAGATTGAAGTTGAACTGGTTTTTGACAAATGTGTAGGATTTGCATAGAGGGAAGAAAAGAGAGGAGGTATTTTTCTTTAGTAGAAAGTTATACTCAGTTATAATGGTGGAAACAATATGTAAACAAACATATAAATATTAGTTTTTCTGCAGTAGAGACTCTGACTTAGGGAATAGCCATAAATACAAATTGATAGAGCAGGGCCCTCCAGAAAGGGTCTGAATGCCAGGCAGAATATTCTGATTTTAATAGCATTCAGGGGACCTACAAATGATCTTAAACAGTGAATATGCCTTGACATTTCCTCTAGTAGGGAATAAGGCTTACCATTGAGAGAACATATTAGATCATTGCACAACCATAATTCTTAGCAAGTTGCTACTTCTCTTGAGCTGAAATTTGTCTTCCCTTCATTTCCACACTTGCTCTTACTTATGTAGCAAATGAGAATTATCAGGGGATCATAGAACCTTTGCATTGAAAAGAATCTTGAATCTAATCTATTCCAACCACCCAGTTGATTCTTATAAATTCACATAACACATGGCCGTACATCCCACATTTGAATAGCTCTTGTGAAATGGTTTAAAACCAGTTCTTCAATCATTTGTATATATCTTTAGATAATTGTGACAATTAAAAAGCTTGCCTAAAACTATGTTTATCTATAAACAAAGATGCCAGATTTAGACCTTTGAGTCACATAGTCAATATAAATAAGTCTAATTCCACTGCTATAGGGACACCGTCTAAGTATTTAAAGATGGAGTGCTCCCCTTGGAAACAGAGGATGGAAAGTATCAGTTCCTTCGATTTTCCCTCTGTATCATGGCTTAGAGTTCCTTGACTCCTGGTGTCTTTTCAGCACACTTTCAGCATTCTGAGAGTGTGATTCTCAGGTGAGGCTAACACTCCAGTATGGTCGTTAATAGAGAGTAAGGCACTATTATTTTTGTTGTTGTTGTTTGGAATTTATATTTATTTTATTTCTCCCCAAAATTGTTTAAATATTTTGGTAACACTGTCATAATTGAGTTTATTGTTTATGCCGTATCCCTGCCATGGCTCACCATCTCCATTTGCTTGCTGTAAGACCTAACATGTCCCTCACATCCCTCCACTGTATTTCAGGTCTCAGTGACACATCCTGGAAACTTACATTTTGGTATCTGAGTGTATCTTCCTGTGTTGAGCTGGTAGAAAATTTAGATATTATCCATCTCTTTCATTATCCCAATGAAAAAAAGTGAAGCTTCAGAAAAAATGTACTTGACTAAGCTAACATAGGCAACTTTTCACAGAGCTAAGGAGTAATTCCAACTTCATAAAGTTTGGCCATCATTTGATTAACTTAATTTATGCAGTCAATCTAACATGTTCTATTAATAGCAAATTACTTCCCATATTTTTAAAGTTTCTAGGGATATATATGCACATATTTAGATATATAAATGTTCTTTTCCAACAATTTTAATGTCTAGATTAACAATATCCTTGAAATAAAGGTGAGCACATATTTAGTTTATATATTGTCATGATTTCTAAAACATGTCTCCATTTCCAAATCTTGCCTGTTGTAAGTAACACTGCAAGTGCCCATCAGTAGATGAGTGGATAAAAAAGCAGTGGTACATTTACACAATGGAATACTACTCAGCTATAAAAAAAAGAAACTCTTACCCTTTGGGACAGCATGGATGGACCTGGAGAGTATTTTTCTAAGTGAAATAAGCCAGTCAGAGAAAAACAAGTACCATATGATTTCACTCATGTGTTGAATCTAATGAACACAATGAACTAACAAGCAAAATAGATTCAGTGTCTTATGGAGAAGGCTGACAGCTGTCAGGGGGTAGGGGTTGGGAGGGCTGGGTGAGGTGGAGTGGAGAGATTGAGCAAAAAAGAAAAAAAAAATGAGAAAAAAACTCATGGACACAGATAACCATATGGTGATTGTGGGTGGGGGAGGAGGGTTGGGAGAGGTGGAGGAGAGTATAGGGGGGTAAATGGTGATGGGAAGAGACTTGACTTGGGGTGATGAACACACAATACAGTGTACAGAGGATGTGTGTGGAATTGTGCACTTGAAACCTGTATAATCTTGTTAGCCAGTGTCACCCCAATAAATCAATATAAAGGAAAAACCAAAACAAATTTTAAAAACATGCCTCAATTTATAAACCAATTTTTAAATGTTATCCATACTTAGTTGTCTCTCCATGTCATATGTATTGAAAGATTTTTATATATTTTGTAAAGAGTTACAATCCAGAAAGAATGTACTGCTTCCAAAGAGCTTTGTTATGCTGTATCTATCTTTCACACTCTAGGTGCAAGTGCGTTCAGGGATGGGCTGGTGCTTTTTCAGCAGAAGATTGGCCGCCTTGGCTCCTGTTGTTGATCTTATAACACAAACCTTCCCTCTACTCCACACCCTTCATTTTTTATTTATCTTTCACACTGCTTCTTCAAATTATTTGTGAGCAATGAAAAAGTGAAGCTTATGTTTGATTCAATGCTCATTTATTAAGAAATCACTCTGAATATACCAGTAATTGCTATTTTATACATACAACTTTTAGAAGTAGTCAAAGTGGATTGTTTTTCAGAGAACTTACTATTTCACTGGATGGCAAGGCATTCATATATTAAATAGACGGTATTTATTTTGGAGCCAAATTCATACTAGCTCATATAGCTAATATATTTCACAGTTTTAATAAGAGAGAAACTATTATGAACTATTATGATAACTATTATAAGTTATCTTAAGGAGATTTTCATGGAGTAGAGGATTTGGCCTTATCTGGAAAAATAAGATAAAATAGGCAAAGAGTAGTGAGCAGCAACCTGGGTATGGGGAATATTATTATTTATTTGCTTCTTGATTTGGTCATGTGCTGCGATAGAGCCTGTAGATATAATTCGTTAGGCCCTATGGTGTCTATGAAACATACCGTTCAGATCTCCCACTACAGAAAACATAGCGGATTCTAACTCTGGCTGCTGGATCTACCATCACATTGGCTTCTAAGCCACACCTCCCACCAATGATTTGTACAATGAGCTATAATGCAGGCCCACTGCTGCGAGATACGAGGCTCCTTTGAATGACCACTTTGGCCAAGGACTCCCAATTGCTCTTGGAACTACACTGCCATCTATGACTCTTCTTATCCAATTCTTTCTTCTGCTCTCCTCTACAGAAATCAGACCTGCACTGCAGTCCAAAAGTTCTCCTTATCCTCTCTGGTTGACTCTTTATCCTTCATTGGCATTTTCCAGAGTAAAACTCTTACACTTCTATTTTCATCTTGGCATGTGCTTCTCGGATGATCCAAACTAAAGCAGGCGCTATCCCCAAGAATCACAAGTTCTTGTGGTTATCTTTGTATGCAAACAAATAATCACAATACAGTAAAATGATTGTGTTAGTGGAGGTATCCATTCATTTAATAAATATTACGTTAAATAAGGGCTCACTATGGGTCAAGCATAGTTCTAGGAACTGAGGGTATAGCCATCAACTAAAATTCTTGGCATTAGGAAACTTACAATAGAGTGGGAGATAAACAAAAATAAAAAAATAAATAATGTGTCAGATGAGGATAAATTCTAAGAGTTCACCTGTCATAACTAAGGGAGAAATTATGTTCATATCTGAAAGAAGAGGGTTCCAAGCAAAAAGAAGAGCAGTAGCAAGACTTTGAGAAGTTTGTTTGAAGTGATGGAGAAACAGCAAGAAAAACAGTGAGGATGGACTGGAGGAGCATAAGGAAGGAGGGGTGTGTGAAAAGTAGAGGAAGACATGCGAAAACTGGAGGTGGTTAGATTTGTGTAGGCTCCACAGGCCACAGATAGGACTTTAGATTTTATTCAAAGTGAAATAAAATCCATTGGCAGGTTTGAGCAGAAAAGAACATGATCTGAATTATACTTTGAAATAATTCCTCTCACAACTGAGTCAGGTCAAAGGCAAAAGGAAGAGGACCAGGTACAATAACTGTGACAGTGCTCCAGGGAGAGGCGCCGGTGTGTAGGTAACGAGAAAAGAGCACATTCTGAGTGTATTATGAAAATAGAGAGACCTGAGGAATTCAATGTGGAAATTGAGAAAAAGAGGAGTCCAGAATGATTTCAAGTATTTTGGTCTCAGTGGCTGGTAAAAAGGAATTGCTGTTGCTTGAGACAGTTAAAATAGGAAAAGAAAAAGGTTGGTGGAAGAAATCAAGAATTTGGCCTGGCCTGTGTGGCTCAGTGGTTGAGCATTGACCCATGAACCAACAGGTCGCTGGTTCGATTCCCAGTCAGGGCACGTGCCCAGGTTGTGGGCCAAATCCCCAGTGGGGGACATGCAGGAGGCGGCCAATTGATGTTCTCTCTCATCGATGTTTCTCTCTCTCTCCCTCTCCCTTCCTCTTTCTCTAAAGTCAATAAAGAAAAAAAAAATTAAAAAGAAATCAAGAATTTGGTTTGAGACTTGTGATGTTTCATATGCTATTAGTTGCCCAGAGGTAAAAGTAAATAACTAAGGAGGGACAAGGAAAAGGTGGTGTTTGATGTGGACACTCCTAAGGCGTTAAAACCTGCGTATGTTTTCCCAGTTGACTCCCTGCCCTGATCCCTATGTGACCACTGCTGTCCCTTCTGGATTTACTCAGTGTTGGATTGTTTCCCTTTTCTGTCTGTCCACTCATGTGTCCACTTCCTCCTGACTGATACACTTTCATCTTCATGTCCTCCGTTTGTTCTACAATGGGAGGGTCAGAGAGGGCTGACATTTAAGTAGGCTTAGGGTTCCAGTGACGTATTAATTTAAAGCAATAGAACACTTTTACTCTTGTGTCACAAAAGCATTAAAAGGGATCTATTCATGTCCCATAGGAATGCCACTCAGAAATTTCCCTGCCCGATTCTCTAGCAACGCCAACCTACTCCGAGAACCAAACCCCAAACTTCTGCCTCCTGACCCACCCTCGAGTAGTTATTATTTCCTCTCCTCCTCATCTGTCAGAAATCGTTGTGATTTCTTAAACATGGCCTTTTTAGTTAAATTCTCTTACAAACTGTGTAATACGCACCAAAATTAGTGGCTCTGCAAATTCTTTCCCTCAGTGAGCAGTGAGAAAGGGCAGGGGGTGATGTATTCATGGAAAGGCTTTGGGGTAGGAGAAAGAGAGAAAATCAAAAAGGTCAAGTCTTGCTACAAATGTTTTAGGGAAAATAAACTGTTTTTAATGCAACATAGTGGACTAATGTCACGTGTGATCAGCAGTCGGCCGATGTCCCACATTTTATCTCGCAGGGTCAGGAGGCTCTGATTCAGTTTATCTGAAGGTAGTATTGTGGTAATTTTTATCAACGTCTTGTACATTATACGAAGATTATATATAACTGATATAATGTTTTCAAAAATGCAAAAATAGTTGTACATTGTATTCTCAATCATTTTTCTGTTTCATTTCTTCATCTGAATACACTCCTGTTCACTCAAGTGCTTAAAATTAGCCAGCTCCAACTTTTTCTACTTCTTTTTGGATAGCATGTTGTATTAAAATGGAGGGGAAATTGCTCCATGATGCGGTCCATACAAAATCAATGAGTTACATCCATAGTAACTATTACCTACCTCAAACATGAGCCTTTTATGTCAAAAATTTATTTTTCAAACTTTCAGCGCACTATCATTGAGTTACATTAAGATTTAATGCTGTGTGATATCTTTAAACATAATCTTTTATTCCTAGTGCAATGTAGGTTTGTTTCATAATCAGAAAACCCCGCTCTTCTGGTCTGTCACATGTGTACTGCCATTTAAGGTAATATATGAGTTTTTGTCACCACAGCGTAAAGTGTTTTACCTTCTCCTTTACAATAAACAGGATTTTTTGTCAGTTGTCTTCATTTTCACCATAAGATTGATAAGGGCATTTCTAATTCAATGGGCATAGCATTTTACCACATAAAATCTGCAGTTTAATATAGGTATTAGGTATAGTTTCCGTTATATTTTTGCAGAGTTATAAATGCCTGAAGCATTTGTTAAATTTTATAGCAGATCTTGTTCAAAGTAGTCCCTTTGGTTGGGGGTTTTGTGTCTCGATATTACCACCATTCGTATCGAATTTCACACAGACATGCATGTTAGTTTCTAGGCGAAGACAGAACAGGCCCTATTTTTCCATCCCTTTTAAAAATGATACAAATAATTTTGCAATTATTGTAACTACTTTTTTTTGTAGATGGAGGTGTTTATATAAATGTGAATTATAAATTTGATAATACCTTAGATAATTCAGAGATTATCACAAATAAAACAGAGAGCCACAAGTTATAGCCACATATAAACTGCTCATGTATCTTTCATTTTAATAAAATTATATACTCTACTACTATCACGTCCCTTTATAGTACTAAATATCCTGTTCTCTGAAAACTTGGGAATCAGGGGACTTGTTCATTTTCTTACTTCCTACTATAGGAGTGGTCCATAATGAACAGATGACCATACTCATTCTCTCATCTCCCCAATGCCCTTGACTGCCTTTTTTGGGGGGATGAAAACTTTTAAGATCTACTCTCATAGCAACCGTCAAACATACAGTTCAGTATTGTTAACTATAATCACCATGCTATGCATTATATACCTTTGATTTATTTATTTTATAACTGAAAGTTTGTACCTTTTGACCTCCTTTATCCATTGAGTTATTTTTTATATAGCTCACCCCATATAACCACATAGAAAAAAAAAAGGTTAGAGCTGATCTTAATATTAACCTGTTTGTTTTTCTGTTCTCTAATAATCAGCAGCCACTGTTTATTTATTATTATACCTTCATAAATAATATAACGTTGGATGCTGAGAAATTAGAAAAGAAAATTCAGTTTCCCGGTAATGATGAAAACAATCAATATGTCCATAATTTCACATCATTTTAAAATTTTTAGTTCATTTAAACTCTGAAACAACTTTGTGAACTAGAGGGTTATGAAATTTAATATTCATATTTTTTGTGTTTAATTTGTTTCATGTTTTCAAATAGTCTTTTTAGAAGGTTTTGTAGGACTTCTACTTATACATATGATGGAGTAGCTTGTGGGAGAACAGCACTGGGTACAAGACATTTGGAGAACAGCTGAAGCAACTAGAGGTTAGTATGAGAGAATGGGGTGGAAGAGAATCCATAGCTGAGGTCAGCGAGCTGCCTGAGCCATTGCACCCTGAGAGTATTTGACATTACTAAGTTGAGGGCATGGCCTAAGAACCGAGATCTTTCTGTGGCAGAAAGCCACCACTAGCAGATAAAAAATTCAGGTTCATATGGCTGAAAAATCAGGACTGGAAGCTTGAGATTAAAACCTAGTGGTGATAAGGGGAAGTTGGAGAACTGAATCTCATGCATTCTGGCTATTATACTCAAGACATTTACCAAATTGAGAAGATATTTGAGTTGAATCCTAAAATGCTTATTGGAAGGCAAAATTTGTGGTAGTCTCTCCATGCTAAGGAGTCAAGAATTAGGGTTTTGGAATCTCCAGGGGAAGATGCCACAGCGAACACACCAGGCTTTAGGTTCTTGAGTGAAAAAAATGAAAAGCTGTGAAGGCAAACCCTAGCCCCTTCTCAAATGTGTCCCTTATTCAAACCAAGTGATAAATCCAACTTAACCTGCCTGACAAAACAAAGTGTAAATGTTCATTAGAGGGAGGTTGCTTCATCTTTTTATACAAAGTAGTCGTCATTAAGTAAAAAATATATAATCAATTCGTGAGATTGGGCGGTGAGACCAAAAACTAAGGAAAAAAACACACATAGCTGAACCAGATACTACAGTTAACAAGCAAGAGCTCTCAACTGACTATAAAAAATATGTCAAAAGTGAGGATTATGAATATAGATAAAGCTCTGGCTGGTTTGGCTCAGTGCTTAGAGCATCAGCCTCTGGACTGAAAAGTCATGGGTTTGATTCCCGGTCAAGGGCATGTACCTCAGTTGCAGGTACAATCCCCGGCCCTGGTCAGGGTCATGCAGGAAGCAACCAATTGATATGTCTCTCACATCAATGTCTCTCTTTCTCTCTCTCTTTCTCTCCCCTTCCTCCCTTTCACTCTATCTAAAAATCAATGGAAAATATATCCTCAGTTGAAGATTAAAAAAAAGAATATAGATAAAAATATGAAGGTATTTATCAGAGATGTAGCATATAATAAATAAAATGAAAAAGAATTTAAGAAATGAAAATAATAATTGACAATTAATAAATGGGAGCCCTGGCCAGGTGGCTCAGTCTATTGGAACATACTCCCATAAACCAAAAAGTTTGCTAGTTTGATTCCTGGTCAGGGCGCACAAGGTGGGCAATTGATTGATGCTTCTCTCTCACACTGATGTCTCCCTCTCTCTCTCTCTCTCTCTCTCTCTCTCTCTCTCTCTCTCTCTCTCTCTTTCTCCCCTTCCTATCTCTCTAAAATCTATTAAAAATCCTTTGGTGAGGATTAAAAAATAAAATAAAAATAAATTAATGGGATTAAACAAAGATTAGCTAGGACAGATTACTCTATCCTGCAAAGCTATCATTTAGAATCGATGGACATATTAAGAGTTTCCCAGACAAAAAAAAGCTAAAGGAGTTCATCACCACCAAACCAGTATTATATGAAATGTTGAAGGGTCTTCTTGAAGGAGAAGAAGAACAAAAATATGAACAGTAAAATGGCAGTTAATACATATCTATCAACAATTGAATCTACAAACAAAATATGCAATCAGAACAGAAACAGACTCCTAAATACAGAGAACTTTTTGTTGCTTGCCAGATGGGTGGGACTAGGGGGATGGGTGAAAAAGATGAAAGAATTAAGAAGTACAAATTGGTTGTTAGACTGATGAACCCCAAAGGGAAGGGGGGGAGGGAGGGAGGGATGAGATAAACCAAAGAACTCCCATGTACTGGACACCGACAATAGTGTGGGGAAGGTAGGAGGGGGGCGGGGTTGAGGAGGAGGGGGTCAATGGGGAAAAAATGGGGGGACATCTGTAATACATTCAACAATAAAGATGAGTTTAAACAGAATTAATTTTAAGCCATTTAGTAAGAATTAAGAATATTTTTATACGTGTGTGTAAAAGTTTATGTCTGTTTCTGTTTATGATTTTTAGCATATCTGAAAGATAATGTCATCTATTCATTTAAAAAATTCTATGCTCACTTTCTTACCTTTGGTATTTCCAAAGTTTGTCTTCCTTCTCTACTTATGGAATTGATATTCAGTTTCCAATGGCAAGCTCAATGATTATGTTTTCTACTAAATTTTATTCAATAAAATATATCAACCATGATTTCAATCACCACCTCTTTTCTGATTTGAACTACAGGCTCATTTCCAATTGCCTTTTGAAGATTTCTACTGAATGTCTGGAACATTAGACATTTTGATAAATGAAGAGCAGCTACTTTAATCTCCATATACTCCAAGCTAAATACTATATTCCCAATCAATCTTACTCGAACCATCTTGGGACATAAGAGTCAATCCACCCAATTACAACTGCAAGAAACTTCAGTAACAGTTGATTCTTCCCTTTACTCACGTTTATTGAGGCATAGGGTATTGTCAATCTCACTATTAAAATATCTCCTAAAATATTTCGCTTTGTCTATTGCTACTGCCTTAGTGCTGCCACATTTACTGAATTAATTTATAGTATTTGTAAGTTGCTTATCATATTTCCCTTTGCCATCACCAATTTGATTTCAAATTCCTTGAGGATAGTGACTGTGCTTTGTCTTTTCATCTGTTCCTTGCTTATAGTAAATTAATTTTTATTAAGTTTATTAGCAGGATCACTGAGAAATAATTGGATCATACTGCTTAAATATACAGTATTACCTATATTATGTATAAGATATAAATCAGATATATTATATTTTGAGCAAAAGGTATTCAAATGTTCATATATAGTCCCTGTAGATGTTACTGTTCTGTCTTCAGATGTTGCTGTATTTTAAAACATCTTTTACCTCTGGAACATACAGTTTGTAAACATTGCATACAAATTTTTCACAGAAAATTGACTTAGTTTTTCAAACTATTTTCTTTTCCAATATTGGCTCAGATAATATTCGATATGTTAATCTATTTTATGCACATAATTTTTTAGACTGCTTTGTGTGACTTGAGCCATTTTCTTTTAATACAATTTTATTAAAGAGTAACCCATCCACCCAGCCGGTGTGGCTCAGTGGTTGAGCATCAACCCATGCACCAAGAGGTCACCAATTCATTCCCAGTCAGGGCACATGCCCAGGTTGTGGGCCCAATTCCCAGTGGGGGGCCTGCAGGAGGCAGCCAATCGATGTTCTCTCTCATCGATGTTGCTATCTCTCTCTCCCTCTCCCTTCCTCTCTCTCCAAAAATCAATAAAGAAAAAAAAATTAAAAAAAAAGAGTAACCCATCCAAGACATAGGGCTACTTTAAATTGCTGTGTCAATTTTAAGAATAAATAACTCTTGCTATTACTAAGCTGAAATGAATTATATAAGACTATCAACAACACGGTTGAGTATAGATAACATGAGAGATCAGCTGGAGGTATATTTCTCTCTCTTTTCTGTTTTCTATTTTATAAGTAAACACACGGATTCCCAAAAGAATGGCGAGCATTCTAAATACTTGCTTACTTTCAGCTGAGGTTCTTTGAAGAATCCTGTGAGTTTGAGTGCAAAATATGGCATGGATAACTCAGTTAGCCTTAACACAGGACACTGACAGCGCAGTCGACTCCACTGATGTGTACACTCTGGAGAGAATCACCGAGCAGATTTAATCTTTGAAGTTTGTTTTTAAAACCTACTGTGTTTACAGCTTGGATAATAGACTTGTCATGTAATTAACGATGAGTGACCAGTTGTCACTATATCATTGTGGGGGAAAAAAAGTGATATATTAGTGGTAAACAATCATGAAACAAAGCAAATGTCAATACTCACATTTTTAAGAGATAATTAAAGCTCTTGTATAAAATCTTCTTTGTACAATATGTATAACTGTCACTTTTTGGAGGTCACATGTATTTATGAGCTGTGTATAAATGTTAGATTTGTCTCGTCTTATTGCAAGCAGCATGTGGTTAATACTTTTTATTACTATTATTGATTTTAGAGACAGATGAAGGGAGAGGGAGAGAGATAGAAACATCGATGAGAGAGAACATTGATTGGCCGCCTCCTGCATGCCCCCCACTAGGGATTGGGCCCACAACCTGGGCATGTGCCCTGACCGGGAATTGAACTGGTGCATGGGTTGATGCTCAACCACTGAGCCACAGCGGCCGCACTGGTTAATACTTTTAACATATAAATTATTTTCAATTTGAGTGCATCCTATGTAGGATTTTTTTAGATAAAAAAAAATACCCTTTTGGGATATTTATTCTCTTTGGCTTCAACAAGACATCAGAAAAGTGTTAATACCTGGATTACATAAAGGAGAGAAAGTTATCTAAAATAACTTTAAAACTTCCTTAATTTTTGCTTGTAAAATTTCCTGTTCATAAATAATTAACTTCAGAATTTTAACTTTAGCAAATCAAAGGAAAGATGGAAACTGTCAGAAATATCTAAATAACTGGAATGAGCCACTTAGCAGCATAGTTACAAAAGTAATATTTGGGATGAATTTCTGGGGCATGACCTCAGCTGACCCTAGAGAAAAATATAAACATTATTTTGGTTTCTATTTACTTTCTGGCATTTCTATCTAAGAGTTCTTAACTGTAGATATTTTCTCTGTATCCCATTCTGCCATACATATTATTTCCTGTCTATTGCTGCTCAGATTTTACTTCAAATACAAGGTAACAACTTATGAACACATAGAATAAAAGTACAATAGTGAAATGACAGGAAGTGAGGTTAACATGGAAGGACCTGGACACTATTATCCTAAGCAAAACAAGCCAAGCAGAGAAAGGCAAATATCATATGATCTCACTTATTTGTGAAATATAATAAACATAACAGTCTGAGGAACAGGGTAGTCCCAGAGATGTGGAAGAAGGGTACAGACTGACAATCCCAAAAGAGGGGGTGGGAGGGAATAAACAACAGAATTTATACTCATGTACACATAACCAATGGACATGGACAACAAAGCTGGGGACGGGGTGCAGAGGGAGGGGGAGGAGGGTGTCAGTGGGGGAAAAAGGAGAAACATCTGTAACAAAAATATATCAAAATTCAAAAAAAAATTAAATTTACATAAAAACTATAATGACCTAGCAGTTTGCACAGTCACTGTTGTAAGCAGGAGGGGGGGTAACAGATATAGTCAAAAAGATCACATGCTGATGTGGTTGGAGAAAACCAATTGTTTTACTTGTTTTTCCTTAATGATTTATCCTTTCTGTTCCTTGGAGTAAAAGAGAACATTCCATTGTATCCTGGTATCATAGCTTTATCCCTACTGACAAGTAAGGCAAGGTCATTTTTATCTTATTGATTTTCCAAGATAAAATCAGGAGTGATTACATAAAAAAGAAAGAAACCAGCTCATAATTACCTAGAGATGGATGGATAGAGGGATGGATAGATAGACAGACAGACAGAGAAGTCGTCTATTTTTATATTTATTTATTTTTTTAAACTTTTATTTTTTTTTAAATCCTCACCCGAGGATACTTCTCCATCAATTTTCAGGTAGAGTGGGAGGGAGGGAGAGAGAGAGAGAGAGAAATATGGACATGAGGGAGACACATCGACTGGTTGCCTCCTGCATGACCTCGACCAGGGCCAGGGATCAAACTGCCAACGAAGTACGTGCTCTTGGTTGGAATCAAACCCGTGACTCTTTGGTCTGTGGGCCGATGCTCTAGCAGCTGAGCCAAACCGGCCAGGGCTACATTTTTTTATTCATCTGCCTATTCTATTCTCAGGCTCTGTCTCTCTCTGAAATACACACACACATACACACACATACCTCACATGTGCATATGGAAGGAATAAGTATTGAACACCAGAAGTTCATTGCAATGGCAAAACAACCTGTGCAACTTTTTAACATATAGATTTCCACTTAGGCCTCACTACACACACACACACACACACACACACACACACACACACACACACACAAATTCAATATATCTGGGATAGGTCCTGTTTATCTTTGATTATCTAGAATTCCTTTTTTTTCTAACTTTCATTTTATTAATAATGGCACTGTACATGGTTGGAGTATAAACTACAATAAGATTATTTGCGGAGAAATGAAGAAGCCTGAACTTAACAAAAGGTTGACTGTGAGATTCCTTTATAGGTCATATCCTCAGGTGAATTCTAATTCGTTGAATTCAGTCAAAATCTTGATTTACAGAGATCTTTTTTAATCAGGGAAAGATACAGTACCATTTCTGCATGAGATAGTTTTCCATTTTGACTTCGTTCTACTGGAATGCAAATTTTAATTGGTCAATTGTGTCACTCCTCTGCTCCAAATTCTGTAACAACTGCATGTTCTCTAAGTAAAAGCCTAAGTTCATTTACTGGCCAATGACATCTGACTTTCTTTTCTGCAAGCCCCATGTTCTGTGCTCATAATATTACCCCCACTTGCTCTTGTTCATAGAACTTGCCAAACATGTTTCTGCCTTAAGGTCTTTATTCTAGTTCTTTCTCTGCTTGTTTTGCCCCAGACATTTGCTTAACTAGAACCTCACTCTTAAATTTTGCTTGATTTCATTGTCTCATTGAATTCACCCATCAACCTGTTTAATATTTTAACCTGCCCACCCACTTCTAGAAATCACCAAACCTCATACTCTGCTCTTTTTTTTCTTTAGTCTATCAACTTCTCATATCATATATAAATTATTCATTTAGTCATTTTATGTTCATTGTTTGTCTCTTTTTACTAAAATATAAAGCCCACTAAGTAAGGGATCTTGGTCAGATTTGTGCCAAAGCCTAAAGCAGTGTATGGCACATAGAATGAATTAATTCCCATTGTAAAGTTTATTTAAAATAAACCTAAATTATTTCAATACCTTGTAATGCAAACATCTTACTCACAAAAAAATATAAAGCACAGGCGTGTATAAAAAATACTCCTTATGGGATGCTTTTACCTGTTAGCTCCTTAGACCAAACTGCATTACAACACACCTACAAAAATCATCATGAAGTTGACTATGCTGTGCCGTGCAGGTTCTGCCAAGCTTGGGATTATTGATCTATATGATATCTTTACTAACACTCTCAATAAGAAATTGGCAAGTGTCTGTCTCTTTAAATCAGGTGTTCAAAAGATTATGACAGTTAATCATGAATCCCATTCAAAATGAAAACTTCATAGAGAATAATTTCAGAAGCAGTCACATTTCTTTGCCTCCCCCCCCTTTCTTTTAACTCTAAAATTAAACAATGTTGAAACAAGGAAACTGCAAGAATATAATTTCACTGCAAACTTTTTCCATACTCATCAAAGATGACTCAAATCCAAGTAATATGCAGTCCCTAATTTGTTTATAAATTTTGACAGAGAGAGGGAGAGAGGGGAGAGAGAGAGAGAGAGAGAGAGAGAGAGAGAGAGAGAGAGAAAGCAGCCACACAATAGAAAATAATAAATAATTGCCCAGCCGGTGTGGCTCTGTGGATTGCTCATCATTCCATGGACTGAGAGGTCCCGATTCGATTCCCAGTCAGGGCACATGCCCGGGTTACAGGCTTGCTCCCCAGTGGGGGGAGTGCAGGAGGCAGCCGATTGATGTTTCTCTCTCTCTCCCTTCCTCGCTCTCTAAAAAAAAAGGAAGAAAATAATAAATAATTATTGCTTTATTGCCATGCATCTCAGAATAATTAAGGTTCCAAAAGAAAGCAGAAACATACCATACCACGATCCTTCAGCTACCCCTCTATCTTTAATTATTCTTAACAACAAGAACTGCATCTATGGAAAGAAGGTAGAATATGCCTTTCAGGAAATAACTCATGTATTAACTTACCATGTGGTTTAAAGACATGTGACATTTGGAATAAGGCTGAGAAGAGCATGGAGTATAGGGAGTGCCCTGCTAAAACCCAAATAGGAAACAGCAGAAGAGAAATTAAAGATTATGTGTAAGATGGGAGATCAAAAAGCTAACAAGGTGAGAGAAAGATGAAATAAAATCTTCTAGACTTGCTTTGCACTCTGAAAGCTGGTAACCTCACCACTGTTTTTACCTATCATCAGTTGCAAAATCCGATTTGTATTTTTCTGTGACCACCAAACCTAAGAAAGGGAATTACTCCCCTATTATTCCCAAATGCAATTAATTAAAGCCTGATAAGAGCTCCACATAACATGTAATTAATGCAAATTAAAATACATACATTATAGGAAATAAAATTCAAGAACGTGTTATGAAAAGAGATTTCTCTACAAAGCTAGTAGAATAATCTCTAAAGCCCTGGCCAGTTTGGCTCAGCAGTTAGTGTCACCCACAGACCAAAGGGCCGTGAGTTTGATTCCTTGTCAAAGGCAGGTACCTGGGTTGCAGGTTGGATCCCCGGCCCAGGTCAGAGTCATTCAAGAAGCAACCAACAGAGGTGTCTCCCTCACATCAATGTTTCTCTCTCCCTCCCTCCCTCCCTCCCTCCCTCCTTTCCACTCCATCTAAAACTCAATAAAAATATTCTAGGGTGAGGATCAACAATAACAACAAAAAGAATAGTCTCTAAACACATGGATTAAGATAAACAAGAAACAATTATAGAAAATCTGCAAAGAAAACCTACTATTAAAAAAAAAAAATAGGGAGAAAAAATGGCGGCGGAGTGAATGGAAGCTATACAGATGATCTCCCAGGACCAGACAGGAATTACAACTAAAATAAAGACAAATTGTTGGAAAAAAAAAAAAGCAACAGAAAAGCAGCGGGGGAGGACCATATAACCAGGGACACTGAACGAGCCTGGTAGGATCTGCGGAGGTGCGAGAGGATGGCGGGCTGGGTGACCATGGACAGCAGCGGCCTTAGCTGTGAGCAGCACCCTTGGGGTTAAAATTCCAAGCAGCTCCAAAGCCCAGAGGGACGGGACAGAGCGCTTAATTGGCTACAACCACTCACCTTGGGCTCCAGCAGAGGGAGGGCAGACTGGACTGGAACTGTGTGGGGTCATCCGGGATTTGGAGGGTGCTCAGAGTTTGTGCTGAGTCGTGGCCACAAAGGACGGTGGCCAGCTTGCTCCTTCCCAGAGCTGTGGGGAGAAAGAGCAGCCTATCTCTCAGAGATTCAGCCCCCTCCAGGTGAGGCAAAGAAATGAAAATTGAGGCCTATTAACAACCAGCATCTGCCCCACCCTCTGGAAATCCTCTTATACTGAACACCTGAGGGAGTCTCTCATTCAACTGAGAACCCAAGGCTTTTCAAGTAACTGAGGCTAATAGCCTCCAGGCAAAAAGCTAGAGGATAACTGAACCCTTCCTGGGCTTGCAAATCTACCCAGGAAAGTAAGACTTGACAGTGGTGTTTAAGTGGTGTTTGATGAGCCCTCCCATGCTCATCAAACCTAGTAGAGGGAGCTACAAACAGCAGAACACCAACACCCACAGGGAAAATTTGGTAGGCTCCAAAACCCACTGAGATAGTCAAAATGATGAAACAAAGAAACAAATCCCAAATGCAAGAACAAGAGAAATCTACTGAAGATGAGATAAATGAAATACAGTTAAGCAAGTTATCAGAGTTAGAGTTCAGAGCCATGATCTTGAGGAAGCTCAACAGCATGAGTAAGGACATCAACACCATGAGTAAAGATATAGAAACACTGAAAACCACCCAAGTGGAAATGAAGAATGACATAGCAGAAATAAAGAACACATTGGAAGGACTAAACAGCAGAGTAGAGGAAGCTGAGGACCGGATCAATGAAGTAGAAGACAGGGTAGAAAAATCAACCAATTAGAAAACCAAAAGGAAAAAACAATTAAAAAACAGGAAGACAGCTTAAGAGAACTGTGGGACAACTGGAAACATAATAACATTTGCATCATAGGAGTCCCCAAAGAAGAAGAAAATGAACAAGTGTTAGAGAATATATTTGAAGAAATAGTGACAGAAAACGTCCCTAACTAGGTGAAGAAAGAAAGCATTCAAGTTCAAGAAGCACAGAGAGTCCCAAGTAAGAAGAACCCAAACAGGCCCACACCAAGACACATAATACTTAAAATGCCAAAAATTAAAGACAAAGAGAGAATCCTAGAGACAGCAAGAGATAAGCAACAGGTTACCTACAAAGGAACCCCCATAAGGCTATCAGCTGACTTCTCAACAGAAACACTACAGGCCAGAAGGGAATGGCATCAAGTAATCAAGGTCATGAAAAACAAGGATCTGAATCCAAGACTACTCTATCCAGCGAGGCTATCATTCAAAATAGTAGGTCGAATAAAAAGCTTCCCAGACAAAAAAAGGCTAAGGGAATATATTAGCACCAAACCAGCACTGCAAGAAATGTTAAAAGGACTAAATATAATTATTAGAAGAAATAGGAAGAAAAATAGAACCACACTAAACAAAAATGACAATAAATAAGTACATATCAATAATAACTTTAAATGTAAATGGATTGAATGCTCCGATAGAAAGACATAGAGTAGCTGACTGGATACGAAAGCATGACTCACATATATGTTGTTTACAAAAGATCCACCTCACAACAAAAGACTCACATATGTTGAAAGTGAAGGGATGGAAAAAAATCTTCCAAACAAATGGAAAGAAAACAAAAGCTGGGGTAGCAATACTCATATCTGATAAAATAGATTTCAAAATGAAGGCCATAACTAGAGACAAAGAAGGCCACTACATAATATTGAAAGGATCTATCCAACAGGAAGATATAACCTTGGTAAACATATATGCACCCAATATAGGAGCACCAAAATATATTAAAAATCTTCTGGAGGACTTCAAAGGAGAAATCGACAGCAATACAATCATAGCAGGGGACTTCAACACCCCGCTGACATCACTGGATAGATCCTCTAGATAAAAAATTAACAAGGAAACAGAGACTCTAAATGAAGCACTAGACCAAATGGATTTAATAGATATTTACAGAGAATTATACCTCCAAACTACAGAATTCACATTCTTCTCAAGTGCAAATGGGACATTCTCAAAGATAGATCACATGTTAGGACACAAGCTAAGTCTCTACGAGTTCAAGAAAATTGAAATCATATCAAGCATCTTCTCGGATCACAATGGCATAAAACTAGGTATCAATTGCAACAAGAACATGCAAAGACATTTGAACACATGGAGGCTAAATAGCATGTTATTGAACAATGAATGGGTTACCATGGAGCTCGAGGAAGAAATTAAAAACTTCCTAGAAACCAATGAAAATGAACACACAACACAAAATCTATGGGATACAGCGAAAGCAGTTCTGAGAGGGAAGTTCATAGCACTACAGGCCCACCTCAAGAAACAAGAAAAATTTCTAATTGACTACCTAACCTCAAAACTTAAAGAACTAGAAAACAAACAAAATGAAAACCCCAGAGCTAGTAGAAGGAAGGAAATGTTAAAGATCAGAGCAGAAATAAACGACATGGAAACCAAAAAAACAATTCAACGGATCAATGAAACAAGGAGCTGGTTTTTTGAAAAGATAAACAAGATTGATGGACCCTTAGCCAGACTCACCAATAAACAAAGAGAGAGAAAACAAATACACAAAATCAGAAATGAAAGAGGAGAAGTAATAACTGACACCAAAGAAATACAAAAGATTGTTAACAAATACTATGAACAATTATATGGCAACAAATTGGACAATCTAGGTAAAATGGACAAATTTTTAGAAACACATAGTCTCCCAAAACTGAACCAGAAAGAGATAGAAAACTTGAACAGACCAATTACAACGAAGGAAATTGAAGATGTAATCAAGACTCTCCCAGCCAACAAAAGCCCAGCCCCAGACAGCTTCACGGGGGAGTTTTACCAAATATTCAAAGAAGAACTAACACCTATTCTCCTCAAACTATTCCAAAAAATTCAAGAAAAGGAAGACTCCCAAACTCGTTTTATGAGGCCAGCATAATTCTAATTCCAAAAACCAGAAAAAGACACCACAAAGAAAGAAAACTACAGGCCAATATCCCTGATGAACATAGACGCCAAAATCCTGAGCAAAATACTAGCAAATCGGATCCAGCAATACATCAAAAAAATTATTCACCATGACCAAGTGGGATTCATCCCAGGGATGCAAGGCTGGTACAATATTCACAAATCAATAAATGTGATACACCACATAAACAAAATGAAAGATAAAAACCATATGATCATATCAATAGACACTGAAAAAGCATTTGACAAAATCCAGCACCCATTTCTGATAAAAATACTCAGCAATGTGGGAATGGAGGGATCATTTCTCAACATAATAAAAGCCATATATGAAAGACCTACAGCCAACATCATACTCAATGGGCAAAAACTGAAAGCATTTCTGTTAAGAACAGGATCAAGACAGGGATGCCCACTTTTGCCACTCTTATTTAACACAGTACTGGAAGTCTTAGCCACAGCAATCAGACATGAAGAAAAAATAAAAGGGATCCAAATTGGAAAGGAGGAAATGAAACTGTCATTATTCACAAATGACATGATATTATATATAGAAAACCCTAAAGACTCCATCATAAATCTACTAGACTTAATCAATGAATTTGGCAAAGTAGCAGGATACAAAATTAACGTCAAGAAATCGATGGCATTCTTATACACCAATGATGAACTCACAGAAAGAGAAACTAAAAAAACAATCCCATTTACCATCGCGGCAAAAAAAACTAAGATACTTAGGAATAAACTTAACTGAAGAAGTAAAGGACCTATTTGCAGAAAACTATAGGACATTGAAAAAAGAAATAGAGGAAGATATAGAAAAGTGGAAGCACATACCTTGTTCATGGATTGGAAGAATTATCATCATTAAAATGTCCATACTGCTCAAAGCAATGTATAGATTCAATGCAATCCCCATCAAAATACCAGTGATATATTTCACAGAACTAGAACAAATACTTCAAAAGTTCATATGGAACCAAAAACACTCCGAATAGACACAGCAATCCTGAAAAAGAAGGACAAAGTAGGCGGGATCACAATACCAGATATCAGGCACATAGATCAATGGAATAGAACAGAGAACCCAGAAATTGACCCAAAACATTATGCTCAATTAATATTTGACAAAGGTGGCAAGATCGTACAATGGAGTAAAGACAGCCTCTTTAATAAATGGTGTTGGGAAACTTGGACAGCTACATGCAAAAAAATGAAACTAGGCCATCAACTTACACCATACACAAGAATAAACTCAAAATGCATAAAAGACTTAAATGTGACTTGTGAATCCATAAAAATCCTAGAAGAAAATATAGGCAACAAAATTTCAGACATCATATGCAGCAGAATCTTCACTGATACATCACCTAAGGCAACAGAAACAAAGGAAAAAATGGACACATGTGACTACATCAAACTCAAAAGCTTCTGCACAGCAAAAGAAACAACCATCAAAATGGAAAGGCAACCCACTGTATGGGAGAACATAATTGCCAATGATAAATCAGTTAAGAGGTTAATTTCCATAATATGTAGAGTGCTCATACAATTCAACAATAGGAAGACTAAGAACGCAATTAAAACATGGGTAGAGGACCTAAAGAGACAATTCTCCAAATAGGACATACACATGGCCAAGAGACATATGAAGAAATGCTCAACATCACTAATCATCAGAGAGATACAAATTAAAACAACAATGAGGTATCACCTCACACCTGTCAGAATGGCCGCCATCAACAAATCATCAAACAACAAGTGTTGGCGAGGGTGTGGAGAATAGGGAACTCTAGTACACTGCTGATGAGAATGCAGACTGGTGCAGCCACTATGGAAAACACTATGGTGTTACCTCAAAAAATTAAAAATTGAATTGCCATTTGACTCAGTGATCCCACTTAAGAATATACCCTAAGAAGCCTGAAACACCAATCAGAAAGAATATATGTACCCCCATGTTCATAGCAACACTATTTACAATAGCTAAGATCTGGAAACAGCCCAAGTGTCCATCCGTAGACGAATGGATAAAAAAGCTGTGGTACATATACACAATGGAGTACTATGCAGCTGTAAGAAAGAAAGATCTCTTATCCTTTGCGACGACATGGGAGGACCTGGAAACTATTATCCTAAGTGAAACAAGCCAAGCTGAGAAAGACAAATATCATATGATCTCACTTATTTGTGGAATATAATGAACATAACAGTCTGAGGAACAGGGTAGTCCCAGAGACGTGGAAGAAGGGTACAGACTGACAATCCCAGAAGAGGGGATTGGGGGGGAGAAATAAACCACAGAACTTATACGCATGTATGCATAACCAATGGACGTGGACCACAAACCTGGGGACGGGGTGTGGAGGGAGGGGGAGGAGGGTGTCAATGGGGGAAAAAGGAGAAACATCTGTAACAAAAATATATCAAAATTTTAAAAAAAAATTAAATTTACATGAAAACTATAATGTAAAAGAAAATATACAATCCAGTGAATTATTGTGCATGAGGTCTTGGATTCTTTACAGTTCATTTTTGACAAGAACTTAACTCCTTTTTCATAGTTTTTTTTAAACCTATACAAGTGTGCAAAGGACAAAATTTAGCAACCTCGTGTGGGAAAGAAAGATAGTAGATGTGTTTTAAGTGAGCACACGAAGCAAGGTCTTTTAAGACTGTGTTATAAGCAGTGCAATGTGAAAATTAATGTACTTCTCTTTGTAGAAATGAAAACCATTTGAAAATCACCATGTCATTTTTATTTTTTTATTGATTTTAGAGAGAGAGGAAGGGAGAGGGAGAGAGAGATAGAAACATCAATGAGATTGAACAGCGATTGGCCACCTCCAGCATGCCCCCCACTGGGGATCAGGCCCACAACCTGGGCATGTGCCCTGACGGGAATGGAACCGGCGACCTCTTGGTGCATGGGTTGACACTCAACCACTGAGTCACACCTGCTGGGCAACCACCATACCATTTTTGATGCAGAATCCCACTTTGCCTTGTTCTTTTACTCAAAAACAATTATCCCCTGTGTTTGTTACAGTAATGAAGCTGATAGTAATTTGCTCTTATAGTGTGCTTTCCTCCTAAGAGTTTAAGCACTTTAGAGCACACTATTCCACTTGTCTTCATAAGAAGCCTGTAAAGTAGGTATATATAGATAAATGACCATAAAAGACGAATAAAGGAAAATAACCTGGAGAGTTGGATCCTTATTCATCTTGGTGTCTGAGCCAGAGAAATGGAGTCTGTATCATGACTACAGACTTAAAATTCTCCCAAGATTCCAAATATTTTTTCCTTGATCTCTGAGGTAAATGGCGAACATTTTTATTGCTTGAAATTCTGGCCTGACTTAAATTGAGATGTATGGTCAAATTTTCTATGTGATGGTATATTACTGAAAGAATAAAAATACATTTTTTCAAAGGATTTTTGGCACAGCTAATAGCAGTGTCCATCCTTGAAAAATATGGGCTCCTTTAGTATCTGTGTTTCCTAATTACAGTAAGTTTCATGTGTTAATTAAGGCCAAGAATTAATAGATAGATCAAGCTAATGATTTTAGGAATATCGCATTTAAACATTTCCAAGGAACCCATACATGTCCTAAGATCCTTTATAGACAGTGTCAAATCCTCTCTAGAACTGGCAGATGAAAAATGGTCAGGTCTGTCCTTCTAAGAGAATAGTTAAGGATTAATTCCATTGACCCTAAATGTGAGTTTGATCAGTGCATTCTGAAGCATGCATAACTAAGCTAAATTCTCTAGGGGTTGAAACATAGTTAAGTTTAGTCACAATTACAAAACTTGGAATCTGCTAAATACTTGTATTTTGTTTTATCTTGTGAGAAATAGTAAGTCCTACCATTTGCCACCTACAAATCAAAATAAAGTGATTCAGTCATCTAGCTCATTTATATTAAAGAATGTTGAAAATGGGTGTTGAAAAATGTTTTATTTTTGATATTTTATTCATTTTTGCAACAACAAAAAAAATAAGGTGGAAATAAGGTTATTTCCACACTGGCAAAATGCATTGTACTGTTTTGCAATATGCCATACACTGTTTTGCATATTTGACACTGTTACAGCTCTCTTACAAAAGGACATGCATTATATCCATGCTGCCAAGTCTATCAATTCCATTTGATGGTGAAAACAAACCCAGGACTTATTGTGATAATATGGAATTGGGCACAACCATATTCTAAATAGCCAAACAAAGAGCCATTGGAAAATATAGTAACACCAAAAAGACTACATTCACTCCTTTTTTGTGCAATCAATTGACTCTCTATTGACTACCCTTAAATTTTAATATCTTAACTCATTTGCCCTTTGCCCATTCTTTATTTTTCTATTGTATTGCACTTCAATTGTATTGTAGGTATTGGCAATCAATTTCCAATTCCATGTGAAACAGTTCAATAGGCAGATAAATGGGTAGATGATTAGATAGATTGATAGATAGATAGATAGATAGATAGAAAAGAAAGATAGATAGATAGATAGATAGATAGATAGATAGATAGATAGATAGATAGATAGATAGATAGATAGATAGATGATAGATAAATGAAGGATGAATACAGATGGCAGTGGTGGGGAGTGGGAAGTAGGGGAGAGAGAGAATTGAGAGAGGAAGGGGGAGAAGAAAACAATCTGAAATTCAATGTAGGAAGCCATAGTAGAAAAATGTACTGTTCTCCTTATTTTGTAAGTTAGGAGACTGAACCTCACTGGGATTATGCGCATGGCTCCACAGCACATGCTGGGAGGTACTGGAGTCAGGTCTGTGTGCAGATCCTTGAGAGCACGCCGATTACACTGACAGCTAGGCTGTTGTCCACGCTGAATATGAAGAGATCACTTAGCATGTGAGGACTGGAGATCAAAAGCTTGTTTCTCATACATTTGTAAGTCATGGGAAAAAATAAAACAATATCAAGAAAGGGGAGTCTCCCCATGAATTTAACGAACAGAGTAAGAAGCATCATGTACCTTTCAAAATCTAAAGATGGGTAGTCTATTTTTGTGAACAAATTTATTTTAAAGGCTAATTTATTTATATCTTGCTCCATTTAAGTTGTAAAATTTTTCATCTGCTATCCAATCAGAATAACTAGAAAGAAATTGTGTTTTTTCAGCAGTTATTTTATCTTTTAGCATCTGTAAATTCTGTTTCAGACTTTTGTAATCCCTCCTCTTCTTGTTGAGTCTAATTCTCTGAGAACTTCCCACTGAGTCCCTCCACTGTCATGCATTCAGTGTCCATTTCATTGCACGAGAAGGGATTAAAAACAGCCATAAGTGGAGAAGAGGATCATATAAGGTATAGGATTCTAGATTTCTGGATGAGATAATCAACAGAATAAAATATGATAGATATTCCTCCTCTTTCCCATGAACTAGGAAACCTATCCAAGTAATAGTGTCACCCATATATAGGTTTGCAAATGCTGAAATTGATGAAATTGACCTCATGTCATAGAAAGTGCAAGGAAAACTACTTCTTGGGTGACATCATAGATTTTATGTCCTTAAGCATTTATTTCTAACTTCCACTATTATAAACTAGCAAAATGTTATGCTTCTATTTCCATATCTTAAAAATCCTGCCAATATTTTGACTTTATATATTAGAGTTGTGAACTAGACACAATTTTTAGATTTTGGGATGGTGGCTTTGAGGGCAATAGATTAATGTTAATGGGTTTCATGTACTGCAGATAGAAATATGTTCATATTTCATAAACAAATGTAAGGTCGCAATAATGATAGGTAAATTCATATGAGTTTATCTTTGATATAATCACTCATTTTAGATGATAAACATATTTCCATCTTACCAACAATTCATAAAATTGTTTATGCCACAAAAGTAAAATTAGGTATCAGTCTAGGGCACGGATCTTGGGAGCTAACCACTAAGACAAAGACATTTTTTTATTATAAATTATTTCTGTATTATTTGATATATGGCATGAAGATGTAAAAGCATCAATAAAAACAGATTAGTTTCAATTCAAAGCATAAATTAGAATCTTAACTTTTTAAAAAATATTTTTGGTTCCAAAGATTCAAAATCCAATAAAATTTTGTGTTTAAAATTATGTAAAAGAAGCACAATAAAAATATAAAACATTCTATTCCAGCCTCAAAGGCAAAGTTCTCACTTAACTCAAGGCTTTACGACATCCGATGTGTGTTGACAGACAAAGCTTTATGGCAAGTGAGAGGAACGCTAAATGGCAAATATGGTGTTCTTTGTAGAAGTCTTATTATCATGAAACAGCGACACAAAAAGTTTATATGCTCATCACATCATGGCACAGATGAACATCAACACTTCAAAGAGCCAGAACCATTGTTCTCTGAAGTCACCCTGCTCAGACCATCATTCAAGCAAGAGAAATGAAACAGATTAAGGGATTCAGCAATTTTCAACCTCAGTCGATTCCAAAGATGGTGTCTGCTCCAACAAAGACCTGGATGCCGTCTGAGCCAGTGCAGCGACGGTGCCCGAAGCGCCACAATGCTGCCCTCGGCTGTGGCTCTGAGATAAGAATTCTGGTGAATAAGAACAGTTCTAGGATGGGCACCAATGAGATTACAGGACAGAGGCCCAAGCTGTGCCAAAACTCAGGCTGACGTTTTTGTCTTCAGCTGTCACAGACAGGGTGGCTTAAAACATGCAGACCACATCGCCTTGTTAAAAGGAAAATTGTGAAGGGGAAAAATGGTTTTCGAGGACAAAATGTTTTAAAACGACAGGGAATTTGGACTTAGAGTAAAAGACCAGAGAACTAAACCTATTACAAAATTGGCACATCACTGTTCAGGATCTTGGCAGGATGTAGTTATAACAGATTTCGTGGAGGGGATAGGATCCAAAAGCTGCTCCTCCCCTAATTGTAAACTGAATTCTCCCCTCTTTGGAAAAAAAAAAAAAAAAAAGAGGAAGAAATAAAAATAACTTTATTTTTGGATTATATGGAAATTTGAAAGGAGTCAGCCCAGCAGGATAAACTACCAACTGGAAAATTTGGAAGGAAAGGAAGGATTGGGATTTCAGGCTCCAAGCTGGGGGACACTGAATTTGTCACAGAGGTTAGCTCTGTCTGGAAAGGGGAGCCAGCCCTCCCATACAAGAGTACCCCCTGTTGGTTGGTTGGCCAGAGAACACTGGCACTGTCTGCTGTGGCAGCTGCTCATTTAAACTTCTAACCTGAAATTTGCTGAAAAGAAAGTAAGAAATATTTAAGCGAGGAGACAGGGAGAAGGGAAACAGGATGGATACTTTGCAAGGAGGAAGGTTAAGGCGTGGGAATTTTCTTTAATTCTTTTGTTAGGGTCCAAAAATAAACAAAAAGGATTACAGGAAATAATGGGGTGACACTGTCACTAGATTTTATCCAAAGACATTAAATCATTATTAATGCCAATGTGTTTTCAATGGTGACTTTTATTTATTTTTGACAGTCATTGTACCTCTGAATTATTACAGTGCAAGGGAAATCCTCATCCTTCTCCAGAACACTATGTCCAGGTGACTCAGAGGTCATGGAATATATTTTTATTCAAAAATATGATGATGACATTTTATTTTACTGAATGATGTGGATCTGGAAACCTTCTCACCCTTCTCAGTAATTAATGCTAGGAGTAAGCTGAAAATTAACAGAATTCTGAGATAAGTACAGCTATCATGAAAACCCTGACTGTCTGAAGCTGTATCGAATGCAAAAGGATGACCGAGAAGGAAAACAAAAGCAACAAAAACGTCATGGTGTGAGCTTCCCAATGCCCTCTGCAAGCTAGTCCTGTGGTTTTAGTTTTTAGCAGTTGCCTAGTTTTAATGAACATGATTCTGTCATAAGAAATGTACATAGTGCTGTGCTGAGCTGAATGAAGTATTAGCAAATGCTAGCAGAGTGTGAGTCAGATTTGTTGTAATCTTTACAGCGAGGATACACTGGGGTTCTAAAAGGTTAATGAACCACTTGTGGTAGACCTTTCCTTCACATTTTAACTCTGTTTTATTCCTGATAGAACCATTAACTTCTACACTAACCTTTCTACTTGTTACTGTTACACACATTCTACCCACTAAAGCTTTCTATTGATTTTTGCCAGTGAGGTTTTATAAAATGTAGCTTTAAATACATGGTTTCTGCAATTGTGTTAGCATCAGCCAGTTTGTGTAAAGACAAAGATTAATTCTCCAGTTTTAATTTTTTTTTATATTGTCATTCAAGTACTCTTTTGTCATGATTGTTTTTCAGGAGGAAACTTCTCTAAAGCTTTTACATTGTGCTTTTTAAATTGTTTAACAAATACAATTTTTTTAAATTTCTTAGTTTAAAATAATATGCTTATCTTAAATATGCTAGAGGGCATATAACTTTATTTGTTTTTGTTGCTCAATATGTTTCCCAACATTTTAAATTATTATGCATGTGTGTATGTTGAAATGAGATAATAAGAGCAAGAGATGAAAACAATGTATATAGACATACAAATAGTTACATTGTGTGAATTTATATTTAGAAGCCTACTTAAGTTATTAAAATGAATACATGAGATTCTTAAACAAAAGTATTTAAGGCCAAATTTGGCTCTGTCAAAATCATGTCAAAAATAAAAATTTAGTTTGCCTTAAATAAGAATACTATAAAGAATTTAAGCCTGCCATTTTAGTATGAGTTTCCTAGCTAGTTTTGAAGATTTTAAGTTTGTTTTCTTCTATTGAATATCACTTCTAAAATCAATATCCTTCTTAAAAAATATATTCAGGCTATTGTTTGTTCAGTGCAAAGATATTATTTTCTAATTTAGAAGAGTAATGACATATCAAAATAATAAGTAAGAAGAAAAAGAAATACAGTTGACCCTTGAACAACACAGTTTGAAATGCACAGATTCACTTATACAGGGATTTTTTCAATAAAAATCCTGTTCAGTTTTTGATCTGTGGTTAGAAATCCATGAATTCGGAGAGCTGACTACATACATTAATCTTCGCCATTTTTTATGGGGACTTGAATATCTGTGGATTTTGGTATCCACAGGGGTCCTGGAACCAATTCCTTGCAGATACCCAGGAACAACTTAAATTTGGGGGGAGTCAAAAGTTATCAGAGGATTTTGGATTAGGAGGGATAGAGAACCAAACACCCACATTGTTCAAGAGTCAACTGTATTAATTTACATATGTTACTCACCTCTGGATCAAAGAACAGAACATTGTTTATTCAGACATTTCACTAATTCTAACTAATGAAAGAAAAATTCTCCTGTAATAAAGCATTCACAATGCAGGGCAGAGAACTATTTGTTAAATAGATAGTTCTATTTAAAAAGTCCACAGTATCATTTAGCCAATTTATGATGATTGAGAATATTTTAGTTTTTCAAACTCATAATAATGTACATCAATTATCTTTTTATAAATTATCTAACCATAAATTAAATTCATTTATAAATATGTGAGTTTGGATGCTTGAGGTATTGAATTTAACAAAATATAGACCATGTGTTTCTTTTACTAAATATACTAGATTATTTTGTTGCTATTGATCTTTCTGCTAAAATTCTATTAACTATAATAATTGCATTATTTAAGATATATATATAATACATAAATCCATGTGTAATTTAAAATAAACAAAAGTGTATATAAAAATGATAAGTAGATGTGAAATGTACCAAAAGCTCCCTGGACATAGTACAAGAATTATCAGAGAATCTTCACATTAACCCATTTTCTAAGATATTTTCTCACACCCTCTTTACACCCTTAAATGCATATATTTCTATTACAGTAAATACCTCCATATGGATCCTTTCAAAGCACCTCAAATATACCATGCTCCTCAGTGGACTCATTGGTTTTTCTTACCCATATGCTTCAGTCTTGCATTTACCATGTCTGATAAGAACACCACTAATCATCCAGTTCTGAGACTTGAAACTCCAGCTATTTTAAATTGTTTTCTCCCTGATTATTGGCCAAGTGTTATGATTCTAATTTCAAAATATTTCTCTCTCCCTCTGCACACTCACTTTCCTCCACTTCCTTAATGACCTACTGCGATAGCTTGCTCTCCAGATGATGCCGACCGTAGTCACCATTCCACGTATGGCTCGGGCATGCCACTCACGGTGTCTGAGAATAAGTCCTGTTGTACCAGAGGAGGAGGAGGTGGAGGCAGAGGAAAAATATAAACATAAAAGATGTATGAAGCAAACTAAATTATTAAAAACAGGATTTCAAAGGGAAAATTATATATATATATATATATATATATATATATATATATATATAATTCTGATATATATTATCATAAATAACAGGATGGATGATAGATAGATAGATAGATAGATAGATAGATAGATAGATAGATAGATAGATGATAGATAGATAAACAGCTACAGAGGGAAAGAAGAAGAGAGGGGAGGGAGGCAGACAGAAAGGGAAATTGAGAGAGAACTTTTATCTGTATACCATAGTAAGATAATTTAGAATGTATACACATAACAAGAACAACCCTATTCAAGTAACTCAGTAAGCAGAAAACTAATTACTCATCATAGTAATACTTTTATATTTATTTTCATATATAATAATTAGTATCTGGTTAGATCATTAAGTACCTCCTCTTTGGATTACATATATGAATGTTGAGAAATATCCTGACTTAAAGTTTAATATCCTCGCTCAAAACTTCAGTACTTTATCTTTAGATCCCAAATAGTAGAACAGTTGTCTGATTATCTAAACTATGATAAATCAATCATTAAAATTAGTAGAAATGACTAAAAATGCATTGTTCATTCTTAGTAGCAAGTGTCTAGATTTTTATGTAACACGTGCCATATGTTAAATAATTAAATAACAAAATGGATGTGTAATATTTATTTTTTTAAAATGATTATTAAAAGCTAGCAATGCTCATCTATCTTTCACTTAGCCATGCTATGTGGAAAGTCTAAATATTTGAACCAGGAGGTGATGATATATCTATTTTCAAGAGAACATCTTGAACTAACTGAAGACCAAGTACATAAGAAAGTATTTTGGATTTTTGGAAGTTGCTCTTACTAATCTAACCCTACAATGGGATGCAAATGGATACATCTCAGTTTGAGATACTAACACCATCAATGTGTTAGTTAACTCATTCTCTTTAAAGGAATACATTGCACCATAAGACACTGGATTCTACGTGATCAGCAATTTTCACCTCTGTTTTTTGTTTGTTTTTTTTGCTTTACTTTATTATATAAAGCAGCTGGACATGGCTAATTATTAGTTGTCATTTCTTTAAGACAGCTAAGTAGCAGTAAAATGTCAAATTATAGCTTTGATTGGGTCTTTTATGCAAGGCCACTGATCAAGAGACGAGAGTCATCTGAGATGATGACAAAGGCAGGATGCCAGTTGACAAACTGGACTTTGCTTGGAGAGCCCAGAAAGGAAGCAGGAGATATACCAGCGGGAGCATGAATGTCAACGCTGTGTTTTTGTGTTTGTTTATTTTTAAAAGAAAGGTATAGAAGAATTATCTAGAAACTTCATTGCTCTTGATACCACCCGCCTTTCAATTCTGATTGAGAAAATGAATAATACCCTTAGAGAAGTTCTTACAGATATTGTGGTCCTCAGGAGAAAGCCAAGGTTTCGGTGAGGCAAGGTGGAGGGAAATGTCAGAAGGGTGCTTGAGGTCTGTGGCCTCTTTTGGTTGCAGAGGGCACATTGGAAATGTGGGGGCAAGAGGGGAGAGAGGAAACCAGTTAGGCAAAGATAGATTACCAGAGCTTTGAGTGGCATTGTGTACAGGAAGGCCTGACTGCTTTAACGCCTTGAGCTTACCAAAGTACTCTAGATGCTACCTGGAAGGGGGTCTGTTTATAAAGATGTGTGGACATAATTGCCTCCCTCTTAAATCCACACAGTCATTAACTGCAGAGGAAATGCTGTGTCAGAACAGAGCTATCAGGTGGTGGAGGTATGGACCTTCACGTGGCTGAGAAAAAGGGATGCAGTCTTCCTGAGCTCCGTATTTAATCTCTGTCAGCTGATGCTCTACTCGATTTGGGGCCCCAGGTCACTGCCCTCAAGTCCTGGAATGCTGTCAGGGGCCTGACATCACGATGAGGTAATATGTGCTCTGCAGTGGTGTTTATACAGGCAGCCGTGGTATTTCAGTAAGTGCTTACTTAATGACGTTGACAAGTTCTTGGAAATTGTAACTTTACTTGAAATGATGTATAGCAAAACCAATTTTACCATAGGGTAATTGATACAAACAAGAGCTAAGTTTCCCATAGCATATTTCTATCACCAAACTTCTAAATAAAGATCCAAACCCTTTTTAATATTAAACATTGAAATAAAGGTATACTATACATTTATTTAAGAAAGATTAATAATAACAAGTAAGATCATTATTTTCCAACCTGGAGTGTCTCCTGGCAGCTCAGGACATCAGGCAGGAACCCACCCTGGACAGGACGCCCCTCCATCACAGGTTACACTCACACACACCCCACATTCACTCACACTGGGACAATTTAGACACATCTATTGACATCATGTGTACATCTTTGGGGAGAATGTGCACACTCCACACAGAAAGTGACCCCAACCAGGAATCCATTTTTTCTTTCTCATCAACATTATAACAAAACAACAGAGAACAAAAGCATGTTATTTGGAGAGCTGCTCTACTTGCATTGCTGCTAAGTCCATAAATCCTCTTCTTCAGGAATATGCAGATCAGCTCCGTGCTTTAGGGAGTCTGTATTCCATATGCAGCCAGGTCATAGCTCTGGTCACCCTAACTAGAGCTCCCAAGAGCTCAGAGGAACCATCATGGATTGCATTCATTAGCACCATGAAATGTTGAAGGCCATTTAATGGATCATATCAACTGTTAAAATTCAACCTGTAATTGATAGAGAAAGATGTAGCTGTCCTTGGAAGTGGGAAAATATGTCCATGCTGTTACTCATTCCTTTATCCCAGGCTCTGTGGCAAGCACTGCAGGAGAAGGGGAGAAAAAAGTGGGCTTTTCAAAGAGCTTTTGTCCAGTTGAGACGACAGATAATTTTTACAACAGAATATGTTCTCTGATAGCTGTTGGTAGTCACAAAGAGCATATAGGAAGGGGACTTATTTAAGTCTTGAAGAAGTCAAGAAAGGTTTTCAGAGAAAATTGAATCTGCTCTGAAGCATGAAGGATGAGTAGGCATTAGTCTGGCAAAATGGGATGACTTCCTCCGGTTTAGGAAACAGCGCTGGCAAGGGGTCTCTCTGGAGATGGCAGAAAGTCTGAGACATGAGTCGAGTCTGCGGGCAAAGCACCAAGTGAATGGGTTTCAACAACATTAGCTAATTTTCTCATTACTTTTTTTAATTCTACTACTGATGATAATTCTAGATGCAAATTTCCACTATATAGATGGAGGATGATAGGTAGTTTTGAGCATAATAAAACTAAATGAAACTGGCAAAATCTATATCATTTAATATTATATCTATATGCTCTGGTGAGAAGATGCCATTCCCAAAGCATGAAAACTAGAAAGCAACTACTTCAGACAAGATCACGAGAGGTTTCCAAATGTGATCTATTATTGTTGGCTGGAATAATATTTTTAGATATATATTACAGATTTTCTCAAGCATTAACACATAATGTAAGATTAGGGGTCTTCTTATGTCTACTCTCCAATAGTATTCTGCTATTCCAGTGATTTTTAACCTTTTTCATCTCTTGGCACATATAAATTAATTACCAAAATTCTGTGGCACATCAAAAATATATACTTTTTGCCAATCTGACAAAAAATAGGTAAAATTTTGATTCATTCACACAGAACCTCTATTGTTGTGTTGGCTGTTGTTATTTTTTTATTTGACAACCTAAGGATAAAAAGTGCCCCTGACTAAATAGTCAGGTATTGCATGTTTTAAAAATTATTGTGGCACATGGGTTGAAATTTGCTGTGCTACTCCATAAATCCTCACAGAACCTAGATTAAATCCTGAAAAGGAGTGGTAGACCCTAGCCATAATGGAGATTAAGTTTCAACCATCTTGGTAGAAAGGGGTTCATTACAATCAACTAATGTTTTAAACAAACAAAATTAAAGTTCTTATATATGAGTTCATGAACACACACAAAAGATTTAAAAAATTACTATAGCAATTTTTACTATTATTTTATCTACACAAATTGTCTCTCCTACCAGAAACTATGTTCTCTGAGAACAACTAAGTGAAATTTTGTCTTTAATGTTTCTTATATCCAGTAAAGCACTTGGTCCATGGAGAGTGTTCAAGAAAAGTTTCACAGATAGATAGATAGATCGATGATAGATAGATGATAGACAGATTTATAGAATCTACAAAATTCTGAAAATAGTTGGCATATTATTTTAGAGTCTAATTTATCCCATAGGTAAGATTAGATGTTCGGCATTGTGTAAGGTAGAGTAAGGGACTGTATAGTAGAACATGGTGTTGGTGACTACTATGCCCGTGTAATTCTAGAGAGTTGAAATTAGAAAAGACAAATTGGGTCTTAGTATGTAAATGTATGCCATATTGGTGGGGGGAGGGGGAGTTGAAGAACAGTTTCACAAACACATTTACTGCTACAACAGGCCATAAACTATGCCTCTCTCTTCCTTTATTTTAGCTATATGAAAGCAAATATGTTTCTTAAACTCACCTTCTCCTGAAGATAATTTGTCAAGTCATTGGCCTTAACTGTTGACAATGCAGTGAATCCACTAATAGAACTGATCCACATGCCCAAACCCTAAAAGAAATTATAGTACCAATGGACATTAGGTAGTGTATTAAAAAGGAATATCAATCCCTTTACTTGGTTTTCATAACAAGCTATGTCTATGACAAAAATCAGAGAATATTTTCTAAAAGATCACTCATATTTGCCATTTCTTTAGTGGAATGGAGGATAATAACCATGGCAGAATTAATAAAATAGTTAAGGTGATTCTTCTGATTGTGCAAAAATTAATTACAATTTTTACTGTTTATTGTAGATCAAATGAACTTGAAAATATTTAGCAAAGAAATTTGAAAAATTGCCCAGGACATATGTTATAATGACCCCAAAGAAATATTCTGTTCTTTAATGGCCAATAAACCACAGCAGCTAAGTTCTTAAACATTATCCATAGAAATAATAATTTATCACAATAATCTCATAGTTTAGTCCAGATATTCAAATTTTATTTAAATAAATTTGAGGGATGAGTAACAGGAAGTGTGAATCAATAAAAATCTAGTTCTGATCATTTCATGGATAAGGACTATCCAAACTATAAAATGATTCATGCAAACATTTATTAAGGACCTAATATGTGCCAGGTACTGTGTTACGTTATTGATGATATACACAATTTCTGTCTTGAAAACATTAACAGTCTTGAGAAAAATGTTATACCAAAGAAACGAAAACACAAAAACCCACAAATACAAAACCTAGCAAAAAACAGAGGTGCTGTGAGTGAAATTATTAAAAAATATAATACAAAATGTCATTGAATTTCCATTTTTATGTAGAAAGTGATTGCAATAGGGTGTATAGAACTGAGAAACTTGATGTTTATAGAATAAGAGAAAAGAGTTGCAAAACATATATGAGACCTTTAGAATAATTGAGAATTATATCATTGTCCAAATCAATAAAGACTATGAAAAATAAAAGCAACAGAATATAAGCTAAATAGAATTTTCTGAATACATTCTTCAGTATTTTCCCATGAGGTGCTAACAGTTTGAAAGTACTTTTAGTGTAGTTCAAGCATATTACCTTTTCATAAGGAATCATCCATATGCTAGTAATTGTCAGTGAGAGTGATATTGTGCAATCCTTGTCATTTTGAATATATTTTAAGTAAAATATCTTGAAGAAATACTTATTGCCATATCATGAAACTATTCTGCTTGGGTCTATATAGGAACATGATCACATTCAGCAAATGTTTAGCATAGCTCTGACCCCCAAATTCTCATGACTAAAAGCTATAGTCTTCCAGGCAGAATTGTGCTTCCTGGTAGTTCTCACCAATATAATTGTTCAATTTTTCTCTTCATTTCATTCAGATAGATAGTCAAAAATATTGCAGTAATGTTCCTTTGAAAAGAGTATCTTCATGTAAGGTGCCACAATGGAGGTACTGAGTGGAGATATTTTGTTGGTAATACTGGTACTAGATAAATATGCACTCGAGGGAAAGCAAGTCCAAGCTACTTTTGCCACACCATTTCCCTCTGCCTCTGGCCCTCTTGGAGCAGGGCTATGCAGAATTGATTTTCATACTTTACATCAAAATCCATTTTGACTAGAATAGGACAGCCCCATGTGTGTCTTTTGAATCACAGGAAATTTGATTTAAGATTTCTTCTCTAATTAATCCCAAGTAGTAATAAATATTTCTCAAATCAATTTTGTTTGTAAAAAACAAAATTCATTGATAAGAGAATAAATTCTACTTTAAAAACTGGCCATAGCTATCAGAATATAAAAGGAAGGCAGAAATGGAAATGAGAGCTCATAGCTGACTGAGTTTAGATGCCAACTATTTTCTTTTACTAGACCAATGATACATGTAAAATTTTTACTTAAAATGGAAAAGTAATTTGATAAGAACAGTATGTGTGATGACCTGGATTAATAGAAATTTTTACAAAAGCGTACTTGTGATTTAATTTTCCTCAAGCTCAATATGAATCTGCAATATTATGTGGCTGCTTTAAAAATTCAAGTAAGAGTCTAAACTTGCAACTGTAGAAGGGCATAAGCTTATAATTAGTGGACTCCCCGCTAGGAGAGGCCATGCATCTCAAATTGCTCTACCATATGTAGTTATATGGGATGATTTTAGACATAAACCCCTATCTTCACCTGGGACTCTCCATAAGCAGAGCTTTTCCATATGGACTCAACCTTAGGTCACGTGGAAATCTGGGTCCAATGTACTATGGCTTGATCCCCAAAGCCACCAATTATACTAAGGCTCTAATAATTTCAATCTGAGAGTAGGTCCCTGCAGATGAGTTCCATTAGGTATTATAGTGAGTTAGAGGGTAAAGACCATTAGATTTCTCCATTGAGGTAAATCCTTCATCCAATGAATATGAGTTATTTGTTCAAAAAAAGAAAAACTCAAAAAGATATGATCTTACCAGCATCCTCCATCTGGAGCTAAATCACCTGCTTAGGAAAGGTAGGAATTTCAGGGATTCACATAAGTTTATCATGTAGGTTCCATCTGAAGACTTCTTTTGTCCCTGTGTGGGTCAATAATTCTGTCCTTTCATATTCTGAGTATAAAATTTATGCTTATCCCATGCTTAGTAGGGTCACAGAAACAGACCTCAATACTGCTAGAATGCATGGTCCAATACCATTCTAACAATAGTCCAACCTACTTAGGTAAAAGAAAGATATTATTCACTCAGAAAGTTGGTGCATATTGACCCCCTGCAAACTTACAATTTATTATGTCATAGTACAGTCATCTCTTAAGAGAAAAGAGGGGTCTCCAGCACTGATGAGTTTCTCTAGGTCTATCAGCTACAATGGTACCAGTGGCTGGGGCATCCTAAGTCTATATTGAATTAGATCTCCAGCCCCTGAGGGGCAATGTTTCAATGTATGAAGCCTCTAAAAATCTGGAAACAATCTTTTTAACTGGAGAGCTTCTGTAAGAATCCTGAGCATGAGACTAAGAAGACTGTCAATGGGCAGTTGGTAGAGGCACATTCACCAGCTCAGCATGAAGGCCTCTTCACTGTGCTTGAATTGGCCATAATTAGACACACATATGAAATCTCAGCACACCTAGGCCACTATTCTGTTTCGGCTCAGGAACAGGAACAAAATTGAACCCCTGGGACATGGAGATCATAGAATAATTATTTAACTATCTCTCTGAAAATTTTAGGGTGTCTGAGCTCTGATTCAGTTTCCTTCAGCCAGGTTGGTGCACGGTTGGGATGGGGCTCCCCTAAAACTGGATATGTGTGAAAAACTGTGGGAGCAGGGATCCGGTAAGACATTTAGGTGTGAAGTTGAGACAAAGGAGGAAAGAAACAGTACCAGCCAAGCTTGCAATCCAATGGAGACAAAAAACAAAACAAAACAAAAAACATGACAGAGGCCAAACAACTCTAAGGGAAGAGAAAGAGGTGGGCAGGGGGGAGAAAGGGTGAACAGATATTGACTAAAGAGAGAAGCATAGAGATTTCTAGAAGTGCTAACAAATTATGTGGTGGAAAGGATCAAGGGACAAGCTCTTAGCTTACTGAAACTAATAGGATATAAGGCTTGGAAATTGATAATTACCATAATGCAGTATGTATTGCAAAAATAAGAGGATTTATTAAAATTACAGGATAGCTTTGGAAACTTAGGGGAGCAAAGTAGGACAAGTATCTTCAAATATTCTGAGAGCTGACAAAGTATGATAAACTCGATATGATTGCTTTAGAAAATAAAATGAGGCCTGTTGGTTAGAAGATGAGGGACTTTTCAGAGCCCTTCAGTAAAGCATCAGTTTCCTTTGTGTTGCAAAGAATTGCCCACTCTCAGAATTCTTCACACAGAGCCAGGAGGGCCACCTCTCATTGACCAAACAGAAGATCTTTATTTTCTTTTTCAAATTACAGTTATATGTTCTGTAAAGTTCTAAAAATATTCAGTGATATAAAAAATACCTAATTAATATGGCAATTCATCTGTTCACCTTTAAGTTCTTAGAGCAAAAGAAGTTATATAGATCTCTTTGTAAAGGCCCAAATCTGGCGCAATGATGAGGAGACATCTTGTAATTATTTTCCATACAGAGATCACTATTGGAAGTTTCTTAAATGCTGTGCTTTTTTTCATCAGTCCATTTTCACGTGTTGTAAAAAAACCCATGATATGATTAATTTGAGTTTAGCACTCCTCACAATAACCACCTTAGTTATAAGTAGAAGTCCTAATGAAAATCTCTTTCTCTAATTAACATATATGGGATATGTCAAATAAATTGGATATTTTCAAAATTCTAAAATGTAAGAAACTTTAATAAAGGAAAGACATTCTGCATTTATGTTTCATTATTATCCACATTTTTTTTTTAGTGGTAGAAAGAGAAAAAATTATTTTAGAATGATTTTAGTGGGTATTCCCTTTAAATTTAGGAATAGATAGTTGTGTCTTTTAAATGCTTTTATATCAAATATTGAGATGTTTTTCCTACTCAGATTCCATTTTTCACTTAACTTGAATTTGAATGCTTTCAGTAATTTCAATCATATTTCCCCTTTTCTCAATTATTTTCTTAAGCATGATTCACATGCTTTTGAAATTTCAGTTGCATATTGTTCACCCATATATTGCACTAAAATTTAACTTTGGAAAAAAATTACCTCTATACAAATATCATCGCAATGTAATGGGTGAGGAAAGTGTTGTTAGTTATATTTTCTTAAGTGTTATAGGAAGTTATTTGCTGTTTTAGAGAAATACACCCATACATGCGTGCAAAGACACAGACACACATTCACACAGAGTTGTTCTATTATGTGGGGAAGCTCACAGGGAGATTACAAAATAACCCTAAATTGGTAAATGAGTCAAGTGGGTGGCATTATCAGGTAGTGCACCTTGTCAAATTGTAATGCGTTGGACTTTTACAATTGCACTTTAATTCTGCTTCAAGGAACTGTTTTTTTCTCCCAATTTGTAAACCCACAGTCTCCTTGAAAAATAAAACTCTGCACTTGACATTTCCAGATTCCCCTTATCCCATTTCCATTAAAGACAAGTCTGACTTTGGGAGCACTAAGAATTTCAGAGAATTGAATTCCAGAGAGAAACTCCTACTGGAATCAAGTCTGCCTATCCAGGAACACAGAGGACAGCTTTTTCTCACCCCTGCTAATGAAGAACTAGACTAATGTCCCCTCTTGGGGGTTGCAGTAATACTCTCATGGAACATTCATTTGCAGAAGCTGCTGAGTTAACTTCGAAGTCCCCCTTTCCCATAGCAAGTTGTCTACAAAGACAGTAAATTTAAGGGGTCATGATTATGGTGTCTCCCAAGACACTGAGTAAAATGTTGTAAGTTCTCACACTCCATTTCAAACTCTCCTATGGGTTGTTGATGGCAAGATGTGCATATCTTGAAGAGGTCACCTCCAAGAAGTTTCTACAAAGCAGCTAATACACAGATGACATAACTGGAAATAAAAGCACTTTTCTGAGACTCTCCTTTCTGATACAGTTAAAGTAGGTGTTGTCACTCTATATTGCAATAAAATTAAGGGTGTAAGAACTCACGTTAGTTGTAAAAAGGCTAATAAATGAAGCTGTTAGCGTAACTCTTTAAGGAAAAAAATTAGCTCTTCTTAATATACAGTTTAGAATAGGGCTTTTCATAATGGAAGAGTGAAGGGAGGGAGGGAGGGAGGGAGGGAAGGAAGGAAGGAAGGAAGGAAGGAAGGAAGGAAGGAAGGAAGGAAGGAAGGAAGGAAGGAAGGAAGGACTAACAAATAGTTAACAGAAAATTTTATTACAGCTAAATAGGGCAAAAACGTTATAAAAAGTGTTTTGTGCCTAGATGCATTAGGATTTTATTTTTGTTATTTGATAGTGTTCTTGAATTTTCTTCTAATAAATGTATTATGGGACTAAAATATGAAGCAAGATCCTGTATATGAGAGGAAACTGATCTTGACGCAATCTCTATTGTTGACTGTGAAGGGTTTCTTTGTTGTTGTTTTTTCCCCCTACCGAGTACTCTGTCGTCAGCAGGAGGTCAATTTATGATCTCTTTCAAATGAATAAATCCAACAGTTTTTCTTTCTTTTCTGTTACATATTTTTAAACCTGCCTCAGAGTAGAGAGAACAAACTTAATATATGAACTTCAAGAACGATTTTCTCTAAAAAGGATGTTTTATGCCCAGAAGTGGATCTCTCACTGATACTCATTTTCTGGGGACTGGTTTGTGACTCTGTGTAACACTAGCTCTTTTAATAGCCACAGGAAGAATTAGTTAAAAATTGACTTTGAATGTAATTCATTTGCTACAAAGTGGTCTTTCACCCTTACTCTTCTCTTTCACTCACATCCACATTTTCGTTTCTAGTCCTTTGTTAAAAAATGAACTGCACAGCAAAAGCACGTGAGAATAAGTGTTTCTGAACACCGTCATACACACCTTGGTATTCCCAGCACTGAACCATTAACACATCACTGCTGTCTTGTGCTGGATGAGGGAGGAGAGAGTTAAGCGGAGCAGCTGGCTAAGAGGAGCTCCAGGGATGAGCTCCCAAAGATACTTACCTGGAAAGCAGAAAGCAATAGCCTTCATCATGTCTCCTCTCCCCGCACTCAACTCCCAGGGATCTGGTTTCTGGACATGCCACTAACTTCTGTGACACTGTACACAAACTCAGCTCAGATAAAACTGAAAATTTTTTCCTTATTTATCTGCTCAAAATTAAATTAGTTGTAGTTAGGGCAAACATGTTGCAGAGCTAATTAAAAGTAGACATTTGCATTGGGTAAAATTTGTTTAGGTCTAGTTGCTACTCCTCGCCTCTTCTGTAAATAGCTAAGGTCCATATACTTTTTCCTTCTCTCTAAAATTCCATCATAAATACCAAGAAAAGAGATTGTGCTATGACTTAATGTACTTTTAAATCAGTGTTGAGATTCTTTAAGCTTCTCCTCAAGTTATAAATTAAATGGTCTTTGCTACTGGTAAAAGGAATTGCAAGTATCACTGAAGAATAGAAGTGGAATCTGTGGGATCACTACAATAGTTTAAAGATAAATAAGAAACATTTCTTTTCCTCTACATCTCCCATAGCAAACCATTTACATACAGAATAAATTTGGCATTGGAAAAATAAAACATATTTTTAATTCGTATCACAAAAGCTTCCCAATGCTCATATGAAGAAAAGAAAAAGGTGGTATCTGTGATTAGCTTACTAATTTAGACAACTCAAAAATTTCCACTGAGAGAGCAGGGTCTTCATAAACTTCAATAAGGGCTCACCTTTCCTTGTTTCACCTGTATGGGATTCTTGGTCCTGGTTACTAGGCAAAATGCAAAGTGAAAAGAATTTCAACATTCAATAGCTATATTAAAACAAAAATATTACTAAATACAAGCAATGAAAAGATACAGAGATAAATACTACATCTAACATTGATTTTCATTGGCTATTAGTTTTATTCACAAAGTAACTGAAAATGTTTATTGCAAAAACTTAAACATCTTTAAAAATTATTTTCTACTGGTGTCACCCTTCTCAGGAGATTCTAGTATGCTAAAAATTTCTTTACTTCAACTAATTGGTCCACATCTTTCAGGATGAAAGTTAAATAGATGCTTATTTTTTCTCATATTGCATAGAGGTATTTATTAAAAATGTATATTTTTGAGGTAAGTGTAACAGTTTGTGCAGAGAAAAAATGTTAACTTGTAAAATCAAATATCTCAGACAACCTATCACAGCTTTTAATTAACATAGTTAAGGTTTACCAGTTTTAACTCAGTTATGAAGGATCTAAATCCCTTAAAAATAATATCTAGGAACAGATATCAGTAATTGAAAGATTGAGCCTCACAACCTAAATCTCCATGAGGAAGTTGTTATTGGAGAAATAAAGTTATGATATTTTTTATATTTACTTAAATACAAATGTATAAAGATTCAGATACATTTAAAATTCTAGCTGTGATCAACTGAAAACCATTATAATTATTTTATGTGATATTATTTTTAGATTTATACACAATCCAAAATTCTGTGTATGACAAAAAGAGGTAGAATGCGTGATTAACATTGTGTTTTGGTACAAAGTAATCCCAAATTTAACTCACCCCACCATCAGATAGTCATTATTTTAACAGCTCTTAACCCATCACAGGAACTCAGAATGACAATGGTTGTGTCACTAATGGAAACAGACGTTCAAGGAAAAGGAAAACTTGAACTCAGGACCTTAAAGTTCACCTGCAAATAGACTAATTCAAATTCATGTGTACAACTTACGTCTTATGAAATTTGAGGTTCATACTACTAATTTTCTTCTGACTTCCCAAATCAATGTTTCATTTTATTCATAACCAAACAATACACTCAAAACAAATTCAGTATCTTCTCAATATATTTTTTGGTGATTGCAGCATATCAAAAGATACTATATTCCATATATGCAATATGTGAGTGTGTGTGGGGGTGTGTGTGAAAAGACGGAGAGGAAGTGAATCTATTATCTCAAAAGGGGCCTACTACAGGGTCTAATTTTCAGATTTGTGTGTGTGTGTGGTTATATAGATCTTAAAGTTGCTGAGATCTAACATGAAATGCTGGTGAATATTCAAACTACATGTTTGTCGATGTAAGAGACGAAGGACTGGCCTGGCTGGTGTGGCTTGGTGGTTGACAGTCGATCCATGCACCAAGAGGTTTTCGGTTCAATTCCTGGTCAGGGCATGTACCCAGGTTGTGGGCTCAATCCCTAGTAGGGGGCATGCAGGAGGCAGCCAATCAATGTTCTCTCTCATCCATGTCTCTATCTCCCTCTCCCTTCCTCTTTATCTAAAAATCAATAAAAACATAATTTTAAAAATAAAATAAAAATAACTGGACTCTGGCACAGGAGAAATGACATGGCTTCATAATCTTGCTGAATTAAATACACAGAAATTGGAGTTCATCAAGGCTGAGGGACTAGTATTTAGAAATCAAAGTACAGACAAGGAAGGTGCTCAAGGAAAGAGCTCCGAAGTTCTGCGTAAAGGTTACTTTGATTCTTTCAATGCTAAGTTGCACATAGAATGACTGCACAGGCCATTAAGGAAATTCAACTGTCGTAGAGCTATAAAGTGGAAAACTTCCAGAATGCTCATAGAGTTGAAAAAGTGTGGGGTTTAATCAGATTGAAGGGATCTCATAGGAAAGACACTGCATTTTGTAAAGATGCCAATAGGTCCACATATTTGGAGTAGAACTAAACTAGTCATACTGTAAAGTTACTCTAGACCTCACCAGGGATTTTTGTAGTCACTTTATCATGATTAAATGGAAAAATTTTTAAGAGGCTAAGGCAATACTGAATGTGTGTGTACCTAATAAAATAGTCTCATTATACATGAAACAAAAACTGACAGGACAAAATAGATCTGTAATTTTGGTTGAATTACTTTACCTTCCCTCTCTCAGTTTTTGATAGTTTAATGGGAAAATTTTAATAAGACTACCCACCAAAATGATATAATTGACATTTATAAATCTTTATACCCAATAACAGTAGAATATACATGTTTTTCTCAAATGTGCATGGAACATTAAGATCGTTCATATGCTGAACCATAAAACAAAAATCAATGGAATTGAAAGGATTGAAATCCTTTTAAGCATTTTTCTTCATAAGAGAATTAAATTAGAAATCAATAACAAAATATCTTAGAAAAGCTTCAAATATTTAGAAACTAAACACAAGTTTAAATAATATATGTATCAAAGAAGAAATAACAAGGATAATTAGAAAGTACTGTGAACTCAATGATATTAAAATGTGTGGATACAGCCCAAACAGTACTCTTAGGGAAGTTTATACCTTCAAATCGTTTTATTAGGAACAGTCATCTAAAATTGCATGGTCTAAATTTTCACCTTCAAAAGTTAGAATAATAACAAATTAAACTCACATTTAGTAAAAGGAAGAAAAAATAAACATAACATTGGAAATCAATAAAATAACAAAGAGAAAAAGATATATAGAAAAATTAATAAAAACAAAATAACTTTCTTTAAAAGAATAACTAAAATTGATAAAACTCTAGTGACACTGATGAAGGAAAAAGTAGAAAAGGACCACAAATTACCAATGACAGGATTGAATAATTGAACATCATGGAGAGGCTACAGATATTGAAATAATAATAAGGGAGTATTATAAAAAAAATTATGCCCATTAATTCAACAGCTTGGATAAAATGGACTAATTTTTTGAAAGACACAAATGAACAAAAGTGGTATAAGAAGAAATAGAAAACTTGTAATATCCTATATTGACTAAATAATATGTAATAAAAATTTTAAACATTGTCCCCCTCCTCCAAAAAAAAGAAAGCCTCTAAGACAAAATTCCTTTACTAGTATATTCTGTTGATTTTTTAAAAAATAAAAATATATTACAGGAGTAAGGAATATTTCCAAATTTAACCAAATATATTACAGGAAAATATATTAATATTTCTCATTAACACTGGTAAACCTTAGCAAAATATTAGCAAATAGAACCAGCATTCTATGCAAGGAGAATACATCATGGATGAGTCAGTTTTATCATAGGAATGTAAGGCATTTTAATATTTGATAATCCATTCAGTATAATTTATTACCGACTGAATGCACTTATATTCAACATTGTATTAGAGATTCAGGTGAGAACAATGAATGGAATAGAAGAGATAAAATGTATTAAAAAAATAAAATGATCATTATTTGTAGATAATATAATTGTGTACATACAAAGTCATAAAATTTACTAATAAAATAAAAATAAGAAACTAACAACTGAAATTAGCAAGGTCAAATGACACAAGGCCAGTATTACAAACACATATTATTTCTAAGCAAAATCATTTTGAAAATAAAAAATGTAAGACCTTTACAAGAGTATCAGAAAACATAAAACACCGAGGTATAAACTTAAAATACATGCAAGATACATACATTTTTTTTAGAGAGAGAGAAAAATCATAAGGTATTGCTGATAGAGATATTAAAGAGAGCCTCAGTAGTTGGAGTTATATATGATGTTCATGCATGGAAAGACTCAAACTTTTTAAGATCTGGAAACAGCCCAATATCCATCAATAGATGAGTGGATAAAAAAGCAGTGGTACATATACACAATGGAATACTACGCAGCTGTAAGAAAGAAAGATCTCTTATCCTTTGAGATGGCATGGAGGGACCTGGAGAGTATTATGCTAAGCGAAACAAGCTAATCAGAGAATGACAAATATCACATGATCTCATTTATTTGTGGAATATAATGAACAAAACAAACTGATGAACAAAATAGACCCAGAGACATAGAAGTAGGGTACAGACTGACAAACCTCAGAATAGGGGTTGGCGGGGTGAGGGAAGAGATAAACCACAGAATTTATATGCATGTATGCATAACCAATGGACATAGACAGCAATGCTGGGGACGGGTGCGGGGGTGGATCGGGAGGAGGGTGTCAATGGGGGAAAAAGGAGAAACATCTGTAACAAAAATAAATTAATAAAAAAATAGAAAAAAATGAGCTCATAATTCACTTATGTTTATATCTATAAAAGTTATTTTCAATGTTTTTCAGTTATTGACTGGATTGTGTTTACATGCCAGAGTCTAGCATATGCGCTTTCTTATATTATAAACACTCAAAGTCTAAAGACTTCCCTGTATAATTTTCAGTGTTAAGTACCTACCAGAGTGGCACGCACAAAGATGTATTTAAAATCATTTTTTTAAATTAAGACTTTATTTTATAGAAAAGTTGTAGGTTTTTTACAGAAAGTAATGAAGGAGAGGTGCTGAGATTTCTTACATACCCTCTCCCCCTACACGTGCATAACATCCACCGCTATTCCTATTCTTCACCAGAGAGGCACATTTGTAACCATTGGCACATCATAATCATTTCAAGTCCATAGTTTACATTAGGGTTCACTCTTAGTGCTGTACATGCTATGAGTTTAGATGAATGCACAATGCTATTTATACATCATTATGGTATCATACAGAATATTTTCACTGCCCTAAAAAACTTCTGTGCTCCAACTCTTTGCCCCTCCTTCTCTATCTTTCAAACCACAATTTGCAGAGATAGAGCAGCATCATAACTGGACAGGCAGGAATGTTGTGTTATCAGACTGAGAATTTAAAACAATATGAGTAATATGTAAAGGGCTCTAATGCATAAAGTAGATAGCATGCAAGAACAGATGAGCAATCTAAGCAGAAAGACGAAAATCCTAAGACCCAAAAAGAAATACTGGAGATCAAAAGCACTATAATAGAAATGAAAAATATCTTTAATGAACTGGACACAGTTTTAGATTTTTGAATTTAAGTATTTATAAATAGAGTCCTCAAAAAAACAAAAAGCAAAGAGAACAACAACAAAAAGAACCGGAAGAGAGGACTGTGGTGACACCACAACATGTGTAACATATGCAGAATGGGATACCAGAAGGAGAAGAAAGAAAGAAACAGAAGAAAGGTTTGAAACAATAATGACTGAGAATTTTCTCATTTTAATGCCATACACCAATCTGCAGATTCAAGAAGCTCAGAGAACACCAAGCAGGATAAATGCAAAAAAATAAAAATAAAAAATAAATACACCTAGGCTTATCATTTTCAATGTACAGAAAATCAAAGATAAAGAAAAAATCTTGAAAGAATACAGAGGAAAAATGTAATGTAAAAGGGAAATTCTTGCCTGGTACCTGATCTTCATGGGAAAACTTCAAGTTGCTCACCATTAAGTATGATATTAACTATAGGTTTGTAGATATTCTTTATCAAGTTGAAGGACTTTTCCTCTATTCTTAGTTTACTGAAAATTTTTATCAAGAGTAAGTGTTGGATTCTGTGAAACGCTTTTTCTGCATCCATTAGCATGATCGTGTAGTCTTTCCTTTTTATCCTATTGATATGATGAAGTATACTAACTGATTTTTAAATCTTTTATTTCATACCGTAAGTTCTAGCTAGTGCTATAAGAAAAGGAAATAAAACATATACAGATAGGTAAGGAAGACATAAAACTGTCTTTGTTCACAGCATTGGAACCAGACATGCAGGGATGTTAGAATAATCAGATGGCAGATGTAAAAGGATAATTGATAGCTGAACTAGGCAAAGAAAAACTGTAAATAAGACTTAGTAATGTAGTCATGAGTTGAGGTGGGAAGGGCAGAATTCTATAGTACTATGACTAGGTCCCATCTTTTAGTGAGTTTATACCTCTAGACTGCACAGTGTTTCTCTCTCTCTCTTTTTTTTCTCTCTCTAAAATGGGCTAGAGTTGGGTATTTCCCAGGTTAGTTAGGCTCTGATAATACCCCAGCTGGTTAGGCTCTGGTTAAGTAATTCCCCCTTAGGGCAGGCCTTGTTAAGGAGGACAGATGTTTTGCAGTACTGCAAAATGGCTCTTTTTCTCTTCCCTCTGCCAGAAGATTTTTCTCCCATACTTACTATAGGAACCTGGCTGAGCTCATGGAGGTAAATCTCACAATAAGCCCCTCCTGTGACTGGGTCCCCTTAGTGTTTTTAACTCTCAGACTTGTCCACGCTGAGCCTCCAGCAACTTGTCAGTTACAGTTCAGGTTTATATCCTGTTTAATAAATTTATAGATAATGTCTTCTGAACATGACATTCAAAATTCTTTTTATTTTTTTTTATTTTTAAATCCTCACCTGAGGATATTTTTCCATTTATCTTCAGATTGAGTGGGAGGGAGGGAGAGAGAGAGAGAAACATCATTATGAGAGAGACATATTGACTGGTTGCCTCCGGCACAACTGGAGACCAGACCACAACCAAGGCATATGCCCTTGATCGGAATCGATTCCATGACTCTTTGGTCCACAGGCCAACACTCTAACCACCGAGCCAAACTGGCCAGGGCTGGCATTCAAAATTCTTAAGCCAAGAAGTGTTTGGTACAATAAACTAACAAGCGACTTGAATTTTGAAGCAAGATAATTTTAGTTTTAATTCCAGTATTCATTGACCTTACGCAAATTTTTTAAATTTATCTTTATTGTTGAAAGTATTACAGATGCCCCTCCTTTTCCCCCCATTGATATCCACCCCCTTCCCTAAGCAACTTTTTTTTTTTTTTTTATCCTTACCCAAGGACATTTTTGCATTCATCTTCAGACAGAGCAGGCAACTGGGGCCGGGGACAAACTGCAACCGAGGTACATGCCCTTAGCGGGAACCGAACCCGGGAGTCTCCGGTCCGCGGGCCAATGCTCTAACCGCTGAGCCAAACCGGCCAGGGCTAAGCAACTTTTTTTATATCTGCAATATGGACATCATAGTAATTTTGCAAGATATAATTAAGAAAATATTGATTATTCTCAGTTCAACATGCAATGCAAAGAAGATACTTATTACCACTTGAGGGTGTCAGAATGAGGTGCTGTCATAAAACGATCATTAAATGTTATTTGGTTCATCCCAACATCAATTTTTCCAAAAATTATAGAAAGAAAAAATATATCAGAATCTGACAAAAACATATGTGAAAGAAAAGTAAAACTTCCTGGAGTAAAACATATATTATTTGCTTTTTGACTTTAAATACTATTACACAAGTTTTGTTTTAAAAAATGAAATGTGCATTAAATTTAATTCAGAAATTCAGTTTCCTTCCAGTGTTATTTTAATTGTGATAAAGCTTATCTCAATCAGAAACTGTACGAAGCTGAGAAACTGTGCTTGTTCTTAAAAAGCCCTTTGGCATAAAACTGCTTGTAAAATATTATCATTTATTTCTGCGGTTTGGTTTGGGATTTTCCCATCACTTTTGAATTGTCTCTCTTGCCTCCCAAGATCTCTCAGCTTTTGACAATAAGAATGGGCTATCCCCTGGGTAAGATTCAGAGAGAGCACGCAGCTTGACAATTTGAACTTACTCTTTACCTTTCAACTCCTCCTTCCACCTTTCTCTTTTCATAAAATCCCCAGGGATGCACAAATTTCACCTTCACTCTGTGAAGATGTGTTTGGAGGAAAAAGAAAAAAGTGCTTTTCACATATAGTTGGGCATGTCCAAATTATACCAGTGGAACTTGATGAGAAATGTAAAAAAAAAAAAAAAATGTTAAAAGATAAATCTTACTGTGCTTTCTCTGGAAGAAAATGGATATGGCTACTCTATAAAACTTCGCACTATTTATTAAGATCATTTTAGCAGCCTTAGAAATTAGTTTAGTTGTTGCAGAGCTGACAAATCACTGTGAGAGAAAATATTTCTCACCATCAATTTACTAGTATTCATTCCCTTTTTCATTGGAAGCAAAACATAGTTGGGGTATCAAGCTCAATATTTCTTCCTAGCACAAATAAAAGTTGAAGAGTATTTATTGCATGAGATAAATAATTGACTAATTCTCTAAGTTCTGGTTTTGGAGTTGGACCTAATACAGTGTCCTGTAAACTAAAAAAAAAGTATAATGGAGGCACGTTTATATTATTTATATCATTATCATCAATCATCATCAGAACACCATTATTTGTACTTACTTTATATCAGGTGCCCTTTCCAAGATTCTATCCATTAATTCATTTAAACTTTTAGCACAGGCTTCTGTGTGTTCACCTACAGTAGCATCATTTGTTTTCTTCCGGCTTTACTTGGTTATACAGTCTCTTTGGGTGCCGTTATCTAAATTCATGGCTTACCTACACATTGAGTCACGATACATTTTTAAATTTTCGCTCAGATGACATTTCTGAACTGGAAATCTTCTAACAAACTATCTAAAGACCTCTACACCTGGGATGTCATACTGACATCCCAACTAAAAATATTTCCCTTCTCTCTCTTTATTTTTTACTGATAACTTGGACAACACACATCAAGTCACTCAAACAAGAATAATATCAGTCATCCTACATGCCTGACATTATTGACATTATCATTTTTAAATCCAATCAATTCAAATTAATAACATCACTTTTGCTTATCTTTGAGTGTCCATCCCCCTGAACACGTTTTAAGCACATGCTTATCCTTCTCCACCCTAGGAGCAGTATTATCTAGTCATTAAGTGGGAAGACACTGGATTCAACTGATACATGGTTCCAAAGCCCATTTTCATGCTGCCTAGCTGTAGGACATTGAACAAGTTTCTTAGCCTCTATAAGAAGAGTGTAGAAATCTTTATCCATATAACAAGATACAGAAAAGGCAAAAACAAAATAAAAAATAAATAAATTGATAGTAAACAGGAAACATCAAGTGAGATGTTAAATGAGAAACATGAGATACTAAACATGAAACATCAAATGGGAAATCCAAACATGTGAGTAAATAAAACAAATGTGGAAGATTAAATTTAGTTTTAAGTCATAAATTATGAGACTGCATTTAAAAATAGTCTTAGTACAAAAGACATGCCTAGAACAGTATGAAACATAAAGGTATGTGAAAAACATGCCATAAAATATCAATGATAAAAATGCCAATATATCAACATAAAGACCATAATAAAATCATAAATCATAAATGAAACTTAAAACATTATATCTCCTTACTTTCTATATCAATCAGTAATTTCTGTGGGAATATTTAGAATGCAATTGAAAATATCTTACCTAACCCAGGTGGTGTTGCTCAGTGGTTCAGCATCGACCAGTTCAAGAGATCACCAGTTCAATCACCAAGAGATCGCCAGTTCAATTCCCTGTCAGGGCACATGCCCAGGTTGTGGGCCAAATCCCCAGTGGGGGGCATGTAGGAGGCAGCCAATCGATTTTCTTTCTCATCGATGTTTCTATCTCTCTCTCTAAAAATCAATAAGGAAAAAGAATTTAAAAAAGAAAAGAAAATATCTTACCTAAAACAGAGAAAGAATTGATTTATGTAACTGGAAAGTTCAATCATGGATTTTGCTTAGACCTGGCTGTATTCAGAGGCTTAAATGGTGGGGTCATTCGCTCCATCTTTTGGCTATATTTTTCTCTTCATGTTGCTTTAATTCAGCAGATAGATTATCTCCACATTGCAGAAAAGATATCCACTGTCAGTCCTATTTCAGCCTGCCAGCTTACCAATTCAAGCAGGTAAAAAGGGAAAGAGACTGTTCTCTTCCCATGCCCAAATAACAACCCTAGAACACACTCTGTTTGGACTTTCCAAGGGCATATCTATGGATTATTCCTGACTGGGACACATGCCCAATTGTTTGGCCAACAGTGAGATGAGGCACTGTGATTGACAGGACCACCTAAGTCATGTGTATTTTGTAAGATGGAACAGTACTTCAAAAGTAATGAATAGTGAGCAAGGAAAAAATGTTCACATTATACCTCTTTATTGACTGTTGGTTATAATAAAGCAGTAAGTGCCAAGACCTGTGTGTGTGCCAGTGAAAAAGATCCAAGAAGGCCGACTTTAATAATTTTTTCCTTTATTGATTTTTTAGAGAGAGAGGAAGTGAGAGGGAGAGAGAGATAGAGACATCCATGAGAGAGAACATTGATTGGCTGCCTCCTGCATGCCCCCCACGGGGGATCTGGCCCACACCTGGGCACGTGTCCTGACTGGGAATCGAACTAGCGACCTCTTGGTGCATGGGTTGACGCTCAACCACTGTGCCACACCAGATGGACAAGAAGGCCTATTTTAAAATAGACCATAGGACCATCGGACAAAATAATACACCTGTGGCTTATGTAGGAGTATTAATACACTTCATAGTAACTTATTTAAATATAAAACATTAATTTATTAAGGTTATTATCTGCAAGACATTTTTTTTTAAGATCTTATAAAAACAGTGGGCAGCTGACCCCTACTTATAGCTACCTTCTCCTTGGATTAAAAACTAAAACATATTAATTTTGGAAATTTAAAAAAAGGTATAAATTATGCCTTCTGGCTAAAGGCATTGGGCAATATCAAACTGTAAATTTTAACACAGTGTAATAAAAATTTTAAATTTCTTTTAAGTCACTTGGCATAACTTTGTGCTTTGCTTTCTGCCTTTTGTATGTTTCCCCACACTGCAGTGTGTCAAACAAATAAAATCCAGCCTTGATTTTGTTACATCTGGTGACCAGAATACATGGCATTTAGTAATGCTGCATTTTATTGACTCAGGTAAACCTTTAGGCAAAGGCCACAAACCTCTGTAACTCTGAGTATTACAGAAGGCGTTAATGGATACCTACAGATTACCATAAAAGATAATAGTATTAAAGGAAAGAAAAGTCAACAAAGGATAAAATTGAGGGCATATAGCATGGAGTGTAAAAATATATGTTAGCTAGCTGTCCTAAATGAATAAAGCTTTTCTGGGGGGAAAAATAGTGTATTAAAAATCAATTACAAAAACTGGAAAATTTACCAACATTTGGAGATTAAACAACATGCAATCAATGGATTAAAGAAGAAATCAAACATTATCTTGAGACTAATTTAAATGCAAATATAACAATCAAAATTTATGGGATGCAGCAAAAGTAGTTTTAAGGGTGAGGTTTATAGCAATAAACTCCCACATTAAGAAAAACAGACATCTCAAATAAACAATCTAACTATACATCTCAAAGATATAGGAAAATAAAAAAAGAACAAACTAAGCCCAAAGTAAGCAGAAGAAAGGGAATAGCAATGATCTCAGTGGAAATAAATGAAATACAGACTAAAAAGAAAACTGAAAAAAAAAAATAGATGAATCTAGAGTTTTTTTTGAAAACCTAAACAAAATAGATAAACCTCAAGCTAAACTCACCAAGAATAAAAGAAAGAGGACTCAAATGAATAAAATAATAAATGAAAAAGGAGACATTTCAACTGATAGCACAGAAATAAAAAGAATTATAAGAGACTTCTAAGAACAATTATATGCCAACAAATTGGACAACCCAGAATACATGGATAAATTTCTAGGAACATACAATCTGCCAAGACTGAATCATCAAGAAATAGAAAATATGAAAAACCAATTAGTAATAAAAAATTGAATCAGCAATCAAAAGCCTCTAAACAGGAAAGCGCTGGACAAGATGACTTCACTGATGAATTCTAATAGACATTTAAATAAGAATTAATTGCCCTCGCTAGTTTTGCTCAGCAGTTAGAAAGTCAGCCTGTGGACCACAGGGTCACAGATTTGATTTCTGGTCAAGGGCACGTACCTCAGTTGTAGGTTTGTGCAGGAGGCAACCAATTGATGTTTTTCTCTCTTTCCCTTCCTCCCACTTTATCTAAAGAATCAATGGAAAAGTATCCTCGGGTGAGGATTAACAAAAAAATTTAACAAGATAAAAGAATTCATTATTCAAAAAATATTAGAAGAAAAGGGAACACTCCCAAACTTACTTCATTAGGTCAACATTACCCTGATAACAAAACTAAGCAAGGATACACTATAAGAAAAGTACAGGCCTATATTCCTGATGAACACAGATGCAAAAACACTCAACAAAATATTAGCAAACCGAATTCAACAGCACATTACAAATAGCATACACCATGATCGACTGGAATTTATTTTAGGGATACAGGGATAATTCAACATTTGCAAATCAATTATTGTGCTACAACACATTCACAAAATGAAGACTAAAAATCATATGATAATTTCAATAGGTGCAGAAAAAAATATTTTACAAAATTGATGATAAAAAAATCAACAAACTGGGTAGACAGGGAATGTACCTCAACATAATAAAAAACCTTATTATTATGAAAGCTTTTTCTCTAAGATCAGTAACAAGACAAGGGTGCCCACTCTCACCACATTTATTCAACACAATGCTAGAAGTCTAGGAAGAATAATTAGGCACACAATAAAAAAAGGAAGCCAAATCAAAAAAGGAAGTAAAATTGTCTATATTTGCAAGTGGCATTATTATATATAGAAAACACAAAGATTCCACACAAAAAAACTTTTAGAACTGATATACAAATTTAAGAAAGTTACAGGATACAAACTGAATATACAAAAATCTGCTGCATTTCTCTACACTAATATCTATCAAGTATAAAAATTAAGAAACTAATCTCATTTACAATAGCATCAAAAACAATAAAATAATTAGGAATAAACTTAATGAAGGAATTGAAAGATCTTACACTGAAAACTAGAAGACATTGATGAAAAAACTGCAGAAGCCACAAGTAAATCATGGATTGGAAGAATTAATATTGCCTAAAGTAATCCACAGATTAAATGTAATCCCTATTAAAATTTCAATGACATTTTTACAGAAATAGAAAAGGCAATCCTAAAATGTGTGTACAGCCACACAAGGTCCCAAATAGCAAAAGCAATCTTGAGAAAAAATAACAAAGCTGTAGGCATCACTCTTCCTGATATCAAACTATTGTACAAAGCTATAGTAACCTAAACAGTATGATATTAGATTAAAAACATACACATAGATTAATGGAACAAAATAGAAAAGCCAGAAATAAACTCACACATATCTATAGTCAATTAATTTAAGACAAAGGTGCCAAGAATATATTAGGGGGACTGGAAAGTAATGTCGTTTTTTTTATATTGCATTCAAACAGATAAATTTTTAATACGTTTTATTTTTAATCAATGATGTAATCACCCTCGTTATCAACAACCTTTTGCCATCTAGTGTGCAAATTTTCAATGCTGGATTGATAAAAATCAATTGGGTTTTGAGCAAAAAATCTGGAGATGGCATTTTGGACATCATCCAAATTTTCAAATTTTTTGCCACTTAGAAAATGTTGTAGCGATTGGAATAAATGGAAATCCAATGGCGCAATATCGGGCGAGAATGGTGGGTGAGGCAATACCTCCCACCCCAATTCATTAATTTTTTCCAGGGTTCGTCTTGCGCAGTGCGGTCTTGCATTATCGTGTTGCAGAATAACGCCTTTTCTGGTGACAATCGCTGGGCACTTTTCAATTAAAGATTGATTTACTCGATCCAGTTGTTCACAGTAAAGGTCTGCATTCAGTTTGTCCAGGTTTCAGCACTTCAAAATGAATGACCCCGTGAACACTCCACCAAACACACAAAAGTGCCTTTTTGGGGTGTAAACCTGGCTTAGCTGTACTTCATGGCGATTCATTCGGAGAGAGCCACTGCCTTTTGCGTTTTGGATTATCATAGAGGACCCATTTTTCATCTCCAGTGATCAAGTGATCAAAAAACACTTCTGTATTGTGCCGCTGAAGCAATAAGTTGCATGTGGTGGACCGGTCAGCTTTGTTTTCTTCGGATAGATTATGCGGGACCCAAACACCTGCTCTGCTTACTTTACCAATCTGCTGCAAATGTTCTTGGATGCTTGACCAAGGTTGGTTAAGAGTGCTTAACAGTTCCTCAATTGTCTGACACGGATTTGCTTCCACTTCCGCCCTTAAAATGTCATTACTTTAACGACATTACTTTCCGGTCCTCCTAATACAATGGGAAAAGGACAGTCTCTTCAAAAATTGTTTTTGGAAAACTCACAGCCACATGCAAAAGAATGAAACCAAATCCCTATTTTACAGCATACACAAAAATAAACTCAAAATGAATTCAAGACTTTAATACCTGAATGTGTAAAACTCTCCGAAGGAAACATAGGTAGTGAGTGAGCTCCTTGACATCAGTATGAACAAATATATATTTTTTTATTTAACACCAAAAGCAAAGGCAACAAAAACAAAAATAAACAAGTGTGACTACATCCAACTAAAAACCTTATGCATAACAAAGGAATCCATAGACAAAATAAAAAGCCAACTTTTGAAATGGAAGAAAACATATATCTGATAAGAAATTAATATTCAAAATATATGAAGAACTCACAAAACTCAATAGCAAACAAACAAACAATTCAATTAAAAAATTAGTGGAGGAACTGAATAGACATTTTTACAAAGAAGACATCCAAATGATGAACTGGTACATGAAAAGGTGCTCATTAATCATCAAGGAAATGCAAATTAAAACTTTAATGAGATATTACCTTATACCTGTTAGAATGGTTATCATAAAAAAGACAAGATCACTAAACAGGTGTTGGTGAGGATGTAGAGAAAATGGAACCCTTGTGCATTGTTGGTAGGAATGTAAATTGTTGCAGCCACTATGGAAAACAGTATAAAGTTTCCTAATAAATTAAAAATAAAACTATCAGATGATCCAACAATCCCACTTCTGGGTATATATTCAAAAGGAATTAAAACAGGATGCACCTCCATATTCACTGTAACATTATTCATAATAGCCAAGATATGGAAACAATTTAAGTGTCAGTCATTGAATGAATAGATAAAGAAGATATGGTATATATATGCAATGGGATTCTATTCAGCCAAGACAACAAAAGGAAATCCTGCCATTTTCAACAATATGGGTGGAACTTGAGGGCATTGTGCTAAATGAATTAAGCCGGAGAAAAGAAGACAAATACTGTATGTAACATAGGTAGAATCTAAGAAAAAGCCAAACTCATGAAAAGAGTGTACAAAGTGTTTGCCAGGAGATGGGAGATGAAACATATAGGGAGAGATTGGTAAAAGGGTACAAACTTTCAGAATAAGATCTGTGAGTCAAATATATAACATGGTGACTATATTCAATAACATTGCACTGTATAATTAAAATCTAAGAGAATAAATTTAAGTATTCTCATCAAAATAAATAAAAACAAGATATATTTGTGTGGTGATGGGTATGGGGAAAAAAGATTAGTGTAAATATTTTAAGACTCTAAGAGCATATTAATATCTTTGGTAAAACAAGATATTTTAATCCCTCTTAAAAACCTTTATGTAATTGTCATTCTGTTTACTTACTATTTGTATTATGTTTGTAAAGCAAGTGACATAAGAATTAAGAACTTCCAAATAAAGTGGAAATTAAACGGTATTAACTTCTAAATGATTTTATTTTAAATTTGAGACTTCCCACACATTTGAATGAGGTTAATGCACAGATTCTGACTATAATGATCTTTGCTATTAAATCACTGGTTCCCAATCCGTGTTCTCAAGAACACTGGAGTGTGGTGAGAGGTATATAGGAATTCTGTCTCACACAGTCTCCATGATAAAACATCTTTGGAAGTGGGACAACATAAACATTTTAACTATGCAACAACCAGAAGAATCCCCATCGTAAAGAAAATTGGTCTCATAAAAAACAGTAGACTTCTGCTTCTGGCCAACACTGAATAACTGGTACTAGACTAGACCTACTGACATTAAAAACAAAACAACAAAAAATTCCTAGAAAATTAGACAAACATTTAAAAAATCTCTTCACAGATCTTGGACAATAGACAGCTCAGAGCTTTAATTCTGAGAAAGAAAAATAGATGAAGTATACCCTACAATTTCCAGGTCTCATTTCTGTAGGCATTTTCCAGACCAAAGTTCAGAGAAAAGAAATTCAAGCACAAAAAGAAAATCTTGAGATAAGGAAGGCTAGGATGTTTAAAGTGTGTAGGGCAATCTACTACAAAGGTGGTGACTACGTAAATGAACATACATCCAAATTTGTATGTTCATACAAATGAACATACATCCAGAAATTTGAAAAGGGGCTTACCTAATCCTCTGGTTGAATGTTAAAATGAGCATACAAAGGCTGATACTCTATGAGACCAGGCAAAGAAACACCTGCAAAGGAACTATAAACTGAGCTCATATCTGAGCTCACAAGCTCACACCCATCCAGATGTGCTTCAGATCCCTCAAATACACTTTACTGAACACCCAGGATAGTCAATGGATATCTCAGAAATAACATGCCTTACAAACAAGATTAAACATGAGGAGATATGCACCAACAAACTATAAAATCAAACTTCAAAAAGATGAAGCTGAATGGCAAGTAAATTAATGGCTTGCTTGAACAAAACCAACTACTGAAAGAAGGCAGCAGTAGCAACAACTTTGAAAGTGTCCAGCTTCCAATGAATAAATACTAGTAGGCAAAAAAAAAAAAAAAAAAAAAATCTGAAAAATATGACCTATATTAAGAGAAAAATCAGTCAGCAGAAATTACAAGAATGATTTATCAAAGACTTAGAACTACTATAAATATCTACAAGTATTTAAACCAAAGCACAACACAGTAATAAGAAAAACAAATGAAGCTATGAAGAAGCAGTGTCAAATGAAACAATATTTGTTTATGCCAAAGTAAAAAGTTCAGTGGATTTCATGGTCATGGAGACCAATAGGCTTCAATTAAGAGAGGTGATGTAAAAGTGCTAAAAAATCAACTTCCTAACTTCCAAGGTCTTCTGCCATGAACAGTGCTTTTTAAATGCCAAATAAAATATTGTTTTCTTTAGTCTCTTATCTCAAGTTACAAAATACCTGAAAATAAAATAAATTGTTATATTTATGCTTTGCTTTGTTTTTGGTACATGCCCCTAGCGGGAACCGAACCCGGGACTCTGGTCCTCAGGCCGACGCTCCAACCACTGAGCCAAACTGGCCAGGGCAAATTGTTATATTTACATCAACATATGTGTTATCTGATAGTGAAGAGAAAAGTTAAAATCTATAAACATGATCTAAAAGACAGCTGGTATTTTTTTTTCAGACAATCAATTTTTAAGACTTAGAAAGTAATATCACAAAGAAGAAGAGATAATCAACATTTTCACAGGATATTTTAAATCTTATTATAATAATGAAAATTATTAACAAGTGGAAAAGAAATAATATAACACCTATGAATTAGGAAAGGATCTAGAGAAATCCACAATGAAACCAAAAGACTGCTAAGAAGTATATATAAGTATAAATTTTAAAACATAGTCAAAAAGTTAAAATTTAATATTTTATTTAAAGTTCAGGTTGAATTAATAATAAAATCTGTACAGATTCTTAAAAGAAAATCTATAAATATGGCAAATATGAGAGACAGATATAATGACAGAATTATCTGAGTAGTAGGTACAGGGAAACACAGAACCATAGTTTATAAATGCACTAATTCATAAACACTTAACAGTTAGACTCAATGGTGACCTAAAGAACAATTCTTACATGATCTAAAGCTGAATTTGACAAACTGCATACATGGATTCGCATTTCTTTCTTTTTTTAAAATTTTTATTGTATTTATGGGGGTGACATTGGTTAATAAAATTATATAGGTTTCAAGTGTACAATTCTATAATACATCATCTGAATATTGTATTGTATGTTCACCAATATTTCTATTTGTAAATATAATTTTTCTGGAAAACATCCATTCATTTATGTATTGCTTCCACTCTACAAGTGCAGAGTTTGTGTTGTGGTAACACAGATCATAAGGTCAGCAACATCTAAAATGTTTAAAATCGGGTCCTGTAAAGGAAAATATTGTTTTTTATCTGAGATGAGATATATTTCGAACAGTGATACTCTTAGATAGTTGCATGAAAGAGTTGTGGTTGCTTTTTTTGGTAGAATGAGACTGGTATTTAATCCTTATGTTGATGAGGAAAACAATGAACAAAGTTATCAAGAGATACTCCCTGTTGGTGGTGGAAAGGTGTGGGGGGAAAAGAGAGCTAGAGATAGATAGGGAGAGACTTTTAAGAGAGAGAGAAAGGGAGCCCTTGCCAGTTTGGCTCAGTGGTTAGAGCATCGGCCCGTGGACCAGAGAGACACTGGTTTAGTTCCCGCTAAGGGGACGTACCTCAGTTGCAGTTTGTCTCTGGTCACAGTTGGGTTCGTGTGGGTGGTAATCACTTGATGTGTTTCTCTCACATGGATGTTTCTCACTCTCTCTCTTCCATTCTCTCTCCCTCCCGCTCTACCTGAGGATAAATGCAAAAATGTCCTCGGGTGAGGATGAAAAATAAATGAATAAATAAATAAATGAGAGAGAGGGAGAGACAAAGAGATTTTAAGGAATTGTCTCATGTGATTTTAGAAGCTGGCAAGTCCAATATCTACAGGGTAGGCTGGTAAATTAGAGACTCAGGGAAGTGTTAATGCTTCAGTTGAGTCTGAAGGCAGTCAACCAGCTGAATTCTCTCTTCCTTGGGAGAAGGTCAGTCTTTTTTATATTAAAGACTTCAACCAATTGGATGAGACCCTCCACTCTGGCTTCCAAGATTAATACTATCCTCACCTGGGCGGAGTCAGGGCCAGTAGACAGGGTTTGTTATTGATTCCCATAACCCATCCTTAGAGAATCATTTGTTTTTTCTGGATTGGTGTCCTGAGTATTTCTTGAGTCCCCTAAGTGCTTTAGTCAGCCAGAGTTAAGACCTGTAGTGTTGCCCGGCTGGTGTGGCTCAGTGAATTGAGCACTGCCCCATAGACTGAGAGGTCCTGGTTCAGTTCCTAGTCAGGGCACATGCCTGAGTTGTGGGCTCCATCTCCAGTCGGGTAAATGCAGGAGGCAGCCGATCAATGTATCTCTCTCACATAGATGTTTCTATATCTCTCTCCCTTCCTCTCTCTCTCTAAAAATCAATACAAACATATTAAAAAAGAAAAAGAACTGTAGTGTTAAGCAAAGTTTTATGACAGGATAGTTTATAGCCTTTAGGTTGTTATAATTCATTGTGATACAGACTCATGGTGGAATATGTATCATTCAGAGTTTATCAAATGTATTTTATCAGTGAACCTTAATTTGTACATGATCTGTTAACCAATATTTCTTTCAGTAGGTTGAGATCTGTTCTATGCCAACTCTCTCATTCACCAAAGAGAACATGAAAGTTCAAGGAAGTTAAGTCATTGTCTTCAGTTATACATCTTAATAATAGTAGTACCACATCCAAGACTCGGGTCTTCTTTCTCTGTCTGATGATCATTCCTTCTTCATGAAATAACTTAACATTATTCTTTTTGACTCTCCATTCAAACTTCATCTGTGTCTAGACTAGTGCAATCAGAATAGTTATAAATTTAGTTGGGGACTTCATGGTGATGGTGAGTACAGTTTGCTTCGAATGCACTGTGACAGGGAACAATTTCTCTCTCTCATTACCATTCCCTTTAAAACACTACTTTAGGTGCCTGAAAGTCAGCTTCCTAGTCAATGTTGAGGCTCTGACAGAATGAGAGTCCTGAAGGGGTTAATCAGAGGGTGCAAATTATGTAAAAGTGACAGTCATTATATTATTAGTGCTTCCATGTGGAAGCTGAGGACCTCTACCCACGATTTCGGAGAAGTTATATAAGAACTAAGGCATTTTTAATGATGATTTTAAAATAAAACATTTTAAGAAGTGCAAATAATGGCACTACCTGACACCAATGTTCTCCCTATTGCTGCTAAAAGATAGCAATTCTCATTTGAGGTGTGACAACAGGATGGTGTGTGTGATTAATTATGGGGTATCCAAAGTAACATTCACATTACTAAAGTTTGCAAACAAATTACTTCAAACATAAGTTACATGTGATACAAGTTTATCACTAAATTAATTATCCTTCTCATGTGTACTCAATGTACTTTCTTCAATGAACGAGAAAGGGTGGATTTTCTAGGTCAGTACATGAGAGTTAGTGACATGTTATTATCATTCTCTATATGTATAGCCGATAAGAGACAGAGAACTGCACAAAGGAGGTTAGGACAAGCTTTCTTTGGGATACACTACTGTCAGTCTATTTACTTGGGATATTCACACACACACACACACACACACACACACACACACACCAGGCCCACAAACGCAGGCCTACATACACATCACAGAATCTAAAGCTATAAATGGTCAAGTTCTCCCCATCTCTGAAATAGTTTATTTTAGGTTTGAAATTCTACCAAAAAAAAAAAAAATCTGTATCTTCCCCATGGTATAGATTTTTGTAAATGCCAAATAAGTTCATAAAAGAATTGAGATGACCAAGAAATGAGCGAGGATAAAAATCAATGCAATCTCTATTCAGAGTAGAGCAGGTGTAATATGGAGTCTAAGATATGTGTTCTGTGGTATTTACAGGGATATTAGAAGGTCCCTTGATGACCTACAAACTTATTTTTCAGAGTACTTAAAACATCCACTACTTCAGTAATAATGTGTTTCACTAAGTAGCAGAGAGTTCCAGACCACTTCAAAAAGAGAAAGGATTGAAAGCTGATGCTCCAAATTCTCGTTTGGGACTAAGTTTGTTACTATATAAAAGGTTCTTTTTCCAAATTAGAAAAGGTATTTTCTTAACACCAACATTCAATAATGGGAAATTAGCATATGAACAAGCTAGCCTGAATGTTCTCTCATCACATGGTTTTACAAGGAGCTACCTAAACCTCACACATCCGATACACCAGCAGTTCTCAACGTGTGGGTCATGACCCCTTTGGGGGTCGAACGACACTTTCACAGGGGTCGCCTAAGACTATCGGAAAACACATATTTCTGATGGTCTTAGGAACCGATACACCGCTCCTCTATCCGTCTCCAGGTGGGTCCGCCCACATGCAGATACACCCACATACAGGTATGCCCACATACGAGTACCCAGCATGATGACATCATCACGCCAACCCCATCACATATACCCCATACAAATACAGGTGTATATGACAGGGTTGGTGCCATAATGTACTTATGTGAACCAGTCACACATGTGCAGAGAGCAGCTACTGTGTAGAAAGCAGCTACTCTGTTAAAAGTAGTTGCTATGTTGAAAGCAGCAGTATTAGAGGTAAAACGACACTTCATGAATTATAATTACTGGGTAAATGTAAAATCATGTACTGTAAAATCATCAACTACTGCAAAAAAAAAAAAATCTGTACCGTGGGAACTTAATCTGGATGCTGATCCGTCTTTTTATATTCAGCTGTGGTTGATGTGAATACTGCCCCCTTGTGATAGTAACAGGTATGTAAAAACAACAACACAGAGAATGGTAAATCATAGGAAACTTTAATGAACTGTATTGACTAAACTATGTCATATATCATCTTTTGTATTATTAAAGCTATTGTTATATATTATTTTTATTAGCAAACCATCCCATGACAATGGATCGTGTAGAGAAGAACGTTAAGAAAATAAAATTTGGTGAGGATTTTTTACAGTATGGTTTTATCTCAATAATTACAGCAGGAATTGAAAACCCGCAATGTGTTATTTGTTGTGAAGTTCTATCAGTCGAATCTATGAAGACAGACAAACTAAAACACCATTTTGATAGCAAGCATCTGAGCTTTGCCAGCAAGGATATCAACTATTTTAGAAGCAAAGCTGATGGACTCAAGAAAGACTTGACACTGGTGGCAAGTACCACAAATAAAACGTAGCAGCCGTTCAAGCTTCATATTTGGTGGCACTCAGAATCTCCAGAGCTATGAAACCTCACACCATTGCTAAGGATTTACTGTTGCCAGCGGCCAAAGACATCATTCGAGTTATGATCAGAGACGAATTTGTTATGAAATTGAGTGCAATTTCCTTATCTAACAACACTGTCTGCAGAAGAATAGATGATATGTCTGCTGATATTCTTGATCAGGTAATCCAGGAAATTAAATCTGCTCCACTTCCAATATTTAGCATCCAGCCTGATGAATCTACAGACATTGCAAACTGTTCACAGTTACTGGTTTACGTGAGGTATATTAATGATGGCAACTTTAAAATGAGTTTCATTTTTGCAAACCTCTTGAAATGACAACTACTGCACATGACGTATTTGACACAGTTGGTTCATTTCTGAAAGAGCATAAGATCTCTTGGGAAAAAGTTTGTGGTGTTTGCACAGATGGTGCTCCAGCTATGCTAGGATGTCGATCTGGATTTCAACGTTTGGTACTAAATGAGTCACCAAAAGTCATTGGAACTCACTGTATGATTCATCAGCAAATATCAGCAATGAAGATGCTACCACAAGAGTTACAAGAAGTAATGAAAAGCGTCATAAGTTCTGTCAATTGTGTAAAGGCAAACACTTTAAACAGTCGACTGTTTTTGCAACTGTGCAACGAGTTGGATGAGCCAAAAAATGCTTTGCTATTTCACACTGAAGTGAGATGGTTGTCAACAGGAAAAGTTTTAAAACATGTTTTTGAGCTTCGTGATGAACTCAAAATGTTTTTTAGTCAGAAAGCAAGACCGCAGTTTGAAGCACTTTTCAGTGATAAAAGTGAACTGCAGAAAATAGCTTACTTGGTTGCCATCTTTGCCATCTTGAATGAGTTAAATTTATCACTGCAAGGACCAAATGCAACATGCCTCGATTTGTCTGAAAAGATCTGATCATTCCAAATGAAACTTCAGCTTTGGCAAAAAACATTGGATGAAAATAAAATTTACATGTTGCCTATCTTATCTGCTTTCTTCGAGGAACATGACATTGAACCAGACAAAAAGATTATGATGATAATTTCTGTGAAAGAACACTTGCACATGCTTGCAGATGAAATTTCATCGTACTTTCCAAATCTACCTGACACCCCATTTGCACTTGCCAGAAGCCCATTCACAGTCAAAGTTGAAGATGTTCCTGATACAGCACAAGAGGAGTTCTTTGAACTTATTAACAATGATGCAACGAGAACTGATTTCTCTACAATGCCAGGTACAAAATTCTGGAACAAGTGTTTGCAGTCATATTCTGTTCTGTCTGAGACTGTGCTGCGCCTTCTTCTTCCATTTCCAACAACATATCTTTGTGAAACAGGGTTTTCCAGTTTGTTGGTTATCAAGTCTAAATACAGAAGTAGACTTATTGTGGAAGATGATCTTCATTGTGCTCTTGCAAAGACTGCCCCGAGAATTTCTGATCTGGTGAGAAAGAAGCAATCTCAACCTTCGCACTGACGTTGGCTTTTTACGCATACTGTTGCAAAATGTGGCAATGTAGCTTACTGTTGTTATATTAAGACTGTTACCCATGCTACACCATGCTTCAAGACAAAATTTATTTATTTGTAATTAGAAAGAAATATTTCACAATATATAATTACATATTGTTTTTGTGATTAATCACTATGCTTTAATTCTGTTCAATTTGTAACAATGAAAATACATCCTGCATATCAGATATTTACATTATGATTTATAACAGTAGCGAAATTACAGTTATGAAGTAGCAAAGAAAATAATTTTATGGTTGGAGAACTGTATTAAAGGGTCGCGGCATTAGGAAGGTTGAGAACCACTGCCATACACGAAGATCTGTTGATTTTCTAGAGAGCATCATCCTTGATGTTGTTGCAGCCAGAGCACTGCACCTGCAGGTTCCAAGGCCATCTATGCCTGCATAGATATTGATCTAAATCAGTTTGGTTGGGTAATATGATTTCTCTTGTGATGTGTTTTAACTTTTTACCATAACATAGATCCACTCCAACTTGGAACGCGTCCAGTGTTCAGATGGCTGAAGGGGAAAAAATACTGAAGGAGCTGCTTGCACCTACAGGCTATACCTACACATTAAACTCACTGCACAGTCAGCTTGGGTAAAATTAGAGAGAAAACTGCCCAAGCATGTCAAATGTTTAAGCTTTAAGACCCTGGGTGGAATGAAACAAAAGAGGAAGGAATCCAGGGGTGCTTTAGCATAATCAAGCTGGCACATGCCACTGAAGGCACAGCTGGGATCGAGAGCTCACTGCTGTGAGGAAACTTGTAATTGTATCCCAGTCACTAGTGGATGTGTGTGTGTGTGTGTGTGTGTGTGTGTGTGTGTGTAATTTCCCTGCTAAGAAAGCAAAGAGAAAGAACAAATAAATGATCCTAAGAGTATTACGTTTCTCATTTCCTTTTAATAAGTGCGTAATATATTAAATATCTCTTTACTCTCCACTCCTTCAACTTCACTTTTTTATTTATTTATTGATTTTTAGAGAGAGAGGAAGGGAGAGGGAGAGAGAGATAGAAACATCGATGAGAGAGAACATCAACTGGCCACCTCCTGCATGCCCCCACTGGGGATTGGGCCCACAACCTGGGCATGTGTCCTGACCAGGAATCGAACTGGCGACTTCTTGGTGCATGGGTCGACGTTCAACCACTGAGCCACACCAGCCAGGCTCAACTTTACTTTTGATATTCTTACATAAGGCTACTTGTGGCCATCACCGTAAGATCTGTTTACTCAATATGAAAGTCTACTAGAACATCACAAATGTGACCCAGATTGTAGTCATACTGACCTGAACTGTCTCATTTTTATGCAATACACACATTGAGAATGAAAAATGTTTTTGTTTATTTTTAGTGTCTTTGGTGCTGCTGAGAGGTACCATTCAGCTACCTAAACTATTGGGTTTAAGCCTGGGTGTTAAGAAAGCAACATTCTGCATTGTTTCCCTACACTTGCACGCTCCCATTGTAAAGATTTTCAATCCATTTCATTGGGTGATTTAGCCGTTTTGCAAAACTGACAGCAAAGCAAGGCTCACGAGAGGAAACTTTGATGGTATTTTTTTTTTAATAAAAACCTATTCATAGAACCTAACACCCACTGACATGTCACACATCTACTTATCAGATACATTTAGTTCTATTGCAGAGATAGACATTAGATCTAGGTACATGGAGAGAGCAGTTATACACCTTCATAAAAGGGTGGGAAAATCATCTAACCTTCTTCCCCAAATTAAAAAAAAAAAAAACAATACAAAACACAATAAAAGTCTACAGGAACAAAAAATATTCCACATTAAACATTCCAGCAGAATATTGCTTATCTATTTGGCCTACTTTAACCCAATTTATACCAAAAGAGGAAGTGCTTTCTAACACTGTGACAGATGGTTATCTAAACAACCAAAGTCAGTTATGTTATATATTATTTATGGTGAACGAGGCATGATTAATGAATGCTTTTCTATAATTTTTCAGTGCTATTCACAGACATTTCACACTCTCATAGACATACTCATACTTTGAACCTTTGCCCAAAGTCTGAGATCTGATCATTAAAGGAATTAGTATAATTCTTAGTGTGCTTGGAGTTACTCTTCTCCCTTTCAATTAGCAGAGCTAAACATGACGCTGTATGAAAACTTTTGTACTAGAGAACTAAATATGATACAGTTTTAAATATTTGGATAATGATGCTGCATCTGTAGAAGTGGATTTCATTCCAGAAGTTTTATTTATATGCATATAAGAGTTACAAGTCTGACTCTGTGTTAAATAGTTGGGAGGAGTTGGGCATATAATTTAAGTTTTCAATGCCTCAGTGTGTGGACTGGTAAATACTACCTACTTCATGGAGTGGTGAATTTGAAAGAAGGCATGCCAACTATGAAAAGTACAGCTGCTGACACACAGTGAGAACTGAATTAATATAAGCATTTTTTATTTATTGTTATCATGACACTATTATAATTATTTTCAGGTGCTTATTAAGTTAATTGGTTTATTTATCCCTTGCTATATAATCTGTTTAATATGCATAAAATGCTTAGGATATCTTAGTACATAATATATTATGTTCTAATACATGTAACTTCTCAACTTTCTGCCCCTTTAAAGACTAGAATTTCAGGGGTTCTTCTTAGAAATTGTGCATTAGGGCTGAATGAACTAACACTTGAGTTATTTCAAACCCTTATGATATTTCAGGCCAATGAACCAGTTCATTGTTGTTCTGCAGCCAAATCTAGTATTTTTTTCAAATGACTGATTAAATGTTTGAATTTTTGAAAATAAAAAATAATTAGGAAAGATATCGTTAAAATGAAAACATCTCCTATGCATTCAGATGCGCAAACCCAAAGCAGTGGAGCCTATAGATTAAGCAACTGATTTTGATACTGACAGGCCTGGTTCGAATCACAGCTCTATCACTTACAAACTGGTGGTTTTGGAAAAAGATATTGTATCTGTTTTCTGTTCTGTAAAGCAGAGAGAATACTGGTAATAGCCTCACAGTGTTTCCATGAGGATTGCCCAGCAGATATTAGTTGATAATAGTGTTCAATAAATATAATTCGTTGTTGTTGCTATTGTTATGTGTGATACATCAATCTACCTTGTTACATGAAAACAGAATAACATCTAAAATTATGATTTGGCCCTGGCCGGTTTGGTTCAGCGGTTAGAGCATCAGCCCGCGGATCGGAGAGTCCCGAGTTCGGTTCCCACTAAGGGCAGGTACCTCAGTTGCAGTGTGGGTGGCAACCACTTGATGTGTCTCTCTCACGTCGATGTTTCTCTCTCTCTCTTCCTCTCTCTCTCCCTCCTGCTCTGTCTGAAGATAAATGCAAAAATGTCCTCCAGTGAGGATAAAAACAAACAAACAAAATAAAATGATTTGATGAATTTTTAGGGCTTATATTTAAAATTACATTTCACTCAACTAAAATATTTCCAACTTATATACTCAGAAATATATGTGATTATGATATATTTTTAATTTTGATATTATCCTTTTACTCTACCATTACATTAACTTTTTCCTCATAGATTTGACTATTACCTTTGGACAGTTGGACAGTTCTTATTTTCTTGATTTAACAAAGTGTCAATAAAATGTCTGATCAAGTCTTTACTTAAAAGCCATCTCTTCGGTTATTATAAAAACTTATTTTCTGCTTTTGTTATTTACATCATTAGCATTTATTAGCATATGATGTCGATCTGTTTTGCTTTGTTTTGTTTTAAATTCCCTGTCTTTTCCAACAGAATATAAGCTATGTAATGAAAGGAAAATGTTTTTTTTTCACTGATATGCTCCCAGAATACATTGCCTGACACTACATTAAATAATTATTTGTGGAATAATTGAATGAATGAAATAATCATATATAATAGACTTACAGTTAATAAAAATAACTAAATAAAAAAGAAAGAGAAAGAATTTTCACCTATACATATAATTTCCCAATTATGCTGCTACCTTTACTTTTGAGTAACAGATACATATTTTCTTTCAATAAAATTTAAATAAGCTTGTGAAAGTTTTATTTTAAAAATATCTCATATGCACTTAAAAGAGAGAAAAGTATTCATAATACCATCCCACCATCTAGAGATAATAATAGCTAATGACATTTAGTACACTCTCACTAGGGCCTGTCCCTGTGCTAAACATATAACATATATATTTTAAGCCCCATAAAACAATAAGGTACAGATTATTGTCAACATTTTTTTAGATTAGAAAACTGAGATATAAATGAGTAAGTTACCTTCCAAAAATGTATAAAGTGATGAGGCTAGATTTCAAACCTAGGATGTTTGCAGATCTTAGCTCTTAACCCTATACTACATGGTTAATTTTTATTTTTTACATTTTATTTTATTTTTTACTTTTTTATTAATAATTTTTTTAAGTTGACATTATTGGAGGATTCCTTCTCTTCCCCTTTGCCCACCTTCACCCACCCCCCACCTCCCCCTTTCCTTGGCCTTTAATAATTAGTGTCTATATCCATGGGGTATGCATATATGTTCTTTAGATATTTCCTTCACCTTCTTTATCCAGTCAGCCCCATCCCTTGGGCACTGGCCAGTCTGTTCCATGTATTCATGCTTCTGGTTTCATGTTGTTCATCAGTTTATTTTATTCATTAGATTCCACATATTAGTGAGATCATATGGTATTTGTCTTTCTCTGACTGGCTTATTTCACTTAACATAATACTCTCCAGGTCCATCCATTCTGTCTCAAAGGGTAAGACTTCCTTCATTTTTATAGCCACATAGTGTTCCATTGTGTAAATGTACCACAGCTTCCTTATCCACTCATCTGCTGATGGGCACTTGGATTGTTTCCAGATCTTAGCTATTATAAATAACACTGCTATGAATAGAGGGATGTATGTGTATTCTTTCTGATTGGGGATTCTTGGGATATATTTCCAGAAGTGAAATTGCTGGGTCAAAAGGCAGTTCTATTTTTAATTTTTTGAGGAAACTCCATACTATTTTCCACAGTGGCTGAACCAGTCTGCATTCCCACCAGCAGTGTAGTAGGGTTCCCTTTTCTCCACATCCTTACCAGCACTTGTTGTTTGTTGACTTACTGACAGTAGCCATTCTGGCAGGTGTGAGGTGATACCTCATTATAGTTTTTATTTGCATCTCTCTGATAATTAGTGACCTTGAGCATTTTTTCATATGTCTATTGCCTCTCTGTATGTCTTCTTTGGAGAATTGTCTGTTCAGGTCCTTCATCCATTTTTTAATTGGATTGTTTGCCTTCCTGATGTTGAGTTGTATAAGTTTTTTATATATTTTGGAAATTAACCCCGTATCAGATGTATCATTGGCAAATATGTTCTCCCATACAGTGGGTTCTCTTTCCATTTTGTTGATAGTTTCTTTTGCTGGCAGAAGCTCTTTAACTTGAAGTATCTTTAACTTATTTATTTTTCCTGAGTTTCCCTTGCCCTCAGAGACAAATCAGCAAAAATATCGCGGCAAGAGATGTCTGAGGTTTTACTGCCTATGTTTTCTTCTAGGATTTGTATAGTTTTGCGACTTACATTTAAGTGTTTAATCCATTTTGTGTTCATTCATGTGTGTAGTGTAAATTGGTGGTCTAGTTTCATTTTTTTGCATGTGCCGGTCCAATTTTCCCAGCACCATTAACTGAAGAGACTGTCTTTACTCCATTGCATGTTCTTGCCTCCTTTGTCAAATATTGACTATAAAGGGTTGAATTGATTTCAGGGCTCTCTGTTTTATTCCATTGGTCTATATGCCTCTTCTTATGCCAGTACCAGGCTGTTTTGATTACAATGGCTTTGTAGCATAGTTTGATATCCTGTACTATATGCAATTTTGGTCTCCTCTTTCAAGATTGTCTATTTTACACATATGTAGATTGTTCAATGCAATCTTTTTAGATGTTCTGTGATTTCTTTTACTGTTTTTATGATATTAATTCTGAGAATTCCTTTATGCATTAGTTATTCTTCAAAATTTCATTTTTAAATTGATGAATAATATTTATTTAACAATTCCATTTTTTTGTTGGACACTGATTATTGTGAATATGAGTGAAGTAACACTATTCAATATATTAGATGGCATGAACATTAGTTTCTGCTGCCAATTTTTTTTCAAAATGCATCAATTCTTACTCTAAAAAACATTGTTTATAATAATATTTATTTTAGATGCCCTTGATTGTCTTCTGGAGTAATATTTTCTTTAAATTTCACTTGAAGGTGAACAATAGTGTTTCAATATTTCAATTTTTATGTTTTACATGATTTTTACATCTTTAATTACTGATTTGTTCTCTATAAATTGCCTGTTTATGTCCTTTCCCCATAATTTACCTTTCACAGTTATTTGTTTTCAATTTAATTTATAACCTTAACATTTTTCTTTCACATAGATTAAAAAAATTAATTGTTGCCTAATTTTGACTTTTGATATTGTTTATTATATTTGGTGATATATAGGAGATTTAGCCTTTGTACAGTTACTTTATCAATTTTTCCTATGTATCACTTGCATTATTTCTGTACTTAAAAATTCTTTCCCAGGACTAAATCAATTCTACTTTAACTTATGTCTAATATAATATGAAATATATTTTAGTATAAATATAAAATTATTGTTACTAATTAACTAATTGCCACATCAACATGTATTGATTTATATTTCAATTCCCTGATAAATTTGGCAAGTTCTTTATTTTCACAATTTTATAGAAGTGGTTTTCTGCCTATTTTGTTCTTGTGAACTTTATATCAACTCCTTATAATTAGTATTTTCTTCTTATTATTACAGTTTTGTATGATTTATTATCTAATAAGGAATGTCCTTTATTTTTACTTTTTTTTTTCAAAATGCTAATGACTGGCCTCATTAAGTTAATTTTCCAGATGTGCTCCAGAATTATTTTGCCAAGATCCAAATAATCTTTACTAATCTTTTAATCATAATTATATTCAATATACAATCTAATGAAGAAGAATTGACACCTTTAAAATATATAGAATTATTTTGTGCTTTACAGTAAGTTACATAGTTTTATCCATAGTAATTTTGATCATCTTTTGTAATATTGGATCTCTGTATATTATGCTGTATATATATTTTTTATTTATTTCAGAGATAGAGAGAATGGAAGGGAGAGAGAGAGAAGAGAGGCGAGAGAGAAAAAAACGTGAGTTTGTCATTCCAGTTATTTATGCACTCATTGCTGGTTTCTTGTATGTTCCCTGACCGGAGATCGAACCTGAAACTTTGGCGTATTGAGATGATGTTCTAGCAAACTGAGTGACACAGCAAGGGCCTATGCTGTATATATTTTTAAGATATGAGCTGAAACCAAACCTAAGTAGTGGTAAAACTCCTTGTCTCATAACCATGGGTATTACATCATAATTATGAAAGTAACAACAACCCAAGATTCAATTAAATATCAGTTTATCTGTAGGGCAAATCACACATGAGCACCTTAACCTCCCTTCTCACCCACCACACACAAATACACACACACACACACACACATTCTCATATATATTTATTGGTTTGGACCCAAGTGTATAAAAACAGAAATCAGTTTCATTACTTTTTCAAATCCCCATGGAAACAGGCAAGGTATCCATTTTATCTTTTTTTACATGTTTAATTATAGTTGACACAATATTTTATTAATTTCAGGTGTACATCATAGTGGTTCAACATTTATATACCTTATGAAGTGATCACCACAATAAGTCTAGTAACCATCTGTCATGGTACATAGTTATTATGATACTGACTATATTACCTATGCTGTACATTATATCCTCATGACTTATTTTATACCTAGAAGTTTGTATTTCTTAAACCCCTTTCTATTTTCTGCCCATTCCCTCATCCCCTCCCCTCTGGCATCCATCAATTTGTTCTCTGTAGCTATGAGTTTGTTTCTGTTTTGTTTTGTTTGTTTATTTTATTTCTTTTAGATTTCACCTGTAAGTGAAATCACATGGTATTTGTCTTTCTCTGTCAACCTATTTTACTTAGCAAGGTCTGCAGGGTATCAATATCAAACAACAATTAATTGTTTTGTCATGCCAAAGTGGAGTGTCGACTATACAGGGTGGTTTGAATCCTAGTCTTGTTTTTACCAAATTGCCCTTGAGTAAGATATTGAACAATTTTAACTCAATTTTACTTATCAGTAGAAGAGGCAAAATAATAAAACCTAACTCATAGGATTGTGTTAAGGATTAAATGAAATAATACTAGGGAAAACATTTAGAACAAAACTTGAAATCCGGTAAAGGTTTGATACAGGTTGGAGAGCGTTATGTCAATGTTGGCATTTAGGGAAGGAGAGGGGGACACAAGGAGGATAATATTGTTCTTCTATTGCACACCTGAAATCTATGTAATTTTATTAACCAATGTCACCACAATAGATTCAATTAAAAAATATTTAAAGAGTAAATCACATTTCTAATGACTAGACTAAGTAAACATGCCAATGGATGTCTAATAATAATAATAATAATAATAATAATAATAAAGGTAACCAGTATAGCTAAAAGCATCCTTTTGCAGAGTTGTTTTAAGAACATAGCACACCCATCTGGTATTGGATACCAGATGGGTGGGGGCTGGGGGGATGGGTGAAAAAGGTGAAGGGATTAAGAAGTACAAATTGGTTGTTAGACTGACAAACCTCAAAGGGAAGGGGGGTTGGGGGATGGGAAGAAATAAACCAAAGAACTTATATGTATATATGCATAACCAATGGACACAGACAACAGTGTGGGGAAAGGCAGGAGGGGGGCAGGCGGGAATGGGGAGGAGGGGGGCAATGGGGGAAAAATGAGGAACATCTGTAATACATTCAACAATAAAGATAAGTTAAAAAAAAAGTAAAAATAAAATATTAAAAAGAAAAAGAGTAAAAAAAAAAAAAGAACATAGCACATAATTCTACCAACCTGAAAAGAGAACATGGAGGAGCTTTGTCATTGAGGAGTGTTCTTATGTCTCATCCTATTTGATTAACTCTTACCTGTTGGGTTTAAGCCAGGGAGAACTTCCAACTATGAGAGATCCATCCGCATAAGAAGATTCATGGCAATGAGGTTATAACCCAAAATAGCCACATAGTTTCTCCAGGTTTTGTCTAATTTATTAACTGAGGAGTGCAATCCTGGAGTAAGATTCTCTTAACTTTCTGAATATGTATCTTATTAAGGGAAAAAAAAGTTAAATTTTAAAGTGTCTTTTTAAATATATGTACACATATATTTGCAAGTACATATGCATGACTGTACTAATAAAGTATACACAGTATAAAACATGAGTACAATTTAAAAGAAAAACAATGTTTTTAGATGACTTTCAAATCATCATACTTCATAGTATTGTTCGTTAATAACATAGTAATATATATACTTAGAATGAGTGACTGTTAATCACGTATTCAAATACGTGTTTTAAATAGACTATGATACTTATAAAAGAATTCATTCAAGAATTTTTGATGATTAGATCATCATTTTCCTTCTTGTTTCTTTTTTTTTAAGTCTTTTAATGTGGGTGATAGGAAGCTCACATTCAGAGCAGAGGAATGTCAGTTCTGTTTTCTTCTTATTCTCTTGTGCTTAAATACTTAGTATTATCTTATTTCTGTGCTGTCTTGCTAAAGATTATCCCCAGGCATGTTTGTATTTTGTGATATATTTTTTTCAGTTAAAACTATGTTATGACCCACATACTATAATTGAGACAAAAAATTAGAATCAGTTGAACTGTTAAAACTGAATGGAAGAACGAAGGCACCTCCCCTCACGTACTCTGTTGGGTCTGACCTTCCAGCGATGAGGTCGCCAGTGCCAGTCCTCATGTTAAAACTTAAGAATGCTAAATTTTTTCCATTAATTAGTTACAAATCAGTTGTAGCTAAAAGCAGAAGTTTTCAAGCGACGGGTGATAGACCTCCACTTGCCAGCTGTGTGTGCCTGAGTGGCACGGGGAAGGTGTGGCAGCCGGGAGCAGCGATCCCCCTTCCGCCTTTCTTCCAGAAGCTTCCCTCCCCTCCAACTCTTCATCTCCATTAAAACATATTCAAACATAATTAGTAGAACATTAAAATGGAGGAAATTTTGTAATTGCCAGTTGTTCTGTAGCCATGGTTACATCAAAGATTTATAGCAAGTAACTCCAGGCTGGGCACGAACAAGCAGTTAGCAGGAGCAGCCGTAAGAAAATGTTTGCTTGCAGGTGCAGGTGTGCTGACGTGAATGTTTGCCAAAAAAAAGAAGGAAGCAAGAAAGAGAATATTCGGTGACATTTAAGGTGCTAATATCTGGAAGTCAACCTTTAATTTGACAGCTTTTAGTGCTAGTTAATTTCATTCATCCAGGCGAGGTGTAGGAAATTTGCAGCACCTTTAAATTATCACGTTTTTCCACACTGCCTGGGGCCTATGTGGAATACCTGAACCATACTTTTTTTTTTTTTACCTTTTTTTTTTTCAGGTCAGTTGAAGTAAAACTTTCATTCCCTTTCTCAGACAATTAATCTTTAGCTAATTGAAGCAGGGATGCTGCAGGATGGGTTTCACTGGGGCCTGTAAATCTCATTTAGCAAAGTGAATTCAAGGCACATGCTGCACCTAATGATGTGACAGGTGGACTGCACCGCAAGACAGCAGCCCCGGAAAAGTTGATTCTCATTAGACCCGCAGAGTCCTGCAGTCAGTTTTCTGAAGGCTGAAGAACACTAATCGCATCTGTTTGCTACTGGGGTGGGGTAGGGGGAGGCAGGGAAGGTGCAGGGTGGGGGGCGGGGTTGTGAAGGGAGGTAAAGAAGAGGAAGGGGCAACATTCTCTTCTATTCTTTCACCAGTGAATATCCTTGACTCCTGCCCAAAAACCCAGCAGGTCTACCCCCCACCAAGCGATCATCCTCGGTTCTGCTGACTCCAACAGGGTGCACCCTTTTTCTAATTAACTAAAATGGCTATGGAAAGCAAAGGAGGCCTTGTGTTGGGTGAACCAATTATTTTGAAGGGTATTAAGTCATCAGATTTACTTTTATCTTGATTGCATTGTGGAAATCGTGCATAATTAATGGTGGGAGCTTATTAGGAAAATGATTAGGCAAATTACACAGGTGTCGGATGCATTTTTTATGATAAATTTGCTAGAACAATCCTGCAATTCCATCTGTTCAGCTCACATCAGAATGTCACTCTGAAGAAATTAATGGTGCAGAGTTATACAAAGTTACTAGAGGCTTTGGTTGCAAATTTAGGTAAGGTATGTATAAATATATAAATATAAATATATAATATCCAGCAATTTACTAATGCGTATTTGATGTTACAGTTCAATAAATTCCTTATTTAATCTCGAAAGTAAATGATAGTTAGATGGAAACAAAGAAGTAGAGCAAATATAAACCTCGTCTCATCAGTTTGATGTGAATGTAAATAAAAATAATCACAAGCTGTAATAACTCTTTGCTTTGTGTGATGACTGCAGATGAGCTGCCAGCTCACTAATAGTATGAAATTCTTATTTTCCCCCCAAAATATTCAATCTTACCTACAGCCATTTCCATTTTCAGTTTTCTTACAGTTTTAAATGGAATCACCTTAACAGCCACACTTTTTCAGAAGTCTGTGTATAGCTAGTACATCTAATATATCCACATAAACCAATCGCTACCTGAGGGACCAACTTTCTTCTTGAATTCCAGAAGGAAATAAAAAATGAGAATTTCTAGAAGCTCTCATTCTACCTGGTCATTTGTTAGCTAGGATCAAATCAGGATCATTCTCGTCTATTTATGTATGATTAAGTAATGTGTATTACTGTCATGTATTAGTTCCACTAAACTTCCTGATACCATGAACTGCTTTAAATTTCTGATCTGACATATGATGACTGGTAATAGTTAGAAATAGTACTAAGTATCAGTAAGAGTAATACACTTCATTGTGTCTTTTTCAAAAATGGCAGACTCCATTTTATTGTCTTATAACCAAAAAGTAGTTCATTCTTAATAACATTCAAAATATATACACATCAAAGACATCAGAAAATGCCTGTAGCTTAAATTATTAGTAGTACTGATCTAAAACAGCTAATAACTTTTGATGTTATACAACATCATGAAAAGAACTATTGTAATTTTGCCTTTGGTCTCTTCAACTTCCATAGCCAGTTGGAAGAACAATGATTATACATTAACAACAACTATAAATGTTAACATTGTAGATTTCACAACTGTGTCATTCACCAAAGCAGCATTTTTCAGTTGTAAAGAGAAGATATAAGATGATCCTTACTAATACAAAGAGCCAACTCCCATATTCCATTACTTTATGTTAACTGGATATTTCAACTACAAAATGCTCAAACTCAACAAGATCAAAACTGAAGACATTATCTCTACTTTCAAAATAGTTCCCATAGTATATATCAAGTTCTTTAACAAATACGACTGTATCCCACCTAATTAACCAGACTTGATATTTGAAATCTGCCTGTTTTCTGTCTTACTCCAATGTTCAATTTACCACAAAGTCCTGTTATTTCTACCCCTATACCTTTAACTGTCCTCATTGATAAGACCTCAATTCAGAATCTATTGTTTCTCACTTGTATTAATTTGATACCCTGCAAACTTGCTTTCTTTGCAATTAAGCATTGCATACTGCTACTGAAAGTATTTCTTAAAACTCTATCATAGTATTTCTACAGCGCCTATGAGATAAACATCTATGTTTCTTAGAATAAAGGCCATTCGTGACTTGATGTTTTTCCTACTTTTCTAGCCTTCTTTTGCCATCCTCCTCACTCCAGTCATCCTGAGCTGCCTGTGATTCCTTGAGTACACCATGCACTTCGATGTCTCTTGGCCTTTGTCAGTGCTATTACCTGTGCAAGGAATGCTTTTCCTTCGTGTTCGCTGCCTGAATATTCTTTCTCACTCATCAAGTCTAGAACAATGTCCCATCCTCTGTGAAACTTTCCTGAATCCCAAAGATGCAATTTTATCTTTTCCTTTGTGCTAACACAATGCTTTGTGTTTAAACAGTTCCATTTCCCTCACCATCTGTCTGAAATCTTCACTTAGATGTAAGTTCCTTGAATGAAGGGATCGAGTCTCACCACTTTATAGCTATTGCTCAATACATTTTCTGACATACAGAGAGCAGCTCCTTGAAAAATGTCATTTCATTCAATGTTGTTCCATTATAATGTTGATGGGATGCCTAGGAGCCTAACTCTTGCTTATATCAATTGGCCTATGGTAAAATTGGTTTTGTTAAATGTCATTTTGCTTAAAGTTGCAGAAGCTATTCACGACATTAAGTGAGGACTTACTGTAGTACATAATAGATTGTAGAGAAAATAAATGAATGAAAGTATATATATAGCATGACATGGTCGAATAGTAACACCCCAAACTGCTTTTGTTGGTTCATGGGTAAATGAATTGTTGAATAAAAAGGCAATATGTTTTATACCAGCGCTTACTGCAGAAGCCAAAAACCAGGGAAAACTATAATTTTCTCTTTCTTGCACCCCTCATACACACACACACACACACACACACACACACACACACACGCTCACTTACCACAGGAAGCACAAAGGAAAGGTAATCTCTGGTAGCACCAGCTGAGAGCTCTGTTCAGTGTGCATGTGATCTTGATACTCAGAATGTACACCAGGAAGGACCAGCAGCATTGGCATCTCCTGTTAGAAATGCAGACTCTTAGAACCAACCCTAGACCTACTGAATCACAGTCTACATTTTACAATATTACCGAGTGATTTGTAGTACATAATGTTTGACAAACACAGCATAAGACACATCTTTTACAAACTCCAGAGACACGTGTAGTAATAAATAGAAATATTAAATTACTAATAGATATAATAGTTTATAAAGATAGTAAAATTTTTAAAACCAAAATTTCATCAATAGCAAACAGATACTGAGAATTTTCTTTTTTTAACCATAGGACCTTTATTATACAAAGGAGTGACCTGTCCCTCTCATATTCCTGTACATTTCTCCCCTTAAGGGAGAAAAATGTGAGTGTGCATTGCAGAACCCAGGAAAATTGAAAATGAGGATTTGGAAAGGACTATGACATGAGTATGATATATACGCACTTGAGCAAACCTTAAACCAATTCCTTAAAGACAAATATTAGAAGTTAATACCCTAATTCTATGTGTATATGTGTGTGTGTGTGTGTGTGTGTGTGTGTGTACTATTTTATACCCTTATTTGATCACACACAACTAATAATTCTCAAATGATGATTTTTATACCAGTAAAGGTTTTTTTCCATACTATGCATTCAGACATTTTCAAACAATCCTTTTATTTTCTTCTAAAAGTTTCAAATAAGAAATGATTCTTTCCAATATTACTAGGAGTACCTGAATCAGAAAGAACTAAATTGTGTAGGATAACTTTATAAGCTAAAGAGCTCTCATGAAAATATAGGGTCTGAATAAATTATATTTCAGTCTAGATTTGTGCCAGGGCCACGGCCTCACATCAGGCCTACAATCAAAGGGAAAGGAAGAATTGGCAGGCATGTCAATAACCCCAGAACCAAATGTACTCTTTCCTCAATTAACCAGATACACAAGACAAAGATTCTCCTTTATTTTCTCAGGATAGGACAATGTGCCTGACTGGATTTAGCTTAAAATTAATATTTCACTTCCTTAAATGAATTAATTAAATGGGCATAAAAATATGGAAAAGGTGCTTTTCCTGTAGATTTTTCTGGCAAAATGACCTACTATATAACAAACTAAAAACATAACAAGAAGAGTTCACTAGATGTTAATGTTTTAAAAGATATCCACTGCCAGCACATTCATACCGGAATATCAAGACAGTTCTGGCCGTTCGTTGTAAGATGATGGACAACACTCTCAGGAACTTCTCTGATACTCCCATATTGTAAGACATTCTCATTCTATTTGATTTGGTTCTTAGTAACCTAGACAGACATCAAATAATGTATCTTCTGAGCTTCTCCTAGAGACCTGAATACACAGAATAGTATCAAGAAATATTCAAAGAGAACCCACATAAAAGGGGGTAATTTCATTTGATGGTGGAAAGCTGATTCTATGGAGAAAAACAAAATACTGTTAATTAACTCTAAGGATAAATAATGTCCTATACTCCTGAATTTATAGAAAATAAGAGAAAAGACCTTTTGTTGAGTATCAATGTTGCATGTGTTTTGAGTGTGATCTCCCCGGAGTATCAGTTGTTATCTCCACAGTAAATTCAGCTCTAATTCAAATCATCATCGGCTGTAGGACTTTGAGGAGGTTCTTTTCTTAGCCACAGTTTCTTATCTATAAAATGGGTATTCTTATCTATTTCTTAGAATTATCTTGAGCATAGAATGAGATAATACATGTAAAAAAAGATAATCCAACTACCACCATCACCATCCAAATGATGATTCACAGATTATGTCAGAATTGAGAAGAAATGAGGACACCAATCTAGCACTCATACTCATTATTTTAAGTTAATCTTTATCATGCCCCAAAATTTGGTTCCCTGGAAAAAATTAACATTAATTTTTTTCTCAAATTTTTTGTCCTCTGTTTATTTCTCTCTTGGTCTTCAGCATCAATATTGACATCACCTGCTAAAACTGAGTCATGCCTCCCATAGTTCTGAAAAGATAAATTACTTGTGGGATTATTTTAGCATCTGGTGCCTAGTCGATAAAGGTCTGTGCCTTTTCAAAGACCCATTGCTAGTCATAGAAATCAGTGTTCATAGACAACTCTTAGAGAATTGAACTAACCTGGAAGCAACCATAGAATGTTAACATAAACAAAAAGCTTTACATTTAGGAAGGAATAAAAGAGAAGGCAATAATTTGAGGAGGCTCCAATAAAGGATTTCAGTTAGTATTAGGATATGTTCCAAAAAGAAAGGCCCCATGGAATTTAGATCAATCTTTCATTTATCTTACTTATGAGATGGATCTGTAAATGACTTCACTCGTCCACAGCTGTGCTCAGTATCTCACACAACAGTGGATCAGGCAGAAATAAGATTGTGTGGGCAAAGGGGCATTTATCGAAAAGACTGAGCTGGAACTACCTTCTCAGATTCCTTGCCAGTGTGTCTTGACAGCTTCCACCTGTTTGGTTTTAAACTTAAAGGAAAAAAAAAATTTTTTTTCTCACGTGGGATGTCTTTCAATGATGGAATGCTTCCTTTCATTTTTCATTGGTCAAATAAAGGAGATTCCTGCTAACTTATACTATCAAATCATTTTCTGGTCTACAAGGTTTAAAAAGTACAGTGGCTACTTATCAGGGACTTTATGGCTAGTTTATAAAATAAAAAATAATTTTCAGTTTTTTAAAAGAGCAACTCAACTTAATAATCACATTTGAAAAGGAGTAATTATTTTAAAAGGAGTTCTGAATGAGTAAATTCCAGGGATGTCACACTTAGTGGAGATTCATGTTCCATGAATCAAAACATTTTCCGAATACTATCTAATTGTTCCTTCAAGACTGAGAAAGAAACATTGGCATGATGAACTGTTCGTGGTAAAAAAAAAAGAAAAAGTGTCTTACAAAAGTAGTTTTGGCAACACAAAGTTGCTACGAATCCCTGACAACACTGCCATCTCACCCATGTTTGTGTTTGTTACTTCCAGAAGAATCCTGCTGGTATACAATTTACAGATATCAGTTGAAAGCATTACTGAAGTAAGTTATGTCTATGTGTTTCAAAAATGAACTCAATTTTTCTTCTACAATGGTAACACTAAAAATCCTTTTATTTCAGCCAGCTGAGAGATTTACTTAATTTCTTATTTATTCAGACCAAACTTTTACTGGAAAGCATTCTGCTTTTCCAATACACAGTCTAGGAAGATAGAACAAGATCTCCATTCTATCACAAAGCTGAACTTTCCCTCTTTTCCAAAACAAGTTTCCTGTTTACATATCAATCAATGGACTTTTAAATCACTGCCCTTGCTTATGAGAGAACTGGAGCATGACTCACATATTGAGTAGACTCTTACCCCAGATCTGAGTTGGGTTGCCAGGGGTGAAATTTCGTGTGTGGCTACTCCTGGAGAAATTGCATCAGTATTATCTCTCTCTCTTTTTTTTTTTTTTTTAGTCCTCACCCGAGGACATTTTTTCATTTTCTGTTCAGATAGAGTGGGAGGGAGAGAGAGAGAGAGAAACATCGACGTGAAAGGGACACATCGAGTGGCCGCCACCCGCACAACCAACCAGGGCCGGGGACAAACTGCAACCAAGGTACATGCCCTTAGCGGGAACCGAACCCGGGTCTCTCTGGACTGCAGGCCGACGCTCTAACCGCTGAGCCAAACCGGCCAGGGCTTATCTCTCTTTTTTGTATTAATTGGCAGAGATCACCTCTCTCTTCTGAACCCCTTCACTGAAAATATTTTGGTATGAAGAAAGAGAGAAGGGTATGTATTGAATGAATGAAAGTCTACATATTTATCATTTGAGCATCTTCTTAAAGTGTAGTAAGAGGGCAACAACATTCCTTCGTTCAGGAGAGGGGTTGTTATTTGGGCAAACAGCCTGATAGTGATTTTTGGTAAGGAAGGTGAAGCTTTAGGAACAGAGTTGAGAAGGGTGGAAAAAGAGGAAACCAAAGCGCCCTGCAGATAAAATAAACAGGAATTAAGGAAGGCAAAGATGGGGGGAGGGGGAGTAAAAGAAAGAGCAAGAGCAAAAAATCTGGACAATATGTAAGAAAGTTCTAACTATTTTGAAAAGTTGGCCAGTGCTAATTTCCTGGCTGCAGAGATAACCACACTCTGCCTCTCCAGGCCATTAAAAGTTTGCTATGTAAATGTGCCTTGTGTAAGAGGTTTGAGTGAAATTAAAAGAGCCTTAGTTACAAGTCTCAGCAGGCATAATCAACACATGAAACAAAAAGAGTCATGTAACTGAGATCTGGAAGACTAAAAGATTAACAGAAAGAATAAATACCTTGAGGAAAGGATATAAAGAATTGACAACATTCTTGGGGAAGACATGACACTCTCTCAAGATATTGAACAGGGACATCCAGCGAACTTAATTTAAATCTCAAAATATAAAAGGGCATCAACTGATATTTGGTTACATAATTTAAAAAATAAATATATTTTCTGTAAAAGAAAAAAAATGTCTGAATTAAGCATTTGAAGAGCTACACCCATAGATACAGCTATTACCTAGCTGTCTAAAACAGGACTCCAATGTGGCAGAAAGTTTTATTATTCCATTTTATCTGAAGAGTTGAAGTGTGAACTAAGCATATAATATGTGTAAAAGTCAGGACTCTTAAATGCAAATATCTAAAGCAAACATATACTAGCAGATATATCAAAACAAATGTATTGGCCACTTTATCTTGTAAATTGAAGATTTTAAGATTCAATAGCTCATATAATGTCATCATGTTACATCATTCATCTGTGGTCTTTAGGCAATGCTTTTCAGTCTGTTGCCTTCATTTTGAGACAGACCCTTCCCTGTTGTGGTATTGATGGCCACCTGCAGCTATCCCAAGGAGAAAATAATTCCATTTTTGAAAACATCAGCAAAAATACCATTGTCTCAGTTTGGGCCATGTGTCCATTCTTAATCCAATCAGTGTAGCAAAATAAAACTCCAGAAAGTATTTGGAAAATCAGATAGGGTCAGAAATGCTAGTTTAAGTCTTCTTAAATTAATGGAGTCTAGTTTATTTATTGAGCTGCAGATATGAATTCTAGAGTAACTCCCCAATTGTCTAAAATCCAGAAAGAGGCCTAAACTCAAATATCATAATTAAAACTTTTAACTTTATTTGTTTTGAAATTTGTTTCATTCAAATGGAATGGGTCAGTTCCTCCTTTACTGTTGATAGTTTCCCAATGGATCTATTTTTGGAAAGATATTAATAATGAATAAGGAAAAATCTTATTTTATTTAAACTATCAACAGTCTTATATGTAATTCCCTGTGTTTTTGTTTGTTTGTTTGTTTTGTTGAATTTTAGAGAGAGAGAAAGGAGGAGGGAAAGAGAGAGAAATATTGATGTGAGAGTGAAACATTCATCGGCTGCCTCTTGCACGTCCCCTACCAGGGATAGAGCCCACCCCCCCGGGGCATGTGCCCTGACCTGGAATCAAACTGGCAACCTTTTGGTGCATGGGACGACACCCAACCAACTGAGCCACACTGACCACGGCTATAACTCCCTGCTTTTACATTTTTATTTACAGCAGATTTCTGTTATCTTTATATGATCACCTTTCATAACATAGTTGACATTTTTCATAGACACATGTACAAATGTTATTACCAAACAAGATTCCATGGTTTTTCATATTTTACAAAGATAATATTTTAAATTTAGTGTAATCGTAAAACTGCTTACATATGCTTTATAGCTTATTGTTTTACTCTACTGTTGTCAAGTTTAATGTCCAGAATACAAACATTTGTAAAACATTAAGGGCAAATGGTATATGTTAAAATACAGCAAATCAAAGTTTGCAAAGTGCATATAGTCAATACATATATATGTACATATAACAGAAGGAGATGACAGAGGGAAAAAGTGGTGAATTGTGTTCAGCTATCCATAGGGAAGTCATGACTGCTTTAATAATTTATATAGATTTATCTAGAAACATAAAAACCTTATATAACTTAAATAATTTTAAGCCAAGTCTAGTTCAAAGACCTGTCTAATTTTGCAAAAAAATATGAAAACTTGGTAAAAGCAAATAAAACAATGTATTAATACAATTTTAAGGCTATGCAATATCATTTATAATATTTATTTGTAATGTGAGTTTGTTTCCCATTTAACCATAATACAACTTTAGACCAGAAATATATTGAAAGTCATTGTTCACTTTATAATATGATGTTTACATTACAGATATATCGAAAAAGTTTTTTTAAACGTATTTTTTATATTTGTTTCGAGGCTAATAGCATAAGGAAAAGATAGTGTTTAGCCAGAAGAAAAGAACAAGGGTAATTCAATATGTCTGTATCAAAATATTTGAAGGATTCATGCATCAAATACATCAGCCTAATTTTCATAATGAAAAATTATGGAACTGTAAGAAATGGATAGAAAAAATGTGAGATTTTAGCTCAGAGAAATAGTTTCCAGCAGCCAGCGTTGTTAAAAAATTGGAAATAGTAAATTCCTTGTCAATGGAAGTGTGCATGACAAAACTGCATGGTTCGGATATCATGGAGAGCATCCTCGGCTGAGTTGCAGGGTGGGCATACTAGATAGCATTGATGGACTTCATGCCTCCTGATTCCCAGATGCTATTAATTCTTAATCAAGAATCTGAAGATAGATACTTTTTAACTGTTAAGAACTTACCAAAATCGCTTAAGTAAATGATAACTAATTCATGAAATTATAATAGGAAATCATGTTTTTAAAATAAAATTCAAATTTACATGCAGACTTTCAGGAACAATATCGATATCTTAATTGACAAATGGAGTTTGTTGTTTGGGGGTTTTGGGGAGGGGTGGGCAAGAGGAGCAATGTTCTAATACATCATCCATTCAGACAGCTAGCCAGTCAGGCAGCCATCTGTTCCTTCATCCACAAATATATATTAAGCAGCAAATATGGGCCAGGTTTTTTGCTTAGAGCATGAAATATATTGGTGATTCTGATAGACATGGCCTCTGCCATCATGCAGCTCTCATTCTAGAGGGGAAGCCAGACCAAAAGCAAGTTACCCAATGAATTAATTAAAATGAGTAGGGAGCCCTGGCCACTTTTGCTCAGTGGTTAGAGCGTCGGCCCATGGACCAGAGAGGCCTGGGTTTGGTTCCGCTAAGGGCACGTACCTGGGTTGCAGTTTTTCCCCGGCCCCGGTTGGGGTCGTGTGGGTGGCAACCAGTCAGTGTGTCTCTCTCACATCGATGTTTCTCTCTCTCTCTCTTCCCCCTTCTCTCTCTCCAGCTCTCTCTGAAGATTAATGCAAAAATGTCCTCAGGTGAGGCCAAAAAAAATGAGTAGGGAGTTAAGATACTGTGCATATTTAAGAAGACTTTTCTGAAGGGCTGACATTTATCTTGGGACTTGAAGTTTGAGGTGTTAAGTTTGTGAAAAGATGGGCAAGGAGCATTTCAGAGGAGCAAGTACTGGCAAAAAGTCTTGGAGGGAGCAAAGATCTGGCCCAATCGAAGATATGAAAGAAAGCCTTTACGTTGAAGTCAGAGAGAAGAATGATATGAGATACAAACATGGAAGGAGGCAGGTGCCAGGTTATGCATGTATGGAGCTTGGATTTCATTTTAAATGCAATGGGAAACCATTATATAGTTTTAAGTCTGGAAGAAATATGATTCAAATGTTTTTTAAAAGACTTTAAGGGCAGATGAGTAAGGAATTTACAGAAAGTGAGGAAGAGTAGAAGAAGACAAGATAGAAAAAATAACTGTATTTCGGATATAATTTTAGGTGAAATTGATAGGATTTGCTGATAAATGTAAGAGCTGTATTGAAACCTTAAACCAGTTTTGGAACTCTACTTAATAATAAAGGCAGCACCTTCTCTTCAATGGTAGCAGCCCAAATATCTCTTACTGTTTGTTAATAATAAATCCCCACCCAAAGATAGCCAAGAAGACTCATAGCATTCTTTACAAATAAAAAGTAATATTGTGCTCACCAGAAACGATTATATATATAATATATATATAATGTTAGGAGATGGGTATTTTAATTAACTACGTGAGAGGATGCCTTTCTCAATGCATACATACATCAAACCATCACAATGCACGCTTTAAATATCTTACATTTTGTCAAGTATAACTCAATAAAGCTGAAAAAAGGTAATAAGCTGTATTAAATGAGTTGATACAGGTTTCACTAATTTCCTTAAATATTTTGTAACCATTGTAGGCACTGGCTACCAGATTGTGTGGTAAATCCGTTAACAATAAAAGTTAAAAGTGGAATAATGACCTACATCTGAATAGCAGTTTAACCACAATGCTTTATTATTCATTTTCTTTGAGATATTACAAATTTGTGCAATAGGTATTTATTTTGAACCCCGTTTTACAGATGAAGTAACTGAGGGTCACAAAGTTTAGTTGACTCATCTAAGGTTACAATACTAAAAAAGCAATAGCCCTGGTACTCAAACCTAGGTCTCTGCCTGTTAACCATGAACTCATTCCAACATATAACTGTCCTCTCAATGCAAATTGGATCTGTCATGCTTTATCTCATGCTTAGATATGAATTTGTGCAAAGTGACTATATTCAAAATTTGCTTCTAATACCCAGCTAGTAGGAATAGTCACAAAAAAGAAGAGAATTTAGCCTCTTTAGTCAAACCTTGGCCTTTCTGCTCAGACTGCAAATCAGTCCTGATTGTGATAGGGGTTTCCATGGTGTAGGCACTAGTCTCTCCTGAACTGGACTTACACCATCAACATTTAAAGCTGAAAGCCATTAGACATCAGTAACTTAGGTCACTGTTGTTATCATTAAGAATTGATGTAGCACTTTATATTTGGAAAGAGGTCAATGAAATGTAGACAGATTTGAGTAGTGCTTAAATAGACAAATCTGTGCTGGCATCTCAGCATCACAGTAGCTTCATAATGGAGTTTCATTCTTTTTGATTTATGAAAGAATACAGGATTTATAACATTGTACGCCATTTAAAACATAGAGAACCTTTACCCATAGTGAACCAAGAAAAACATTTTGTTTATTTTGAAGTTAACAGCTTTATCATTAACTATTCCAGGCCATCAGTACAGTTATAAGAGATTCAATGTATCCCTCGATCCCCAGGTAATAAGGGGAAAAAACATCACAGACACATAGCAGGCTTACTTATTATTGAAACAATTTAGAATAGTTGATGGTTGTATGCTTTGAAGTCAAGGTATATGAGAGTTTCTATTTATATGTCTGTCCCATAATAATTCTGTGACTTTAGCTATGTCACTTAACTTTTCTGCACCTTTGATTTATCAACATCCTTGGAGGGATTAAATAAAAGATTCATGGTATTACTCATTATTTTTGGCCATGCAGCCTCTGAACTAACTCTCATTAATTGAAGCTGTTATTCCAGATATTCTACTCACTTTTCTATCAACCCTTGTGACTATGATGCACTTTATCTGTAATTTGCCAATCACCAAAGTCAACTTAGAGATTGATTCTACAGTTACTGATGCAAAGAAGTGGTAAGTCCTGCAGAAGTGGCAGCAGCTACATCTGTTTCTCCATGGGCAGAGGTTGGCAGTGTTGGCAGCGGCATGCTGATACCTAGGGTGTCGGAGATGAACATGTGGGCATCTGGAGACCAGAGAGCAGGAAGTGGCACCATTGCTGAGCAAACAGGGCTGCATTTGGGGTTTTCCTCCTGGTTCTTTGCCCTTTCCAATGATACTTTGAGTTTTCCCAAGCCTTTTATAATAGGTTTCTCTTTTAGGTAAATCATCTTTTGTCGCTTGTACCAATGAAACTTGACTTACAACAAAAAATAGTGACTTGGGCACTTGTCAATTTTAGATAGCAGGTTTGGAGTTTATTTACCTTTGTCAGAGGAGTAACACGATGACAATTAACAATTTACAGTTGGAGAAGTGTCTATTCAGGTCCTTCGCCTAGTTTTTAATGGGATTGTTTATTTTTTAGTGTTGAGTTTTATAAATTATAAATTTTGGATATTAACCCCTTATGAGATGTATCATTGGTGAATATGTTCTCCCATTCAGTGGGTTTTCTTTTCATGTTGTTGATGGTTTCCTTTGCTGTGCAAAACTTTTTAGTTTGATGTAGTCCCATTTGTTTATTTTTTCTTCTGTTTCCCTTGCCCAAGGAGATATAGTGGAAAACATATTGCTAAGAAAATGTCTGAAATTTTGCTACTTATTTTTCTTCTAGGATTTTTATGGTTTTGAGCCTAACATTTAAGTCTTTAATCCATTTTTAGTTTATTCTTGTGTATGGTGTAAGAAGGTGGTCTAGTTTTATTTATTTTTTGCATATATCTGCAAAGAGGACATACAGATGGCCAATAGACATACAAAAGGATGTTCAGTGTCACTAATCATCAGAGAGTTGCAGATTAAAAGCACAATGAGATATCACCTCACACCTGTCAGAATGACTATCTTCAATAAATCAACAAACAAGTGCTGGTGAGGATGTGGAGAAAAGGGAACCCTAGTACACACTGGTGGGACTGCAGATTGGTGCAGCCACTGTGGGAAGCAGTATGGAGTTTCCTCAAAAAAAGTAAAAATAGAGCTGTCTTATGACCCAGCGATTCCACTTCTGGGAATATATCCGAAGAAACCCAAAACACTGATTCGAAAGAATATATGCACCTTTATGTTCATTGCAGTGTTATTAACATTAGCCAAGATTTGGAGACAGCACAATTGTCCATCATTAGATGAGTGGATAAAAAAACAAAACAAAACTGTGGTACATTTACACATGGAATGCTACTTGGTTGTAAAAACAAGAAAGGAAATCTTATACTTTGTGACAGTGTGGATGGACCTGAGAACGTTATGCTAAGTGAAAGAAGTCAGTCAAAGAAAGACATGTACCATATGATTTCACTCTTATGTGGAATCTGGTGAACAAAGTAAAATAACAAACAAAAGAGAAACAGAGTCATAGGTAAAGAACAGACTGACAGATGTCAGAGGGGAGGGTGGTTTGGGGCTGCCTGAAAAAGGTGAAGGGATTAAGAGAAAAAAACAAAACAAAACTCATAGACAATAGCATGGTGATTACCAGAGGGGAAGGGGACTGGGGGGAGGGAGAAGAGAGTATTGGGGGATAAATGGTGATAGAAGGTGATGTGACTTTGGGTAGTGAACACACAATAAAATATACAGATGATGTATTATAATTGTACATCTGAAACCTATATAATTTCATTAACTAATGTCACCCCAATATATTATTTTAAAAATTAATAAAGAAATTTAAAAAACAACAATTTGCATTTGAAGAAACTGGTGGTTAGAGAGGTCATGTGATTTCCCAAGAGTACATTGGGGAACCAGCAGACTTAATCCTTTAATTTTCCTGATACTATATCTGATATTTATTATTAAACCATACTTTTCAGACTTGAAATTCATGTAGATTATGTGGTATTACTCTTGATAAATAACAATAATGCATCTTTAAGTCATAAGATGTTGCATATCAGACAACCTCATTTATGCAGAGCATCCAGGACCCTAAAATAATATACTCATTGTGGTTATTATAACAAAACTTTGTGTAAATTTAATATAAAGAAGGTATCTTTACTAGTCTCTGTCAGCCTCCAATTTTTGATCATGCATGAAAAAACATACATATATGATTTTCTGGTTTACAAGTGCATAGAAAGAACATTAAAACCTAAAAATTCCATGTTTAACCTGAAATATTCCGAATAAATGTTTAAATTCAGATTCTTATAGCACACATATATATGAGTATAAATACATATTTAGAAGTACTCAAATATATTATTTCTTAGAAATTTCCAGTATTTTATTTAATTACATTATTTAATTGTTTCCTTAAGAATCTACAGATACTTATTTTAACTGCCAACAAATAACTCACATATGGAAAATCATATTGCCAGTAAGATTTCACATAGGTACAACTTTGGGTTATGGCATAAACTCATGAAGTTGAATATGTGCAAACCTTACAATCAGAAATGCCTCTTCCATGTATGAATGTGGGGGACCTTTTTCAACTGTCCAAACATGAGTCATAACTTTTCACAGGATAATCAAATGTGATTACAGTATAATTTTTAATATATTGTTGTAGTCAATTTGTTAGTTGGTTAGTATCTTGCATCTTTATCGGGATGTAAGATCGTTTATAATATTTTTCTTGTGTTTTTCTTTCCTGGTTTTACTATCAAGGGTATATCTCTCTCTTTCCAGTGTTTAAAGCAGTTATCTCTTACTTGAAGACTTAGTAAAATTCACCTGTAAGAAATTTTTGGGTTGTTTATTTTAGATTCAGGAGATATTTTATTATTTATTTAATTTCTAATATTTATATTTTATGTACATTTTTTTCTTTATTTCTAAATAGTTGTTTTTTTAATCTTTTAATTACACTCTTAAGGCTATAGACTTACCTCTAAATACCACTTTAGCTTTACCCAGAAGTATGGATCATTGTTATTTAATTGTAAAATATAGATTTTATAATGTTCATTTTAATTTTCACTTTTACCCATGAACTATTTAAGAGTGAAATTTTGGTATCTTGATATATTTTATTTTAAGTCATATTTTCTTTGTGATATTTAGTTTTACCTAATTTTGTTCATAACTCATGGCTTGAATTATTAAAGCTTGGTGAAAATTGGTAAAATATTCTTTGTGATTTTTATAATACTCAACTTCAGCTAATGTTCCATAATGCTTACAACAGGAATAGTTTCTTTTTTTATTGTATTCAAGAATCTACTTAAACATTCTAAATCAAATTATAGTTCAAATATTCTTTACCCTAGGCTGTATTATCTGTTTCACCTAAAACTTATGTCAAATTTATGTTACAAGTTTTTAACATGATGAATGTTATTTTATTGTTATTTGTCTTCTGTCTTATTTATGTCAAAGATACACTAATAGGTATCTATATATTTATTATTGAAATATCTTCTATATAACTTTTACCTTTATGTTATTTTTATCTATAAGAGTGTGTTTTTGTTGAAGTTATATTGAAATATATTAATATTGTGACAATATTATTTTGTTTAATATTTATCTCATGAGTCATATTGCATAATTTTCATTTATTGTGTCCTAATGCTTCAGGTTTGTTTTGGTAAGCACAAATGATGGAATTAATTTTAAATCAATCTCATATACTCCAGATATTAATGATGAGTTTAATTTATTTGCAATGATTATGATTGCTGATATATCAAAATCTTTCTTCTTACTTTGTTTCCTGTTATCATTAATTGCTTTTCATGTTTCTTTTACTTATCTCCTGTTGATTTGGTAAAATTTATTTATTCCCTACTTCTCTTTTTTCCATCTATTGCAGATTATGTTAGAAGCTAGAAATTGCATTTCCATCCATATAAGTGATTAACCTAAATTATTAGCATGTAGATTTTATTACATGTTTACAAAGTTTAAACATCTGTGTTTCTTTTTTATTTTTATTTTCGAAGATTGCTATCTATTATACAGGGAAAACTTGTCATTTAAAAATATGTTACTTATTTTTATTGTTTTCATAAAATATAAAATCCCTCTTGCTTCTGGTAATTCTGCTCCTCCCCTGGACCCTACATGTCACTCCATCAGAAAATTAGGAGAGGCCAAAAGTCTGCTCTCAGACAAGGCTTCTATTCCTTCCTCTACTCTCATGCCCATAGACTCACTACCCTGAGTCTGTCAGGACAAGCATACCCTTTATTTTTGTTTACTACAGTTCTCAAAAGAAAAAGAAGTCATTTCTCATCATCTGGAACCCTATCCTTATAAGGTCTGTGTACCCCTATTGTAATCCCATCTCTTACTTCTTCCCAACTTCCAAAACTCTTCCATAGTTTTGCCTGAAACAGAGATTTCAATCACCCTTATTCTTAGAAACTCCTCAGAGCATTTCTTTTTATCTCCAGTTTAAATTGAAACCTGAAAATTTTCTAAGCATACTAGTTTCCTTATGTTCTTTACTGTAGTATGTCTTTCTTTTATACTTTTCAAGTTACCAACTTTGGAAGTGTGGTAGGTATTTCTGATTGTTACATTCAGACCATTTTTCCCCCCCTCCCTATGTTATTTACTAAAAAAAAAAAAAAAAAAAAAATGGATGGAAAAAGTCTTTTAATCTCCATGTAAATAGTTTTGTCAACTTCCGTTCTTTCTTTTTGCAGTTATCTACAGAACTCAACATTTCCTTCAATGTATTGATTATTTCAGCTTTATAATAATGCTCATTTTTTTTCCTGCCAATATTCTTGGTTACTTTAATAAACACATAAACAGTCCAAATATGGCTTCTCAGTTTCTTAACCTTCTCTACTCTGATGATCTTAATTTATCTCTACGTCAATTACTTACTCCCAGAGTTAGATGTTAAATTCTTCTATTACCAGCAACTGAAACTCCCGCCATGATCTCAAAAGTAATAGTTCCTATCTGACAATCTCTCATTTCTCAGCTTATACTCTCTAGAACCCCAATCCAACAATTTTTCTTCATGACTGAGAACTATAATCCATTTCTATAATAAATGTTCACTGTACCCTACCACCTCATATCTCATTAGTTGTGTTTGGATTGTAGTCCACAGTCCATTATTAAAACTATTTCCATATTCATTCTCTAGTAATCTCATCAAGTCTCAGGGGTTTCATACTATCCATATACTGATGACTCCCCAAAGTATACCTTCATTCCAGACAAAGATCATGAGTTCCAGATTTGTTTTTCCAACTATTTTCCTTGTCATTCCCATCTGGATTTCAAGTAGCTTAAAATATACCAATCTGAATTTCTAATTTCCTCCTTCAAAATGATCCTCCTTTAATCTCTAGCTCAGTGAACAGCAGTCTTCACCTTCAGTTTCTCAGATAAAAATCTTGAAATCATTCTTGACACCTCTTTCTCTCCCACTTCACATCAAACTTATCAGCAAATCCTGTTGATTCCTACTTCAAAGTATATAAAATATGCAATTATATCTCTTAATTATCTCTACTTCATCATAACTAATGCTCTCAAGATTATTGAAATAGCCTTCTAACTTAAGCAGCAAACTGCTGCCTGCAGGCCAAATTATTTTTTCATATCAGTTGCACATTTTGATATGGATTATTGATCTTTTACTCATTGATATGTTGGCAATCGTCAAATATTCTGAATACTGATCATCTGTCTACTGTCTATTTTGCAGCTACTATCTCCTAAACTTTAACTTACTTTTTAACATTATTTTTGGTGTTATTGGTATATAATTTTTCACATTAAAAAAAAATTGCAGTTAACTAAATTTTAAGTTCCCTGAGGGAATGGGCCTTGCCTAATCCAACTTTAATACCCTACTCTACCTAACACATCATGGGTGGTGCTCAGTCAACATTTTTGATTGATTCAAAATACTGCATTTCATTTGAGTTTCAATACACAGCGCCCAGGTAGCAAAGCAATAAGATTCGGCAGTCTACACTAGCACTGACCTGTACCCTCTCCACAGTCAGAAATGAGCTTTGGAGGATAAGCTGGTTTCTCCTGTTCCACTGTGTCAGAACTCAGGTACACAGGGCAAGCAGTAGGAAGCAGCATATAAATGCACAGAGGATTCTAGACAGAATCTTAAAGTAGTAAATGCACTTTCAAAAATGAAAAGGTTTACTTCAAGGTCCCAGTTTCTTACACTGTTAGAAATATTATTCGGGAAAAGTCTTTTAAAGAAGCTCTGTTCACATAGTATGAAATTTTATACACACAGGGCAGTCAGGCTACTAGGTACTAGTTTTGTGTTCTATAATTCATTTGCCACCTTCAACTGTTAGCTTGTGTGTATGTTTATGTTAGACTATATTTTACATTTATTACCAGATCAAATCATATATATGCAGCACCAAGAGAAAATTCCTATACCCCTGAAATAATATCTTTCACTACAAATTTGAAGAATAAGAGAGATGACTGCTTAGCCAATACATCTCTCTCTCTCTCTAAAGAAATAACTACCTTGGAAGTTCACTAAGTTCATAAGCCTGCAAATGAGTTTTACAGATACAAGGAGAGTCAGGAGAGACAACATCTGAGCAAAAGAAATCTCAAGGAAGAGGAGAGGGGAAAAAATGTACAATGCTCCAAACTCTATGTATTCATTAACATGAGCCTCACACTTGATTTTTATGTATAAGCCTAGGATGGCTATTGCATCTGTGTCTGATGAGAAAAAAATTAAAAAATGGTGTTGAACATTATAAGTATAGTGGGAAACTACTATCTTACAAAGAACAAGTAAATATAACATCAGAGACTATTCTGGGAGTGACAGACATAAGAGGGGACAGAAATAGACATTAGGAAAAGTATTTTAGGAGAGAAGCAGAGAAAGAGAAACAGAGGTATATGTAGAGAGAAATTGGAGATAGCCAACTCTGAAATGTCACTTAGAAGAAAGTAATAACCTGATACTAATTGATCTATATACTCAGGATATTATTGCCAGCTATTTACTGTATTATGACATATGATGTGGTGTTCCCAAACATCTGTGATTTCAAGGATCACCTGGAGAGTTTGTTATAAAATAAAAATTCTCATTTATTCATTCATTTAAAATTTTGCTTGGGTATATGTGTAGATAGATGATAGGTAGGTAGATAGATGGATAGATGGATAGATAGATAGATAGATAGATAGATAGATAGATAGATAGATAGATAGATAGATGATAAGTAGGTAGATAGATGGATCGATCATAAATAGATGATAGATAGATAGATAAGATAGATAGATAGATAGATGATAGATAGATAGATAGATAGATAGATAGATAGATAGATGATAGATAGATGATAGATAGATGATAGATAGATAGATAGATAGATAGATAGATAGATAGATAGATAGATAGATAGATAATAAACTCAAACTCACATTAATTTTGCTGAGCAATGAAAGCATGGGTAGAAAGAGGTTTCTGTCCCTCTCTCTGCCCCCCTAACTTTTCCTTCACAAGAGGAAAAAGTACTAATCACATTGACTGGGGTTTCAGATCTTCTATTAAAAAGCAGGATCTGAAGCTCTTTCAGTAGATATAGCCAATTTACTCCTTTCTCTATTCCTTTAATAGAGATTACTTTGATCCCTTCCATTATTTCTTTCTTATAACCAAATGGTGGTGAGGTTTGGACTTAGAGAAATGTCTCTAATCATTTTTCACAGGTAGTTAACTTACAGCTTTCTCAAGCTTCAACCCTGACTCCATCTGTAAAAGAGAGATAATAACACTTATCTACCATGAAGTTTTGAAAGAGTACAGATAAATAATGTATATGTATGATTTGATTTGTAGACTAGTATAAAGTATTATTTACATAGTTAACTAAAGGTAGAATTGTTCTTTGACTGTCAAACTAGACTTCTGACATTGTCTGATACTTTTGATCCTCCTTGTAAAACAGATCACCCTGCAGTGACATGTGGTCCCTGGGTCCAGTCCCAAATTTCCAGACTCCTAACAAGGGCTTCGAGTTTCATTCAAGCTTTATTCACACTTTTCCAATTCTTTATTCCATCTGCTTATGAAGAGAAAGGGAAAATCAACCCAATCTTTATTGTTGGAAACTATTCTGTGAGAAGCATCATCAGTTATCAGAATAATATGTAGTCTAAGACTTCAGTTTACCGCATTAAAATAAAAAGAAAAAGGAAGAAACTAACTACATATTTTAAAAATAATTTTCTAAGATTTACCAAAGAAAACTCACCTATATTATTAGCTATGAAACTTTGGTATAGTTATTTAAAATTATTAAGCCTCATTTTCTTCATATTTAAAACAATTACAATAATTATTTCTACCAACTCAGATTATTAAATGTCATCATTTACATTAAACAAATACAATAGTTCCTGGTATATTATATTTTAAGTGCTATGCAAAAGTTAGCTATTTTGATTAACCATACAGTCAAAAAAATAGAATTCTTACCCTAATAGAAAATTCTTGAGTCTCCTAATTACTCCCACAATTATTATTTCATTAATTTATATATATGTTATTTCAAAATATGTATTTTAATCATTACAAAAATAACAGAGGGTTGAGAGTTCTTTATCAAACCCATAATCCTTAATATAAACAACAGTATAGTAAAATAAATATTCCTACCTGTTAGAAATAAATTAAAAATACATATATTAAAATATATTCATCAATCCTGTATTGATTTCTCCATTAAATGGTGATATTGATCACTAGTTAGGGACAAATTTGACATGGCATTAATATAAATTTTCACACCCAGGTCTAAGAATCAAACACCTGTTCCAGAAATTTTAATTGATGGTGATATCTAGACTTAGTTTCGTGTTATACTTTTCAAAATTTTGCTTGAAATATTTTATTTATAACTTTGCCTTTTTTATATAACATGTCTCTTGAACAAAAGACGTTTTGCATTTTTACAGAATATGAGACACTAAGTGACACTATAAACAAACCATTAGGCTTTCCATTACTTCCACTGGCAAAAAAAAACAAAAAGCAAAATCCAGAATTTTGCTTAATATAAAATTGAAGAAAAGGACTTCTCTTTGGGGAAAGAGTTAAATAATAAGTCAAAGTAGGCCAATTATCAGACTTCAACAACTAGAAGAGGTTGGATAACGTTGTTAAACATATTTTTTAAGACATCCAAAAGCCTTGAAGCAACAAAGAATAGAAAACTCAAATTTTCTAGGAGGAGCTTTCTGAAGTAAGATGATAATATGTTGCAGTTCTATTATTTTTTTTTATTTACTCATTTAATAATTCTGGGCATGGTTGTAAATCAGACTTGCTTTAGAACAAAGAATATGTTGAGTGAATGAATAACCAAAATAAATTTACCTTTTATGAGGTGTTGGTGGATAAACCAGAAATTTAACAGGATTTGAATGCATGGCTGTTTTTTCTGCTAGATACTTTCTGAATTTTTGTTTCCACCAGGGTGAAGGGGGCTGAGGGGAAAAAAAAAAAAAAAACTTCAAAAAGGCAAAGTAAAATGCCCTGTAGTTTCATAAAGCATAGAAAACAAAGACATAGTTCAAACTCATCATCAGTCTCCTTTTTCAAAAAAGTTAACATATTTTTAAGTTTATTAAGCAGGAAACTGGGAAAGTGGGCTGAAACATCTGAAGGACAAAATTTGAAGTAACTTTGTGTTTCAGGGCTATTGAGAATAGTGCTACTATTAACATGTGATTGCAAATATATCTTTGAGACCCTGCTTTCAGTTCTTCTGGATATAAACCCAGAAGTGGAATTGGGAGATCATACAGTTCTATTTTTATTTTTTGAGGAATATCCACACTATTTTCCATAGTGGTTGTACAATTTTACAATCCTACCAACAGTACACAAGTTTTCAATTTCTCCACATCCTTCCAACACTTGTTTTTGTCCAGGATTTTTTTCCTTGTTTTTGTTTTTTGTTGTTGTTTTTTTAATATGGAACGCTTCATGAATTTGTGTGTCATCGTTGTGCAGGGGTCAGGCTAATCTCTGTCGTTCCAATTTTTAGTATATGTGCTGCCGAAACCAGCACTGGGTTTTCTATTTTTTAATAGTAGTTACCCTATTCTCATTCATTCTTGAAAGATGATTTCACTGGGTACAGAATTCTAAGTTGGCATTTTTTTCTTTCAATAGTTTATGTTTTATTCTACTGTCTTTATTCTTATATGGTTTCTGAATTAAATGTCTTCTATAATTCTTATACTTTTCCTTTATAAGTATGGTGGGGTTTTTTTCCCTCTTTGTAGTTTCAATATTTTGTCTTTGTTTTGTTTTTGTCATCTGATTGTAATATTCCTATGTGTACATACATCTTTTTTGATATATTTTTATTGTATTCTCTAAGCTTCCTGGATGTGTTGTTTTGTGTCTGTCACTAATTTTGGAAAAGTCAGTAATTACTACAAATATTTCTTCTCCTTTTTCTCTATTTCTTCTTCTAGTATTCCCATTTTATTCACACTTTTTGCAATCATATCACTGTTCTTGGATATTCTGTTCCATTTTGCTTTTGCTTTTTCCTCTTTTTATTCATTCAAGAATTTCTAATGAGATACCTTCAAATTCACTTATTCTCTCCTTGGTTTTGTCCAACCTACTGATGAGTCCATCAAAGGCAATCTCAATTTGTTTTTGTTTTTTCCAGTATTTCCTGTTGTTACAGTTTTCATCTTTCTGCTTATATTATCCATCTGCTCTTATACATTGTCTACATTTTACATTAATGCCTTAATATATTAGTCATAACGATTTTAAATTTCATCTCTGGTAATTCCAAAATATGTGTCATATCTGAATCTGGTCTTGATATTTGTGGTGTCTCTTCATTGTGCTTTTAGGATTCTTTGTCATTTTTTGTCACAAGCTGGTGATGACATGATGTATTTGGTAATAGGAACATTTAAGTATTCCCACCAGTTTCTGGCTCCAATACATCTATCCCAAATAAGCTGATCTTGGCTGTTATTCTCTGTCTTCACATGTGCCTCTAGGTTTTCAGATGATAGTTTGTCCTTGATCTCAGTTCTCTGATAGCTTCATAAAAAGTCATTGATTTTCAGCTTGTTTAACATTTTTCTTATTGTTACATTTTAAAATGATGACTTCCAGCTCTGGCCAGTGTGGTTCAGCATCATCTCATACACTGAAAGGTTGCCAGTTAGATTCTCAATCAGGGTTCACCCCCAGGATGCAGATTTGGTCCCTGGTAGGGTGTGTACAAGAGGCAATCAATCGATGTTTCTCTCTCACATCAATGTTTCTTTCTCTCTCTCCTTCTTCCTTTCTCTCTAAAATCAATAAAAACATATGATTAAAAAATTATGACTTCCACACTGTTTACATATTAGAACTGAAAGTAGAAGTCCTAAGTGTTATTTTTAATACTGTGTTTCTATTCTTATGACAGAGAACTAATCTTTCTATACATACATTCACTTAATACTTTTTTATTTAAAAAATTTTGTAGAATATAAAAGTAAGATTCAAGCATAACTTTATCCCTACTTTATTAGAATTATATAAAATAAAAAGGGTGTGCTTCTAGCTACTCAACACATCAGCAGTTCCACGTCACCCCAATCAGGGAAAATTATTATTTTCTGTCTGGTGTCTATCTTTTCTGACTTTTATGTAAAGGTATACAGATACACACACACATATACGTTTTAAACAAAATTTCAATTATGTTTCATACATGGGTCTCTTACTTTAAGACGCTTAGCTCCAAACACAGGGAAAATCAGATGCCTAAAAGTAATAAAAAGATACACTTAATTACATAAGAACTCTAGTGCAGCTTTTCTTAGTTACTTTTATTACTTTTTTCTTTATTGATTTTAGAGAGAGAGGAAGAGAGAGGGAGAGAGAGATAGAAACATCGATGAGAGAGAACATCGATTGGCTGCCTCCTGCATGCCCCGCACTGGGAATTTGGCCCACAACCTGGGCATGTGCCCTGACCGGGAATCGAACTGGGAACCTCTTGGTGCATGGGTCAATGCTCAACCGTTGAGCCACACCGGCTGGGCTTCTTAGTAACTTTTATAAAGGTTTTCATCAATGAAAATTATTTGTCGAGCATATACTGCATGGTAAGCACTCTAGTAAGTACGGTGATAATGAGGGTGGCTTGGGGAAACAAAACCGTATGTTATCTTAATACTGTACTAGTAAATAAAGGGAGCATAGTATTAAAAATCAAATGATTAGCACAAAATGTATAATTGTTCCAAGTTCACAGAAGGAAGAAATCACTATCTTATGCAACAGAAATGTTTTCACTTGGTTAGGATCTGGCACAGGATGATTTGGGAATAAGAGACATATGATATGGGGAAGAAATTTTGAACCAAATAAATAGTAATTAAAAAAAAAATAACCTACACTAAGCACTGTGCTTGTTCTGTTCTAGGAACTTCACAGGTATTAACACATTTAATACTTTACAATCCTATGAGATAAATACTCATTATCTCCATCACAACTCGGAGGAGAATGAAGTTTAGAGAGAGAAATAACTTGCCCATATCCATGTAGTCTTTGAAGTAAATAGTCTCTAGAGCCAGTGTTTTTAACACTCTGCTAAATCTTGCAGGTGGGTGTGTATATACCATTAAGGGAGGAGGCAGGGATTAGAGCTACATTTTGCAGGCTTCTGAATGCCAGGCTAAGTATTTTGAATATTTTTCTCTAAGCAATGAAGTGTCAATGAAGACTCGACCAGAGGAATAGCTTGCACAAAAGAGTGTTTTAAGATAATTAATATAATAGCAGTATATAGAATGGACTGAATTTTAAAAAGATAAAAAGGAGAGTAACTATTGAAAAATCTGGTTCAATAGCTAAGCAGCAAAGGGGTGAATGCCTATTTCAGGGTAATAGGAAGAAATAACAAAATCAAAGAAAAGACACTGCAGTCATATTATTCCCTTAATTCTATCAGAAACACTATTATCACACCAAAAAGGAAAAAAAAAAAAATCTTTCGTCTGTTTCTAGTCTTAGATCTCTAACACAAAAGTCCTTGCCTCTTAGTCTAGCCAAATAAAAGAATTTTTTTGTGTATATCACGGTTATGGGCAGATAGAGAAATTTCCAATTGCCATTCAGTGCAATTACCAACATTCAGTATTTCCTACAAAAGTGTTTTATAATATAAAATTGTAAAATGGTATGTATTTGAAAAGTTGAAAAACAAAGATATATATGAGGGTCAAAGTAAATATGTTCATATACCATATATTATCTTTAGTGAAAGAACCATTCTCAAAGAGGTAAGCAGGGAAACTTATTAAGGCATAAGCACCTGAGAAAATGAAAGAATACAAAAATAAAAACAAGATCTGAATAACAGGTATTTTCAGTCAGAGAGCAGAACATTCAATATAATAATAAGAAAGGCATCATAATGGAAAAAGGAGAGCACATAAACACCTCTAGTACACACACACAAATAATAATTGTTTTTAGAAACTAGGAGATAGGTTCCAATTTCCATAACTTAATAAAAAGACACTTTACATGCAAAAGAGCCCTAGAAAAGATTAGAGACTGAATGACCTAAAATAATGCTTTGGAATTGCCCTGCTTTTTTTTTTTGTCAAAATCTCATATTATTCAATATAATCATATATACAAAAAGTAATCTAGCAACAAATTAATTTCTAGATGCCTGAATATAACAGAGAAGGACATGTGCAAATAAACTCAGCAGGTAGTTAATAGCTGGCTTCTCCAAAGAACTGATTGCCATCTTTACATTTGAAACAAAGAAGCAGGGTACTGCCTTTGGGAATATTTCTAACATACTGATGCTGGCTATTTACTCTACTAGTTAATGGACATCAATATCCTGGCACCAAAATAAAAATACTGGAAAGAGATTGAAATGAACTCAAAGGAAACATTTCACTTTAAGAAAATACCATGAAAATATAGTTGATTGCAGTTTCCTAGGTATAGTCGTGTGTACACTTTTCGTTAAAAATGAGTTTAATATAAAAAAAATATTCTTTGTACTCTACTAATGTAGTCATTCTCCCCAACTCCTGAAGCAGTGCAGCTTAGCTGATTAGTTAAATAATAATAATTAAAAACAAAAACAAAAACATGATAGTGCCATAAATGGGGCCAAGAGCTATTGAGGGTAGCATAACAACCAAGATTGCATGAGATAAAATGCATTTTTATTTGAAAAATTGTATATTCAAAAGCTATGTTATAGTAAAAAAAAAAAAGAAGATAATTTAAACACTGTCCTATTTTTTCAAGGACTTATTGTATAACCTCATTTTAAAATATCAAATGTTATGATTCTGTCAATGAGTGGTTATTAAATAATAAAATATCTTGTCTCACTGAGCCACTTCTTGGTAAAGTCTGATTGGCCTTCTCTCCCATTCTGTTTAATTAGCTCATCGGGCTACCAGAATGCTGGACATAAATGCCATTCATCGCATGTCACAGAAAAAGTCCCAGATCCTTGGTGAACATGGTTTCCGGTATCCTCAGAAGTGCAAAAACTGTACCATCTTGGAAAAGTTAGCTCTCTGGACTACAATGTGTCAAATATTTTGATCATACTTGACAAATTTAAGAAGCTCTTGGCTTCTACATTGCCATGCGCTCGCTCACCACTCACCCGCATTTCCAGGTTCCCAACTGACAAGAATGTCAAAAGGGATGAACTGGGTGTCTCACAATATTTAAGAACTGAAATCTCACTAGGTGTCACCAGAAAAAAGTAATCTATAGTCAAGTTATTTTCAACGTGTTGGCTTTTATGTCCCCAAGTGCCTAGCAGCTGACGATATACGTAGGAAAGATTCTTTGATAGATGCTTTCAAATTCAAACTCAATGCACATTGATAAAACAGAATCTGTGTGCAAGGTACTGTGCTGGGTCCTGACGTTAAAATCATTTATTCAACTTAACCCTGACAAAACTCCTGAATATGTTGTCATTATCTTCATTTTACCGTTGCAAAAACAGATGCTTATAGACACTAAAAATGAAAGAATGAAATTTAAAATCCCAATCCTATGGTCCTCATACTTAAAGAGACTGTGTGTGTGTGTGGTGTCTATGTATGTACCATTATTGGACACTCAATGTTGACCAGGCATCGCGCATTAGGATTTATGTGTGTGTTGCAAAGTATTACTTCATCATTAAAACACAGAGATTTAATAACTGGCCCAAAGTGACTAAGCTGTTAGGCAGTAGAACCAGGAGTGAAACTCAGGTGGGTTTGATTTGAGAGTCCACACTCTCAGTCACTTCAAAACGCTGCCTACAGACAGTGTACCCATTTCCCTCTTCAGTTTTATTTCACATCCATCACGGAGCCACAGCTCTAAACCATTATGAAGTTGTTGGAAACCTATAGGATGAAATGTGGTCTAGTACTTGAATATTTCCTAGCACCATCTTTTGAAGTGTCCTAGTTCCTGTCAGATTATCAAGATGATAATGTGGAGAAAATATTCCTTGTTTGGGTCGATGCTTTTGTTCTGTAAACGGATTCATAGATTTGCATATATGATAATGTGACAATTCTGTTTACAGGGAAGTAGAGACTATTGATCTAAACACTGTACTAGAAACTGTGAAGACTTCAGGATTATTCAGCTCTTGGCTATGATCCCCTCATATTTTTAAATGTAGAGGTGAGGCAGGGGAGCATACATACAATGCTGTGATCTACTATATCTGATCTCTCAACCAACACCTAGAAAAATGGCCTGCAGAAATATCATCCGTTTAAATGCAGAATCCTTTCAGCCCAGTCTCTTGGATGACCAGCCGCATGGACATGCCTGGTTTTTCTCCTGCAGATATACTCAGTTTCAGCTGTAATCTACCTTTAAATACCACATTTCCCTTTAGGGGAAAAAACAACAACCATTTTCACTTTTGAAAATTTAGCTAATTCTCCAAAACAAAATTTATCAATCTCCCCTGTGTTTTTAGTAGCAACAATGAAAAGAGACAGTTTCTTAAATGGAGAATTGACAAGTGACAGTGATTAATGACATTTTTGTTTATTGGTTTGGCTGTAGGCCAACTATAAAGCAGTGCTTTCCTGGACCCCTTGTTGGTAAAATTGCAGCAAAAAACAGGTGCAAAAACATTACACATAATGTAGTAGAAAAGGGCTTACTTCCAAGAAAGTCTACCCACATGAGTTTATATACTTTGTACTCAGTAAAGGAGAAATGTGGATCAAATCTGTCCCAACACAGTTGGAAACTCTATTTGCTTTTTTGGTCTACATATTGTTTAAAAAATCAGTCAAGATACATGGAAAATGCTTGTGCTAGTTTCTGTTTTGTCATTATTTTACATTTTTGATGGCTCTTCACTTTTTAATTCTTCCTTCAGGCTACTTTATGCTTAAATAGGAAATATACAAATAATCAAAGCAAAGAGTATTTACCAAACAGCAACTTTTCTTTCTTTGTGTGCTGCAGAAAACAGTTTCTGTCCTTGAAAAGCTTCCATTTTGATCAGGAACACGAAACTTTCAGCATAGACTGCTGTCTTCCCAACCAGACACCAGCTCCTGCCGTTCCATTAGCATCCCACTTGTTTCAATTACACTATGTGTTCCTCTTTCCACCGTCTCATCACTTAGATTCCAGATTTGTAATATTTATGCATTGAATGTTCTCATTAAAGTTATTGACTGCAATGCCCCCACAGGAGAGAGAGTAAAGTCAACCTAGGTACTCACAGTCTACAGACACAGATAAAAGGAGGTACAAGACAAGGAAAACACAGTGACTCATTTTTACTGAGGGAGAAATAAAATACAAAACTTCTGATGAAAAGAAAGCTCATAACATGCAGGTACTCAAACAGGTATATTGAATAAATAAAATTATTTTGTAAGCCAAAATAGGCTTATAAAAGAAAAGGAAACAACCATAATTTTTAAAATGCGTATATATTTTATTTGCTATTGGACATCCTGGGGCCTTGAATGTTCCTCAACATTTTCTAAAAATCATTCAAGCGCTCTAAAATGTTATGTGAACTTCTCCTGGTGCACTCTCTGGATTTGGATATTATTAAGGTATTTATTCCTATCAATTAAATGAATATGTCTCCAATGGAACCTGTACCGAGACTCAGGTTTGCAACCCCCTACTGTATACTGACATTGTGAGAAAGAAATAAAGTTATATTAGCAATAACTTTAATATGTTGAAATTTTGTTATGATTTTAAAGTTGTACCCTGAAGGCATCTGAGCAGCACGAAAATTGAACAGAGAATTTGAAGCACAACCATAATCCATCACCAACTGTTTAAAATGTAGTTCAGTCAAACATATCTACATCATCAATCCCCGTTTTATTGTCAAAATTATCCCATATTCAAACTTTAGCTGAGTGGTGTCCAGCCTCAGAAAATTCATCCCATTTGGGGCATTTGAAAGAGTGGGGGGTGGGGGACATTAAAAAGTCTTGGGTAAAATTATGAATTGTCTCAACAAAATACCTGTGGCATCTCTGCTGACAGATCACTGCCTGACTCTAGCCCTTTCTCTATAGGGGAAAAAACACTAGAATAGAAATATCCTACATGAGCCAATATCAACTCTAGTCCTTTGGGCATGCCAGCATATCACCAACTATCTCCAAAAGACTAATGACCTTTGTTTTTAGATTCTCAAAGTGGAGTTTTAGGTCCTCCTGTTTAAACAGAAAATGCTACGTGAGAAGGTTTTAAGAACAAGCTAGATAAAACGCTGAAACTTCAGTTAAGGAGCCTGTATCATGTACCCTATCTAAACCTGATACTGTTGTAATAACCTGCTTATTAATGAACAGGAAAGGAGCAAAGGGAAGACCAGATAACATAGGCATGCCATGTGTACAGCTTTGCCAGGAAGCTGTAGTTTAACACTCTCTAGGTCTGTTCCAGAAGATCACTGGGAGAAGGGACTGGACAATCCACACTTACCCAGTGAAGTCTGGGTGACGTAGAGGAGGGTGCTTGCCTGTCAGTCACACCTGGGAATAGGTCATTGGCCAGAATAGGCATGGCCACTGCTAGCTGGAGAAGATTTGATATTTTAGCTGCTGAACAAAGGAGTTCCATTCTCCTCTCTTGCATGCCCGCCCTCCTGGCTCTCTTGTTAAAGGGGGCACTCTCCCCTGCTTTCGCCCACATGCCAAACAGCCATGTGTACACCACACAATGGACTGATGGACTGGAACTAGCCTGATGCCGTGCCGGACTTAACTCTACCATGGAATGGGAACTCTGGACACTGGCCTTGCTTTTAACTCTGCTGAATTCCCGGCTACACCTCTTCCAGCACTAGTTTAAGGGAAATGGGACTTTGCAAACCGAGGGATGTAACTCCATGAAAATAACGTTTTTACCACATCTTATCCTCCCATGGGGGCCTCCGGAAATGCTTATTCCAGCAGCACTTCAAGAACCCCACTCTCACTAGCAACGCAGAAGGGTAATCCATGCAATTCTCCAATAACAAATCTAGTACTTAGGGCAAAAACTAGGAAATTGGAAATCAGCCATAGCTGATTCAAGTTTGAATGAGTGAACTAAATGAACAGATAAATATTTGGTTCGATGCAAATTGCTACAGAGGATGTCAAAAAGAATCAGAAATGTTCCTGTCTTTGTGTAGCTGTACATGGAATTATGGGCGAAAGTAACTATTTCTCAAACGTTGACAAAATAAGTATCTTTAGAAATATAGAAACCAATGCAATTGAAGATTTTTCTTGAGAAGTCTGAGAGTCCCTCACATGGTAACACGATAGGTAAAGTTTTGTCTTAGTATAACTAGTCCCAACAAAGTGGCTGGGTAAAAATGTAGACAAGTGATGGCAGTGACTTGTTATTTAATTAGTTACTCAGTGTAAGACTTTGTAGTAAATTTAGAACATTTTCTATCCATGAATTCAAAGAGATAGAAATACATAGTGTGACCAAAGAAGTTATGGAAATTTGATCACTAGTTTTCTTTTTTATTTAAGGTTTTGAATTGTATTGTTACTTCTATTTTACCCTGGGAATTTATTGGGGAATATTTTCATTCATTCATTCATTCATTCATTCATTCATTCATTCATTCATTCATTTATTCATTCATCCATTCATCCATCCATCCATCCATCCATCCATCCATCCATCCATCCATCCATCCATCCATCCATCCATCACTAAATAAGTTTCTGCTATGTAACTCCTATGGGCAAAACTCTGTGTTTGAAAATTTGGGAGAAAACAAAGATACATAAGATAAAAAGATCAATTCACAAAGAGTTAACAACTCCCAGGTCCTGTTTCACAAAATAAATAATAAAACCCTCTGCAAAGATGCTGATCTGAAAGCACAGACATTCTTGATGATGTGTTAAAGTGGGTTATTGCTATAGCGCAACATAAACTTAGAAATGCCATTTAAATAGAGCATATTAAATGTTCAATTTGCCATGTCCCATCCTGTCCTAAGTGCTCTTAGGAGACCGCAAATTAGTCTAAAATAGCCTGATCATCTCTCTGTTCACCAAAGAGAGTGGTGACACTAAGTTTGCATTGTCTCAGAAAAATGTTCATAATTTACCATTTTATGCTGATTCTAAGTTTCAAATAGATATTCCAATCTAAAGTAGTGACAAAAAGTAACACTGTAAATTATTAGAATGACTGACACTTTTATGGTATCTTCATCAGACACATTCAGTAAAATACTTTTCTGTATGTCTTCTTTTACTTTTCTGCTATTATTCTGTCAATCATCAGTTGAATACAAACTTTAAAATATGGTGATAGTTATCAAAGTCTCTGTCCCTACTTCTCTTTCTTTCTATACATATATACATTTATATATGTATATACCTATACTCCACATAGAGTATGTTTCAGTAGATAGGTATTATAGATAGATAGATAGATAGATAGATAGATAGATAGATAGATAGATAGATAGATAGATGATAGATATTATGTCATCCAATTGAAAGCAATAAAAGGAAGGAAGGAAGGAAGGAAGGAAGGAAGGAAGGAAGGAAGGAAGGAAGGAAGGAAGGAAGGAAGGAAGGGAGGAAGGGAGGGAGGGAAGAAGGAAGGAAGGAAGGAAGGAAGGAAGGAAGGAAGGAAGGAAGGAAGGAAGGAAGGAAGGAAGGAAGGGAGGAAGGGAGGGAGGGAAGAAGGAAGGAAGGAAGGAAGGAAGGAAGGAAGGAAGGAAGGAAGGAAGGAAGGAAGGAAGGAAGGAAGGAAGGAAAGAAGGAAAAATATCTATTATATTCAGATATGTAGGCCCAAAATTGTATAAACTTATTTTAGGTAACTTCACTCCTAAGACAAGACAGCCATGATCCCTTTTCAATGTTCTTTTCTCTTTTTTTTTTTTCATTTTTTATTAATTTATTTTTGCCTTTTCAATGTCAAACAATAGGTACAGTTTTGAAGGAACTCTGTTCCAAATTGTGAATTACTTATGCCTTTGGATTTTCCTCCTTCTTCCTGCTGTTTGTCTCTGGATAACTTAATGGATCAGCACATGAATCAAAAGACATGAAAAAACATTAGAAATGAAATTAAAATCTTTAAATTCATCTTGAGCATAACTCTGGCAGGAACTTTGGTGAGTGAAAAATTTTAACTAACTATTGCCTTGTTTCATTTTGGTTTGCTTAATTTTAGCCCAAAAGAAATACACCAAAAAAGGCTCCCCTTCAAATTCTGAGCCATCGTCACTGTCCCCTTCTTTTTGAAATCAGATTTCCTGAAAACTACCTCCACCCACAGTCCTTGTCATGGATCCTCTGACATTCTGCTTACAACTCTATCATTCTGTTGAAATTCCTTTCTCAACTGCCATCTGTAGGCTTTTCTCTGTCAAATCCAATGGCCTCTGTTCAGTTCTCTCCTTGTTTTATTTTGTTGCATTTTCTATTCTAGACTATCGTCTTCTAGGCACTCTAGGCAAAAAATAAAAAAAAGCATGCTACTATTAAAAAAACAAAAAACTGAAATACAGAACTTTGGCTCAGTGGGTAGTAAGAAAACATTATATTACAAACTGGAAGGCTACAGGCCTTGTTATGTCATGGCCAAATACTTAAACTGTCATCTGCAATAACTTGGAAAGTGGGTCACATGTCTTAAAGAGAATGTAATTTAGGGACTTAGAGATAAAAACAGAATGCTGTAGTGTGTTGAATGCACTTTAATGCTTTTAGCATAGTATTGTAAAAAAAAAGAGATGAGCCCAGTCTAAATTTGACAAATTTGCATGCAGAGATGGAACAGACGAGAATTCTATAAGGGAGATTTTATTTACCTTTGGCCTCCGATAGTACAGCAATTTTAGTAGGCAGGGTTGAAAACTCAACTGCTTGTTTAACTCATATAGTAGAAAATAATACCCCAGACATTTCTCAAATAACTCTCATTAAGACTTCTCAACTAGAAAAATGGAAGTTAGCTTAGTGGTGAAGATGAGATTGAGGAGATTTTACCCATTAGCCTATTTTTTTTTTTCTTTTAGATTTTAACCACTAAAATGAAGGAAAAGGGAGATGATCTTTGAATAGAAGCCAGGATTTAGTACAGGTTTAGAGAACTATCTCCAAAAATTAATGTTGGTATGGTTGCTAGTACATGAAATTTTGAAACTAAATTAAACTAAGTCCAAAACTTTTTAAGAAAATTATGTTGTCAAAGAAACATCCAGCCAAACCTTCAAACTATGATTGTTTGAGTCCTAAACTTATTTCTAAGCTTTCAACCCTGCACCTGCAGGGAGTGGACTACAAAAGCTGGACAGTTCGGTAACGCCCACTCTAGCACGTTGACAGAAGATAATGAACAAGGAAGATGGATCTGATGGGGCAAGTCAGGGGTCATAGAGAACAATGGACCAAAAAACAAAACCAGTATCTAATAAAAATAGAAACTTGTTCCCAAAGAATTTGTGTAATTTCTGTTCAGTATGATTTCATCATTGACAGGAATTAGTGACTGCTATGTCTCCTATTTTGCTGTTTTACAAATGGTAAACTGGTTTGCATTTGTCATGTAGGACTCTTGCTCAGTGAGAGTTATCTTATGTGGGAAAAGAAAAGTGAGCATAGACACCATTCAGACCAAAGAGACCAGAGAATGGTAATTGTAGACCATTCTACAGGTTGCAAAATTTTCCCACTCATCCTTTTAGTAATCAACCCTCCCCACTTCTTTTCAGCTATGCACATATGTCCTCAACCTGAGACTATATTTCCCAGTATTCCTTGAAGCTAGATGTAATCATATGACTGAGCTCTGAAAAGGGGGATTTGATGAGAAGTTATGTGCTCAATTTCCAGGTTTTTTATCCTAAAAACGAAGCTCTTTGTCTTCAGTTTCTTTCTATTCCCTTCCTTTGGGCTGGAACATGACCACTGTGTTGATGAGCTTTCTTTTAACATGCTAATAAGTACAAGTAGCAAGAAATTTGACAGCCAGAAATGGAAACTGCATGTTGACAATGGAAGTTAAGTAGTGCCAACCTACCAGCCTAGGTTCCTGAATGAACTTTTAGAGTTCCGGAACTTCCTTGATATGTACGTCCATAAATAATATGCTATTGAACCACATAGGTGTTATATTATCAACACTGCTCCAAAATTTTCTTTTAAACTTCACAACACATTGTAGACATCCTACCATATCTGTAAATGCTGACCTAGCTCATTAATTACTTGTTGAGAATATCACAATAACACAGGACATAAAGAGTGTAGATTGTTTCAGGGTAATGTTAAAGTCCCTTTGGTTTGATAACGTTTTAGGCAGTAGTTAATTCTGGCTATTCAAATGAGCACCTAGAATGACAGTCACTTAAATATGCCATCATAATAAATTTGTCCTAGAGAAATTATAGGTTTAAAGATTATTTGTAATTTATTAACTTTAATTGAAACGAATGGCTATTGGTGCGTACTCTTTTTTTTTTAAACTTTTTTTTCTTTATTGATGTTAGAGAGAGAGCAAGGGAGAGGAAAACAGAGACAGAAACATCAATGAGAGAGAACATCGATTGCCTACCTGTTGCATGCCCCCCACTGGGTATTGGGCCCACAACCTGGGCATGTGCCCTGACCGGGAAGCAAACTGGTGACCTCTTGGTGCATGGGTTGACACTCAATCACTGGGGCAGACTGGCCGGGATTTTAGTCTCTTTTTAAATACATCAAGTTCTTTCTCATATTAGAGCCTTAGCATAAACTGTTAAATTTTTAAATTCTCTAGACCACCTTTTACACCATACACAAAAATAAACTTAAAATAGGTTAAAGACCTAAATGTAAGACTTGAAGCTGTAAAAATCCTAGAAGAAAACATAGGCATCTCTATTTGTATTATTTTAATCTGTATGATTTTTACTTTCTTTTTCTTGCCTTCTTTTGTAACTTTAACAACCTACTAAACTCACTCAAAATCAGTTCTATAACCTGAACAGTTTTATATCTATTCCATATTAAATTCACAGTTAATTTTTTTGTCTGTCTTTTTTTGGTGTGTGTATTTTTTTTTTTTTTTTTGTCTAGACTCACCAGCACAATGTTGATTAAAAAAAAAATGGTTAGAGCAGTCATCTTATCTTTGTTCTGGATCTTAGGAAGAAACATTCAGTCTTTACCAATAAGTATGTTACTGATACTGGTGGTATGGTTTTTGTTGTTGTTATGATTGTTATTGAAAATGAGAAAATACAAAGTCCTGACAAAAGGCATAGATTATATTTAAATATAAGGATAAATTTACAAAGAAAAAATTATTAAACCTTGAAAAAACGTATATGGTAAAAAGTAGTCAACTTCAAAGAAATCATATGAAAAATAATAGTTGAGAAGAAATCTATTTTACAGTTAGAAATTAAAATATACCATTTATAAGTAATAATCAAATAAAAACTGTATAAATATATTCCATTATATAAAAGTTCAAACTTAGAAAAGAATTTATAATTAGGAAACATTTAGTTTTAGAGGAAACAAATAAAAATGTTTATTTTTATTTATATTTACTAGTAAGATAATAAATACTATTTTAAAAATAGAACACTATACATATATAATCAGATATAGTTATATGTGCATTTACTGAAACAAGATATAAACAGTGTAAATTATAATACAAATAAACAAAACAAAAAATCAATATAACAAGAGAATAATAACAGAAAATATAACTTAGATATGACTACAGAACACAAACAAAACATTTCTGTCAAATAAAAGAAAACATTTTAGCCCAGCCAGTGTGACTCAGTGGTTGAGCATCATCCCACGCACGAAAAGGTCACTAGTTTGATTCCCGGTCAGGGCACATGCCCAGGTTCCGGGTCCTATCCTGAGTGGGGGTCATGCAGGAGACTGACAATCAATGTTCTCTCTCATCAGTGTTTCTACCTCTCTCTCCCTCTTCCTTCTTCTGTCTCTAAAATCAATAAAGAAAAAATTTTTAAAAAAGAAAACATTTTAATAGAATATTGCTTATATAAATTAAGTTGCAAACATATAGCTATTGAAAAGAATGAGGCAGCTCTATATATACTAATGAGAATAATCTTGAAGTAAAATTTATAAAATTAGGAAAAGTGAGTGAGTCAGTTCATGTATTTTTAAGTCTTACACACACACACACAAACACACACACACACGCACACACACAGAATGTCTCTGAAAACATATAGAAGAAATAATTGAATTACAAAATGCTGGTGGAGTGAATGGAAGCTACACAGACCATCTCCCAGGACCAAACTGGAATTACAACTAAAATAAAGACACATCGTTGGGAAAAAGCAATAGAAAAGCAGCTTGAGAGGACCATATAACCAGGGACACTGAATTGATCCTGGTAGGATTGCAGAGGAGCAAGAGGGGGGCTGGGAGCCCACAGACAGCAGTGGTCGTAGCTGTGAGCAGCACCCTCGGGGTTAAAATCCCATGCCCGCTCCACAGCACAGAGGGCTAAAATAGCCACAGCCACTCACCTTGGGCTCCGGCAGAAGGAGGGCAGAATAAACTGGAACTGTGTGGGGACACTCGGGATTTGGAGGGCACTCAGAGCTTTTGCTGAGTTGCTGCCACATAGGACTGTGGCCATCTTACTCCTTCCCAGGACTCTGGGGAGAGGCAGCAGCCCCTACCTCAGAGATTCAACTCCACCCAGGTGGGCCATTGAAATGTAAATTGAGGCTCATTAACAAGCAGCATCTGCCCCACTCTTTGGAAATCCTCTTATGCTGAACACCTGAGGAAGGTTTTCATTCAACTGAGAACCCAAGGCTCTTCAAGTAAGCATGACTAATAACCTCTAGGCAAAAAGCTAGAGGATAACTGAACCATTCCTGAGCTTGCAAATCTACTCAGGAAAGTAAGACTTGACAGTGGTGTTTAATGTGGGTCCTCCCACGCTCATCCAAACCCAGTAGAAGAAGCCACAAACAGCAGAACACCAACATCCACAGGGGAAATTTGGCAGGCTCCAAAACCCACAGAGATAGCCAAAATAGTGAAACAAATAAACAAATCCCAAATGAAAAAACAAGGGACCTCTACCAAAGATGAGATAAATGAAATGCAGTTAAGCAAATTAACAGAGCTAGAATTCAGAGCCATGATCTTGAGGAAGCTCAACAGCATGAGTAAGGACATCAACACCATGAGTAAAGATAGAAACATTGAAAATCAACCAATTGGAAATGAAGACGTACCAAGAAGAAATGAAGAATGACATAGCAGAATTAAAGAACACATTGGAAGGACTAAACAGTAGAGTAGAGGAAGCTGAGGACCAGATCAGTGAATTAGAAGACAGGGTAGAAAAAATCAACCAGTCAGAAACCAAAAGGAAAAAACAATTTAAAAACAGGAAGACAGCTTAAGAGAACTTTGGGACAACTGGAAAAATTATAATATTCGCATCATAGGAGTCCCCAAAGAAGAAGAAAATGAGCAAGTGTTAGAGAACATATTTGAAGAAATAGTGACAGAAAACTTCCCTAACTTGGTGAAGGAAGAATGCATTCAATTTCAAGAAGCACAGAGAGCCCCAAGTAAGAAGAACCCAAACAGGCCCAAACCAAGGCACATAATAATTAAAATGCCAAAAATTAAAGACAAAGAGAGAATCCTAAAGGCAGCAAGAGATAACCAACAGGTTATCTACAAAGGAACCCCCATAAGGCTATCAGCTGACTTCTCAACAGAAACACTACAGGCCAGAGGGAATGGCATGAAGTAATCAAGGTCACGAAAAACAAGGATCTGAATCCAAGACTACTCTACCAAGCAAAGCTATCATTCAAAATAGAAGGTCAAATAAAGAGCTTCCCAGACAAAAAAGGCTAAGGGAATACATTTGCACCGAACCAGCACTGCAAGAAATGTTAAAAGGACTGCTGTAATTAGTAGAAGAAATAGGAAGGGAAATCGAACCACACTAAACAAAAATGGCAATAAATAAGCACATATCAATAATAACCTTAAATGTAAATGGATTGAATGCTCAGATAAAAAGACACAGAGTAGCTGAATGGATAAGAAAGCTTAACCCATATATATGTTGTTTACAAGAGATCCACCTCACAACAAAAGACTCACATATGTTGAAAGTGAAGGGATGGAAAAAAATCTTCCAAACAAATGGAAAGGAAAAAAAAGCTGGGGTAGCAATACTCATATCTGATAAAACAGATTTCAAAATGAAGGCCATAACTAGAGACAAAGAAGGCCACTACATAATATTGAAAGGATCTATCCAACAGGAAGATATAACCTTGGGAAACATATATGCACCCAATATAGGAGCACCAAAATATATTAAAAATCTTCTGGAGGACTTGAAAGGAGAAATTGAGAGCAATACAATCATAGCAGGGGACTTCAACACCCCGCTGACATCACTGGATAGATCTTCTAAACAAAAAATTAACAAGGAAACAGAGACTCTAAACAAAGCATTAGATCAAATGGATTTAATAGATATCTACAGAGAATTACACCCCAAAACTACAGAATTCACATTCTTCTCAAGTGCACATGGGACATTCTCAAAGATAGACCACATGGTAGGGCATAAACTAAGTATCTACAAGTTCAAGAAGATTGAAATCATATCAAGCATCTTCTCAGATCACAATGGCATGAAACTAGGAATCAATTGCAACAAGAACATGCAAAGATATTTGAACACATGGAGGCTAAATAGCATGCTATTAAACAATGAATGGGTTAATGAGGAGATCAAGGAAGAAATTAAAAACTTCCTGGAAACTAATGAAAATGAACACACAACACAAAATCTATGGGATGCAGCAAAAGCAGATCTGAGAGGGAAGTTCATAGCACTACAGGCCTACCTCAAGAAACAAGAAAAATTTCTAATAGACTATCTAACCTCACAACTTAAAGAACTAGAAAGCAAACAAAAAGAAAACCCCAGACCAAGTAGAAGCAAGGAAATAGTAAAGATCATAGCAGAAATAAATGACATAGAGACCAAAAAAAAAAAAAAATTCAAAGAATCAATGAAATAAAGAGCTGGTTTTCTGAAAAGATAAACAAGATTGATATACCTTTACCTAGACTCACCAAGAAAGAAAGAGGGAGAACCCAAATACACAAAATCAGAAATGAAAGAGGAGAAGTAACAACTGACACCACAGAAATACAAAGGATCGTTAACAAATACTATGAACAGTTATATGGCAACAAATTTGACAATCTAAGGGAAATGGACAAATTTCTAGAAACACAAAACTGGACCAGGAAGAGATAGAAAACTTGAACAGACCAATAACAACTAAGGAAATTGAGGATGTAATCAAGATTCTCCCAGCAAACAAAAACCCAGGCCCAGACAGCTTCACGGGGAAGTTTTACTGAACATTCTAAGAAAAACTAACACCCATTCTCCTCAAACTATTTCAAAAAATTCAAGAAGAAGGAAGACTCCCAAACTCGTTTTATGAGGCCAGCATAATTCTAATTCCAAAACCAGAAAAAGACACTACAAAAAAAGAAAACTACAGGCCAATATCCCTGATGAACATAGATGCCAAAATCCTGAACAAAATACTAGCAAATTGGATCCAGCAATACATCAAAAAAATTATTCACCGTGACCAAATTGGGTTCATTCCAGGGATGCAAGGCTGGTTCAATATTCACAAATCAATAAATGTGATACACCACATAAACAAAATGAAACATAAAAACCACATGATCATATCAATAGACACTGAAAAAGCATTCGACAAAATCCAGCACCCATTTCTGATAAAAAAGCTCAGCAATATGGGAATAGAGGGATCATATCTAGACATAATAAAGGCCTTTTATTAGAGACCTACAGCCAACATCATACTCAATGGGCAAAAACTAAAAACATTTACCTTAAGAATAGGAACAAGACAGGGATGCCCACTTTCACCACTCTTATTTAACATAGTACTGGAAGTCTTAGCCACAGCAATCAGACATGAAGAAAAAATAAAAGGGATCCAAATTGGAAAGGAGGAAGTGAAACTGTCATTATTCACAGATGACATGATATTATACATAGAAAACCCTAAAGACTTCATAAAAAATCTACTAGACTTAGTAAATGAATTTGGCAAAGTAGCAGGATACAAAATTAACGTCAAGAAATCGATGGTGCCCTGGCCGGTTTGGCTCAGCGGTTGGAGCGTCGGCCTGCGGTCCAGAGAGACCCGGGTTCGGTTCCCGCTAAGGGCATGTACCTCGGTTGCAGTTTGTCCCCGTCCCTGGTTGGTCGTTCGGGTGGCAGCCACTCGATGTGTCCCTTTCGCATCGATGTTTCTCTCTCTCTCTCTTCCTCTCTCTCCCTCCCACTCTATCTGAACAAAAAATGAAAAAATGTCCTCGGATGAGGATAAAAAAAAAAAGAAAAAAGAAATCGATGGCATTCTTATACACCAATGATGAAATCACAGAAAGAAAAACTAAAAAAATAATCCCATTTACCATCGCAGCAAAAATATTAAGATACCTAGGAATAAACTTAACCAAAGAATTTAAAGACCTATTTGCAGAAAACTACAGGATATTGAAAAAAGAAATAGAGGAAGATATGAAAAAGTGGAAGCACATACCTTGTTCATGGATTGGAAGAATTAACATCATTAAAATGTCCATATTACCCAAAGCAATCTATAGATTCAATGCAATCCCCATCAAAATACCAGTGACATATTTCACAGAACTAGACCAAATACTTCAAAAGTTCATATGGAACCAAAAAAGACCCCGAATAGCCACAGCAATCTTGAAAAAGGAGGACAAAGTAGGTGGGATCACTATACCGGATATCAGGTTATACTACAAAGCTACTGTAATCAAAACAGCCTGGTACTGGCACAAGAACAGGCATATAGACCAGTGGGACAGAACAGAGAAACCGGAAATTGACCCAAGACATTGTGCTCAATTAATATTTGACAAATGTGGCAAGAGCATACAATGGAGTAAAGACAGCCTCTTTAATAAATGGTGTTGGGCAAATTGGACAGCTACATGCAAAAAAATGAAACTAGACCATCAACTTACACCATACACAAGAATAAACTCAAAGTGGATAAAAGACTTAAATGTGACTCATGAATCCATAAAAATTCTAGAAGAAAATGTAGGCAACAAAATTTCAGACATCATACACAGCAGAATTTTCACTGATACATCACATAAGGCAATAGAAACAAAGGAAAAAATGAACATATGGGACTACATCAAACTCAAAAGCTTCTGCACAGCAAAAGAAACAACCATCAGATTGGAAAGGGAACCCACAGTATGGGAGAGCATAATTGCCAATGATACATCAGATAAGGGGTTAATCTCCAAAATATATAGAATGCTCATACAACTCAACAAAAGGAAGACAAAGAACCCAATTAAAAGATGGGCAGAGGAACTAAATAGACACCTCTCCAAACAGGACATACAAATGGCCAAGAGACATATGAAGAAATGCTCAACATCACTAATCATCGGAGAGATGCAAATTAAAACAACAATGAGGTATCACCTCACACCTGTCAGAATGGCCGCCATCGACAAAGCATCAAACAACAAGTGTTGGCGAGGGTGTGGAGAATAGGGGACTCTACTACACTGCTGGTGGGAATGCTGACTGGTGCAGCCACTATGGAAAACACTATGGTGTTACCTCAAAAAATTAAAAATTGAATTGCCATTTGACCCAGTGATCTCACTTCTAGGAATATACCCTAAGAAGCCTGAAACACCAATCAGAAAGAATGTATGTACCCCCATGTTCATAGCAGCACTATTTACAGTAGCTAACATCTAAAAACAGCCCAAGTGTCCATCAGTAGACGAATGGATAAAAAAGCTTTGGTACATATACACAATGGAGTACTATGCAGCTATAAGAAAGAAAGATCTCTTAGCGTTTGAGACGACATGGAGGGACCTGGAGAGTATTATCCTAAGCGAAACAAGCCAAGCAGAGAAAGACAAATATCACATGATCTCACTTATTTGTGGAGTATAATGAACATAACAGTCTGAGGAACAAGGTAGACCCAGAGATGTGGAAGTAGGGTACAGACTGACAACCCTCAGAAGTGGGGGTGGGGGGCAGGGAAGAAATAAACCACAGAACTTATATGCATGTACGCATAACTGATAGACATGAACAACAAAGCTGGGGACGGGGTGGGGGGGATGGGGAGAAGGGTGTCAATGGGGAAAAGAAGGAGAAACATCTGTAACAAAAATAAATTAATTAAAAATAATTAAAAATTAAAATAAAAAAAAGAAATAATTGAATATTGATTTCCCTTAATGATAAAATTTGGGGGAGAGTTAGGAGAGATACTTTACATAGTATATGCTTTTGTATATTTTAAATTTTGTGCATGTACATACTTTAACTATAATTCTTTCTATCATAGTATTACATTCACTTCTTTCAGAGAAGGTATAAAAATTTGCAGTAAGAGTAATTTTTTAGTATATTAATTGTTTGTGAGGCTTATGAGGTTGTAAGCTTTACGTGGGCTAGCGCCAGGTATGTTCCTCACTGCACAGAATCTGGTCTACAAATCGGCTCTAAATATGCGCACTTTGAAAGCATGAAGGAACATAGCCAAGTGAATAAAAGGTTAGGTGATTGAATCAACCAAGAGAGAAAGACTCAAGTAAGTTTTTAAAAATTATTTGTAATCGTAAGCAATTATATACAAGTTAAAACCAAAATTAAATATTATTTTGATCATCTAATTTGGGAAACACTTTATAACACCCAACACTTATGGTTGTGTGCAAATAGACACTTTCAAATATTTGTACATTAGAATGAGTAATGGCCATCAGAGAAAATTTCATAAAATAGAAAAATAGGGCCCTGCTTGATTTGCCTGAGTGGTTAGAGCGTTGGCCTGCGGTCCAGAGAGACCTGGGTTCGGTTTCCCCCTAAGGGCGCGTACCTCGGTTGCAGTTTGTCCCAGCCCTGGTTGGGGTTGTGTGGGAGGCAGCCACTCGATGTGTCCCTTTCATGTCCATGTTTCTCTCTCTCTCTCTCTTCCTCTCTCTCTCTCCCACTCTATCTGAACAAAAATGGAAAAATGTCCTTTGGTGAGGATAAACAAAAAAAAAAAGAAAAAAAAATAGGACTTAACATAAAATTCTAAACAATAAAGGATTGGCTAAAATATGAGGTTTAACCCTACATTTATATGCTGCAAAGAAAACCTATGTTACAATAATAATGCTATGAATTTTTTTTATATACACTGAGAACCTAACTGTTTATGTTTCTGAACGCATTTTCCAAAAGAAACGGCATACGCAGACACACACACATTGCAACAATACTGCAAGCGCACAGGGTTATAGCTTAACGTTCAGAGTGGTGACATCTTAATGTCAGGGCTATTCGTATATTTAGATATTGTCCTGATTTTTCTATAGTGAAAATTTGAGACTATTTAAAGATAGAATCTATAACAGAAAGTTAAAAAGCTTGATTCTAACCTGGCAAAACAGAAAAACAAAAATATTAAGAAAGCATAGTTTCTATTTCGAGCCCTGAGCTTATAAAATAATGTTTTAAAGCATTTCTTTTGTATTTGGGTGAGCAGAAGAGAGCATTTCAGACTTGAGATGTGTTGGCATCTTGTGTAAACTAAAGAACATGTGTTTGACTCTTGTGTGAGCCTGGATTCAAATATGGCTCCATTCTCACCAGAGCCCAGCCCGGCCTCTAGGGACCAGACTGTCTTTATGTGCTTGAACAGTGATGCTATGTACATAGCCCTCTGCAAGGATACATTACCTAATGTCTCTGAAGTGGTGAAGTGGTGTGGACCCCGAAAGTATTTAACAAAATAATGCTCATGAAAACAACTAGAGCACATGTATCTTAATGAATGTATATATACAATATATATTTTTAAATTATAATTAACATAAACTTTCTATATGTAAATAGAAACACAGATTGTATGTCCATAAAAAAATGGAATGTATAGCACATACTGAGAGATGGAAGTGCATTGTGGGAACTTCATTTTTATAAAGAGATTATACATGCTGGCACGTGGACCGTAAAAGGCCAGTATATTTTTTTTTATCCTACACAGGCAATTTTAAGACTAAACAGAAGGGATTTACAGAATCTGATTTATTAATAACATGTATTTTATTTTGGGTTCCAAAGTAGGTTTATTCTTTTAGGATGCACAGAAATATGCAAGAAAGAAAGAAAAGAAAGCCAAGATTTAAGACAAGACTCTGAAATAAAATATGCACACAGACTGGAAACAATCTGGTCGTAGGGTAACAAAGTAACAGGTTTTCCTCCACACATCCCCCCGCCCCCAGAGAGGCACTGAAGCCCAGTGAGCCAACTAAAGGGACATATTGTGGAGGTGATTCTTACAGCTGGGAAGACAAAAGGCGGCACCAGCCAAAGCCAACATTTAACAACAGCCTATCATGGAAAACTTGTTTTTCTCTTTTTGAGAAACAGTGGCATGTTTGAATAAGTGACATATTCTTTCAAGTTTCCAATTTTAAACATTAACACATCTACCTCAAAATAACCCAACTTTCCCTTTTTTTAAAAAAAATAGAAACCCAGTTTCTCATAAATATCTGTCTGTGCCTTCATCTACATATGTGCTGCTATCTTTCCATAAACTCAATCACAGCGTCATTTAGTCTGTATTGGTAAATGCAGAAAGGCTCTCAGATGGCTTAGAAGAAATAGAACAAAATTAGTTTGGATTTTTTTCCAAGTGGATTGTCACAATCTGTGCATGTTATTTCCCTTATCGTTACATTTATGCAACCTCAGATTCCCTTCCCTCCTTTATCCATCTCCTATTAAACATAACCACAGGGAAAATTAAGTGGATATAATCACCCCTCAATCTTTTATAAACTTTATACAATAGCTAAGAGACTGCAGTGTTTGAATGGCTGTTAACTGGTTCGAATTTGGCATGTGACGTTGAAGTGATTTATCTTCTGCTGTGCCCAGGAAAATCTTAATCAGAGTTCCAAGCACAGATAGGCAGGGGAGAAATTTTCTGGCTATGCTGTGTTTCCCTGAATCTGGTCTCTGTCATGATCATCTTTCAAAAGAACCTCTATTTTAACACAGCTGCCAATAGACACCAAAAATAGGTATTAAAAACAGCTTTCTTGGAGAAATGTGTTGAGTCTCCTTTTAAAGAGAGTTTATATTTGACATAATATTTATTGTATTAAAATCGGATTGCTTGCTATTAAAAACAATGAAAACAAATATGAATGTCAACGTCATAACTAAAATAATTTCTTTCAAGTAGCTCCAAGTTCATCTCCAAATTTCCAATTTCCTTGAACTTTGTTTTATTGAATATTTCTCTACTAAAAGGATGATACCTGGAATTGAAGCGTCTTCTTCCTAACCTTTGACAATGACATCAGAAGTATTTGAAATAATCAGATTTTTAAAAGATGTTTCTAATTCTCCTAGATTCAATTGATTTCCCTCTATTGTGTGTGCCTCCTAAACACTTTACTCACATTTTTATGATAAACAATTTCCAAAATGAATGTCAATTACCCATTTATGCTGTTTTGTCTCTTACTAGCACAGCCTATGGAGCAGAGTTCTTGACTCCTTCCCTTCTGTACCGGTTTGAAACACAGTGCTGAAACATTGTTATAATTCCATGAATTATATGGTAATCTAGTTTAAAGTCCATAGTCACAGCTCTGATGTGCAGAAAATTTTTTTCACTATACTGAATTTAATTCCATCAGAGACCTCCATTTCTGCTAAGAAGTGGATAAATAGCACTACCATTTCAGCTTCAGTATAACCTAGTCACTTCCAGATTAATACAGCTTCCTTGGAAGATATACTCAGCTTTTCCGGATTTCTCCTTCATCTTTCCTAGAGTGATATCCGAGTTTAGAATAGGCTTTCATAATGCCTGGGCATTAGAAGTATTAGGTGAGAGAAATAGGGCAAATAGGCTAGAATGCATGATGTCATCCAGGATTCAGATACCTAAAGGTATTTTTTAGTCTTCCTAGGGTCAAAGCTAACTCACCAGTATGCTATCCATGTTCCAGACTATAAGAAAGGAGAATGAGAGGAACTGAATGACCTGCAATTTCCTATTTAAAAATCTTCTGACCAAGAAGTTGTGTACGTTATTCTGCTTATATCCAATATACTGGAACTTGGTTTCATGGATCATACTAATGGAGGTAGAGCATTTATATAGATACTATAGTATAAGGAAGGAAGAAATAATTTTCATAAAATGGATGAAAACAAAATCTAAAAATAGTTGAGCAAGAAGAATTAATTCATCTTGAGGAATTAAACAAAGCCTTTTAGAATATGTCTCCCATAAAATGAACTGAATGTGTTACAATCCAATGCTTTATTTAATTAATATTTATTGAATCTCATCCATGTAAGCAATGGGAAATTGCCTAATATGAAGCAAAACAATTATAGCATCTTCCTTAATGAGAGTTACTAATTATTAATTTTGCTGTCATTTTATGACTTGACCAAAATGGAAATATGAAGGTGAAACTTGGGAGTTTTTGAGATAGTTTTTTTTTTTTTAAGAGTTCAGAGTTTCCATGAGTTATAAGTCACATTCAATGTCAGAAATTAGGGTGGTAGCAAAAAGGATATTTTAGTCAAGTTTCTTCTTTTATCAGTAAAGGCAAAACTTATGTAGACACTCCCTGGAAGATCTAGCTTTTTACTTCCTTGACCCAAACTACACAATAATTTAGGAAAATATGTATCTGGAAAAGGAGGTATTCCTATAAGGAACCTTGATCAATAATAGCTAGAGGCGGAGCACATTGTCACTCTAATGAAATCAAGGTTTGTGTAATAAGAGAATAGAACAAGAATGTTTTTATGGGTAAGCAAATAATGGGCTCTGTCACAGTTACATAGCCATCTAAATTGTGGCCTTTATAAACCTTAATTCTTGTGCAATTTAAAGGCTATTCCCTTTTCCACTGCCTCCTCAAACAACTCACTTCATAATGGATTCCATCTCTCTCCTTAATCAACAATGTTCTCTTTATATTTTCTCTTTACTCTCAGAATATAAACATAATCTTGTGTCTCCCATAATAAAAATCAATAAATCTCTCCTCATCCCAATGATTGAGTCTATCTACCTAAAAACGTTTCTCCTTTCCTCCATGGCCAAGTACTTCTAAAGTGTAATTCTTACTCACTTTTGCTCATTGACTCCCCTTTCCCTTTCTAACTCAAATCAGTCTGACCTTTGATCCCACAACTACAATTATTGCTGAAGTCAACAGTGCTCAATAGTCTTCATATTTCAAATGAAGTAAACAATTTTCTGTACTTTTGAAATCTGAGCTCTGTGTGTCATTTATTTGACTCTGTTTACCGCTCCCTCTTGCTAGGTTTTAGCTTTCCTTGGCTCTTGGGAAAATATTCCTCACTGGGTTATCTCATATCTTTCTAACCACAGCTCATTCATTTTAATGATTTATTTCTTCTGTTTGTAAACCTACTCTGTTGATGTGGGTTACCAATATGATGAAAATTCTCCCCATTACGGAACATATAGACATTCAAAGACATGTCATATATCATGTCACTATATTATAAATAAAACAAGATTGACTTTATTAAACCATTAAATTACTCCATTGATGGTTGTAAATTTTAAGTGAACATAAGAATCACCTGGAAATAAATTACCAGAAATATGAAAATCCAAGCTGATAAAGAGATACCTTATTTCATCACATAGAAAAATGCTGAAAAAATGTAACTCAGAAAGTTGTTAAATATGAATCAAGCATAAAAATGAAAGAAAGGTATCAGGAACAAACAAAACCCTCAAAACCAGACTGATAACTTCCAAGTGATTCAATTGTGGCTCATGAGTATTTCATTAATTCTTTTTTATTAAAAATTTTTTTTCCTTTATTGATATTTTAGAGAGAGAGGAAGTGAGAGAGAGAGAGAGAGAGAGAGAGAGAGAGAGAGAGAGAGAGAAACATCGATGAGAGAGAACATCAACTGGCTGCCTCCTGCATGTCCCCCACTAGGGATCAGGCCCACAACCTGGGCATGTGTCCTGATCAGGAATCGAACCGGTGACCTCTTGGTGCATGGGTCGACCCTCAACCACTGAGCCACACCAGCCGGACTATTTCATTAATTCTTGAGGACTAAAATCTAACACTATGGTATAGAAAGATGTGGAAAGCTTAAAGAGCATCACTTGGGTAAAGCTCAGATCCTTGAACTACTGCCCTAGCCATTAAAACAAAACACACAAAAATCTTGTGCTCTTTCCCTTCAACGAAGCCAGCCTCTCCAGCAGAGATGCAGATCTTTGTGAAGACTCTGTTGGCAGGACTATCACTCTCGAGGTGGAGCCCAGTGGCACCATTGAGAATGTCAGAGCTAAAATCCAAGACAAGGAGGGCATCCACCTGACCAGAGCATCTGCTGTTTTCAGGCAAACAGCTGGAGGATGGCCACACTCCCTCAGACGACAATATTCAGAAAGAGTGCACCCTGCCCTTGGTGCCTCGTCTGCAGGGTGGCATTATCGAGCCCTCCCTCTTTCCCTCTGCCAGCTCACACAGAAGTACAACTGGGACAAGATGATCTGCCACAAGTGTTACTCCCCCCTGCACCCCTCATTGTCAACTGCAGCAAGAAGTGTGGGCATACCAACAACCTGTGTCCCAAGAAAAAGGTAAACAAGGCCCCTCCACCACCTCTCGGGCCCACAGGGTGGCCTTCTGCCTGAACCCCATAGCCCTGGGACCTCAAAAACATTTCCCTTTCGTTGACTGGAGCAGTACAAAAAAAATTCGTGATAGTCTTGGAGAAATGCTAAAAACAAACAAACAAACACAACAACAACAAAATTTGTTACATATCTATGAAAAAAAAAGAAAAATCACCATAAGAAATAGACTTTCTAAGTCTATTACATGCTCAAGTATGGAGTCTCAATATAAACTATACACCTGATAATAGAAACACATTCTAATAAGTTAACGTAACACTGTGTGAGGATATAGAGAACCCAAGATCCCTGAGAGAAGCTAATATTTTCCCATCAGAATTTACACTTAACTTCGACAGAACCTGTGCGAAGCTCACAAGAAAAAATTACAAATCTCTTAAAATCAATATATTGGATAAGACAGAAAAAATGTATCCCTTCAGCTCTCCATTCATTTAATAGATATTTATCAGATGTCACTACAAGCCTGAAAGTCTTCAAAACACTATATATACAGAAGTTAATAGACATTGAAGGGATAAAGACATAAAAGAAGAAAAATAAACTACAGGGTGGGGCAAAAGTAGGCTTACAGTTGTTTGTATGGGAAATAATACAATAATTAATAAATAACAATACAGGAATAAACCCTGTGCTTCACATACTCGCAAGTGTAAACCTACTTTTGCCTCACCCTGTATAGTAAACACCACGATTGAAAGAAATAGTCAAAACTATAAAATAGCAAAATGAACAATTTACTCCCTGAAATTAAAAACTTAATGGACATGCATTCACTTCAGAAATATACATACTAAAATTGGAACAATATAGAAATAATTAGCCTATTTTCACAAGTGACATTCAATTCATGAATATTTCTATATAAATTTTATTACCAATACCTAAATCTGAGAAAGATATCACAGGCTAATCTCACTCATACATATTGGTAAAATAATCTTCAATAATATATCATCAAACATAATTCAACTGCTAAATAAAAATATTTTATATAAACAATTTAGGAATGCAAAGATGGTTCAGCATATATTAGATATGCTATTAATATTACCATATAATTTATCCAAGGAGAAAACCCATAAGAATGTGTCTGCAGATGATGAAAAGGCCTTATGCAAAAATTTAAAGTCCATAGCTGCTAAAAATCACTTAAATAGGAATATGTAGATACAGTGAAATATCACTCATACCCACCAGAATGGCTAAAATAAAAGAGAGACAATGCCAAATTTTGGTGAAGATGTGGACTGATCAAATCTTTCCTACACTGCTGAAAAGAGTATCAATTAGCACAACTTTGGAAAACAGTACTGCAGTATCTGCTAAAGGTGAGTATTTGCATAACTTATGACCTACCAATTTCATTCTTAGACATATTACTGACCAAGATGGCCTTAATATTTTCCTCAGATTTTGTCCCAGTGTTCAACCTTGACCCTGGCCTTCCTTTCTGAGATCATTTACATTGGAAAACCTGTTATTATAAATTCTATCTCTGCACCTTTGAGATATAAACTTTAAAATAAAAAAAAAGGTTTTGCCAGTTTTATAACCCAAGACTATTTTTCTTGAGGACCTGGGAAGCATCCCTTTGAAATACAGTCAAACCTCAGTTCTTGAATGTCTTCCATCTCAAACAGTTCAGTTCTCAACCAAGTTGTTCATGGAAAAATGTCCCAGTTGTTGATCGAAACTTTGGTTCTCGACCGGATAACCCTTTCATGCTGATACATCGGTGTGACAAAAAGCATCTCTCAGGCCTCAAAGGAGGGAGTGCAGTCAGTTGACTGCTAAACGTCGAGTTAACATCTCGGGAAATTGTGCTGCGGATATTTTTGTGGTTTTTAAAATTTTCTTTGCTTTTGTTGCTGTCAAAATGGATGATTAGCACAATTTAAAAACAGAAAGAGGCCGTCAAGAGTGCTGACGTTAAGAGTGTGAAAGAAACAATGACCACCGGCAGCTGAAGGTGGAGAAAAACTGCTGTTGGTTTGGATAAACAAAACGCAGTTAGCTGGTGACAACATTTCGGAGGCAGCGGTGTGTGGAAAAGCGGAGGTTCTGCACACTGACCTCCTGGAATACATCCCTGGAATGAGTGCTGAAAGTGATTCATTTAAGGCCAGTAGCGGGTGGTTCGATAAATTTAAGGAAAAAAAGTGTTTGTTTATAGATTATACAGTACATTGGACATGTACTGTATATAAGAAAGGTTAGAACAGGGAATCATTTGGGGGTCTGGAACAAATTAATTCAATTTACATTATTTCTTTTTATATATATTTTTTATTGATTTTCAGAGAGAGAGGAAAGGAGAAGGAGAAAGAGATAGAAACATTGATGTGAGAGAGAACCACTGATCAGCCACCTCCTGCACGCCACCTACCGGGGATACAGCCTGCAACCCAGGCATGTGCCCCAACCGGGAATCAAACTGGTGACCTCCTGGTGTCGACACTCAACCACTGAGACACACCGGCTGGGCCAAGTCACATTATTTCTACTGGGGAAAACGATTCGATTTTCAAACAAATCACTTCTTAAACAGTCTTCCAGTACGAATTAAGTTCGAGAAACAAAGTTCCACTGTATATCCAACAAGGAAGACAGCACCTTTATCTTGCAGTTTCATTTGGAAGATAGAAGCCTAACCTCAGTGGGTGCCCAGCTGCTAGTTATAAAACTACCTCTTATTCAGAAGGTAAGTAATTGGGTATAGCCAGTTAGCACACAGAGGTGGCCTATAATCTCTCCACCCCAGCTTTTAATAAGTCTTCAGGCTTTTTCGGTGGAGTTGAGTTTAGATTGCATTCTGGTCTCTATTGCAATAACCTTGAATGAGGTCTTCCTCCACTTCCTTTGTCTGGTGCAATTTTTGCTTTGATATTCTCAACAGAAATGTAAACATGTACACTGCAAAAAAAAAAATAGAATGTTCATAGTGGCTATTCAAAAGTACCTCAAACAGTTGGAAACTAGCCACCTATCCATCAAAAACTGAATGAATACGTAAGTCATGGTATATTCACAATATATTTCTATTCAACAATGAGAAAAAAGAATGCACTAAAACTATAGGCAAAAATATGGATCCGTTTGTACAAATGATGTCAAGTAAAAGAAGTCAGTCCCAAAAGGGTGCATCCTGTTTGACTTCATTCATATCAATTTCAAAAACAGGTGAAGCGTCATCTATGCTTTTAGAAATCAGGCTAGTGATTATCATTAGTGGAGGCAGTGACAAGAAGCATTAAGAAGTTTCTGGCTGTAGTCAAGAGGTATTCTTGTCAGCATCAAAAAGTGCTGGTCATATTCTGTTTTTGATCAAGGTGCTGGTTATATGGGCGTGTTCAGAATGCGAAGATTTAGTAACGTTGTAAAATATGCACTTTCCTTTATGGATATTACATTTAATGTAAGTCACCCAAGGATCTTGTTCAACATATTTCAGTGTTAAAATTCTAGAGATTCTGATTTAGAAAATCTGGGATGAGGCTGGGATGGGCACATTTTAATAAGCAGGAGGTGTTGGCACACTTTGAAAATTTACTACTGTTAAGCGCTATAAGGTAGTGAAACTCTAATTACGAATTCTGTCAAAGAACCAATAAGGAAAATAAAATAGTAACATTTAAATGTGACAAAGAGAAATAAATTATTGAATAGAACTCTACCAACTCTAGCATTTTGGGTCCTTTGTTAAACAAAGAGGTATAGTTTAGTAAGCAAAGTGAAAAGTTATTTCTGTTTTGCCCTAATTAAAAAAAAAATAAAAAGCATACCATTTTGCATGATTATCCTCATCCTTCATGACTTGGAGTGGTGGCATAACTATGATCGTGGAGCAACAAGCATCGTCACCTACTTTTAGCGACTGAGTGAAGTTTGAACTGCAGGTGACATAGATCTGACCTCAAAGTCTGTCACCCCTCCGTCTCCAGGACTGGCTCAGCCATCCTGGAATCCCTTCTCTCCTTATACCCATCCTCCCTGATGTTGCAGGGACAAGGAATTTGGCCAAGTAACCTGTGAATTGAGCAAAACAAACTTCTTCTGACAGTAGCTACACTAAGCTGCCAGCTGCTCAGGGCTTACTATCCTATTAATTCATACCTGAGGGCAGAGTCTCTAGGAAACGATAGGAGTGAGGCAAATAGAGCCTTGCCCATGCTGGATCCCGGTGGGCGCATTGCCTGAGCCACACTGAGCTGCTCAGGGAAAGAAATGACTAAACAAGATCTTGTTTTATTTACATGACTCTCCAATGATAGGTAAATTACTGGAACAGTTTTACAAATACCCTCAAAATCACTAGTACATAAATTATACATGTCTGCTGACAATAAAACACCAAAAAAAAAACATAATTTCTTGCTGGGCCTACACGCTTGACTGTAGATTCATAAAGCTCTTCTTATTCCAACTCCTTTTCTGACTCTTTCCCTCCTACATTCTCCCTTACACAATATCTTGTATTTTCCCTATAATAGATGTTGAATTCACTGATTCACTAGTCTACAGTTTTCTGGTATGTCTTTTGACCCATTTTAAAACTAATGGATTTGTGTTTGCCACTTTTAAATCCTCAGCTATCTTCTCTGAATCATAGGAAATGTCCCCCCTTTTGCTGTCACTTTGGTTTTGAAAGAAGTAAATCAATACCATTCCTTAAAAAGCCCTGGCACTATTGCCGGTTAATATATTGCATTCAGTTACTTTTGCTCACTAAATGTTGTTTGATATAATACCAGAGCATCCTCTGCTGCACCAGAAAAAAAAGATGCTATTTTGAGTTGCGAACCAAGGATTGATTTCTTTTAAGATGTAATATATATTTTATGTATTGCTTCTAACCTTGTTATTTGTCAGATTTCATAGAAACCTCCATTCTCTCATTTGTGTGCGATCTAGGCCGCCTTCTGCCGAGATGAGGAGTTGCCTTTGTCTCTTCGGTTTATACTCTGGTAAATCCCACCTTCGGTCATTTAATCAAATATAGTTCTGAAAGCTTCATGCACGTGCCCTTATAGTCAGAAAGCCCATGCGGAATCTTTAACACATTTCCACCTCCCCGAGTCTATCTTTTCTCACCCACCAAATGGAAATTTTAATAATAAAGCCATTTTGTTGTATTGGCAATCAAGTGAGATGAAGCATATCAAAGTGTAAACTAAGCAATGTGGAAATGCCAGTCAATCCTGCATTCTAGAAAAGTTAAGACTGTGTCATAAGAAAGAGGGGTGATTGTCCTTTATCTACTCCCATTGTCTGTTGCTGTACACAAAGGTGGAAGATATCTCAAAAAGATCAATTTGATTAGCCACATTCTCCCTAAAGATGTCCCAAAAGAGGGCCACTTCGGGAGAAAACAGGCAATCTATGAGATCGCGCCAAGATGAATCCCCACTCTTCACCGCCAGGGGGCCACACGGGCCCTGTTTGTCAAGTCAACGTTCACTCAGATTCACCGCGAAGCCTCCACTCTCTTAAATCTACCTTATCCCCTCCTCCCTCACCTTCAGCAGATGACTTTGTCCCTCCTGTCCTGTTTTTAAGCATACAAGGACTTGATGGGAGATCTTACAATCCACCACCTTTAAGCTTGTCCACCGTGCCTTCGTTCACAGTCTCCCCTGAGACAAGAAAGCTAGTCCTCTCACTTCCTGCTACTCATGCCAGTGAACAGTTCAACAAGTTCAAATCTCCCACCTTCGGTTTCCCTGGATTGCACACCCATCTCCAGCTAAAAATGTACCTTCATCCTCCCCTTCACAGCCAAATTTCTCCACATATTCAACCCTTACTATGTCCACTTCTTAATATTATATTCATTCTTCAACCCACTGCCATCTGGCATATTCCCACTGCACCAATAGCTCTCTTTAAAACGCATGGGAACTTTTCAGTCCTTATCATCCTTAGTCTCATGACAGCTTTTGTTTTTGTTATATGCCTTCCTTCTTTAAAAAAAAAAAAAAAAAAAATATTGCCCTGCCCGTGTGGCTCAGTGGTTGAGCGTCGACCCATGCACCAAGAGGTCGCTGGTTTGATTCCCGGTCAGGGCACATGCCCAGGTTGTGGGCCTAATCCCCATTGGGGGGCATTCAGGAGGTGGCCAATCAATGTTCTCTCTCATTGATGTTTCTATCTCTCTCTCTCTCTCTCTCCCTTAAAAAAAAGAAAAAAGAAAAAAAATTATTGAGATAAAATGTATATAACATAAAATTAACTATTTCTAAATGAATGGTTCAGTGGTATTTAGTTTATTCACAATGTTTAAAGCCACCACCTCTGTCTAGCTCCAAAACCTGTCCATCACTCCAAAGCAAAGTTCCTTTCCCACTAGACAGTTTCTCCCTATTTCCACCTCCCTTCCAGGCCCTAACAATGACCAACTTGCATTTTGTCTCTATGGATTTATTTATTCTAGATATTTTATATAGCATATGGAATCATACACTATGTGGCCTTTTCTCCCTGGCTTCTTTCACTTGGTGTTTGGAGGTTCAGCCACATTGTAGTGTCATTCGTTATTATAACTGACTTATATTTCATTTCCCTTTCCTCTTGAAACACATTCTTTCGATGGTTTCTGGACCACTACACTACATTTTCCTTTGCTCTTTGCAGGCCAAACAGCATAAAATTCTGAAGGTTCACCTACGCTGTGGCATATGTCAGTACTTGATTCCTCTTTATTGGTGAATAATACATTCCATTATCTGCACACACTACACTGTATATATGCATCCCCCCAAATTTCGAGACCTGTATCTCATTTCTATCCCAGGTATTTCTTCTGAGTCCCAGACCCATACATCCAGCTGCTATTAGGTATTACCATTTGGCAATAATACATATACCTGTCATAACATATCTCAAACGCAACGTGAAAGGACTAATGTCACCATGTTTTCCCGAACAGCATGCCCCTTTCTACTCTGCATTTCTCCTCTCACTAAATGGCACTGCCATTCACTAACTTTAAAACCTAGGTATTATCCTTGCTTTATTCCCTTCTCTCCTCTGCCACATTCAAATACATTTTTATTATTATTATATTATTTTCAATTAATTTATTTTTAATTTTTCAATTACAGTTTATTTTGTATGGTGTCAGCTGTACAGCCTAGTGATTAGACAGTCATATACTTTACCAAGTGGTCCCCAGGGAGTTCCATTACTCACTCAGCACCGAACATAGTTATCGCAATTTCATCGACTATATTCCCTACACTTTGATTTACATCCCCGTGACCATCTTGTAACTACCAATGTGTACTTCTTAATCCCTTCACCTCTTTCACCCAGTTCCCCAAACTGCCTCCCCTCTGGCACCCACCAGTCTACTCTCTGTGTCTAGGAGCCTGTTTCAATTTTGTTTGTGCGTTTATTTTATTCTTTAGATTCCACATACAGTCTTTGTCTTTCCCTGAACGTATTTCACTGAGTATAATACCCCCTAGGTCGACCCATTCCGTCACAAATGGTAAGATTTCATTCTTCTGTGTGGCCGACTAATAGTCCATTGTATACGCAGGAGTGGGCAAAAGTCGGCTTATAGTCGTTCATATGGTAGAATACAAATAAATAATATAATAATTAATAAATAAATAATAATACAAGAATAAATTGTTCCACATACTCAGAAGTGTAAGTCTATTTTTGCCCACCCTTGTATGTACAATAGGTATTTTACCCACTTGTCTATTGTTGGGCACTTGGGCTGCTTCCATATCTTGGCTATTGTAAATAATGCTGCAATGAACACAGGGGTGCATAAATACATTTTTAGTTTACCTCTGAAATATCTCTTGAATCCAGTCACTTCCATCTAAACTCTTTAGCATTACACTTGTTCCAGCCACCCTTGTCCATCCTGTCTCCTATGGATTAAAACAAGTGCTTTTTAGCTAAATCCATGCCTCCAGGCAGTCTATTTTCCACATTGCATCTAGGGTAATCTTTCAATATACAAGTCTTGTATCAATCCTATGATAAAGAAATGTCTCCAATTGCCTCCCATTGCCCTCAGAATAAAGTACAAATTCCTTAAAAATGCATATTAGACCCTTTCAGAACGGATTCCCCTCATCTCTGGCCACCCATCCCTGCATTCTGCATCCCATGCATAACGATTGATTTTAGTTCTTGATCAGGTCACACCATTTCTTTTCTTTCTTTCTTTTTTTTTTTTTTAAAGGTGTTTGCATAGCTACTTTCTTTGTCTGCAACAGTCTCCTCACACAGATATCCCACCACGTTCTTCTTGTAGTTCTTACTCATGTGAAAGATCAAATCTTTTCTTTCTGTCTTCCATACAAATTTTATTCTGATCATGTTTTGGTGGTTCTGTAATCTGATCTGTTCAATCTACTTGTCAGCTGCTCTTGCCTTTATCTCAGCCTTATGGTTCCCTACTCCTGTTTGGTAGAGACCATTTGTTTTTGCATCTTCGTTGAGAATATTAAAGTACAGTTTTCTAAAACTTTCATTATATCTTAATGAAAATATTTGTGCAGATCACGTGCTTCCTTTACTTTTCCCTTTGTGTGTGTGAAGGTATATTTTCAAAATTGTGGTTGGGTTTCAATTAAGCAACTTCCCTGTGCTCTCACTGACCTTCACCCCTCCATACTTCAGGGTCCATTTATGTAGAAAGACAATACACCAACATGGAAAGGTATTTCAAAATACTCTTAAATAATGTTTGAACTTTAGAAATTTAAGTTTGAGGATTGTGATTAAAAGGGGAATGTGTTGAACACTCAATCTACTAACTAATCAAAACAAAAGAATAAGCCCAGCCTGTGTGGCTTAGTGGACTGAGTGTCAGCCCCATGGACTGAGAGGTCCCTGTTCCATTCCTGGTCAGGGAACATGGCTGGGTTGCAGGCTCAATCCCCAGTAGGAGGCAATCGATGGTTCTCTCTCACACCGATGTTTCTATCTCTCTCTCCCTTCCACTCTTTCCCTCTAAAAAAATCAATAAAAACATATTTTTAAAATTTTTAAAAGAATAACAATTGAATACAAATAATAAATAGACTTTATTACCAAAAGGAAGTCTTCTATAAACATAATTTGTATAAAGATAACATTAAGAATTTGTATCCACTCAAATTTTGAGTGTTTTAAATGTCTTTGGAGAAGGTGGTCAACCAGAGAATGCAAAGAAAAGAAAAATGTTTTCTAAAATATTTTGGAAAAATCCCCAAAGAAAGCAGAGTAAAAATACTGGCTATAAAAAAAATAAAATCAAAAGCCTTCAGCAAGTATTGGTGTCAGGGTAAAAAACAGTGAATAGATTGATAAATGATCACTCTGATTTCACTCTTTAGTTAAATGAAATAATAAAAAAATTTCATCATTTTGATGGAAAAGAAACTAGACTTTTCCTTAAGTGATCCACATTTCTGAATCACCCATATGTGACTTATAAATAAAAGTATAATGTTTTTGGCTTGCGAAACAAAGTTAATAGTGCTCTTTATCTTTTTAAAGTCTACAAAAGCACATTAACATATTCTATAATTTAACATTTGAAAATTGCCTTGTATTATGTAAGTCTCATAAAAAATGAATCCTATTAGGGTTGTACCAGGATGTAATGAGAAGAATTTTGTATCACTGGTCAAGGACCTAATTCTAGTGTTGGACTTATGACTATATAACCTTGGACAAGTTATAGCTTCTGATTTCTCTGCGCCACATTTTCTCTCCTCCGAAGTTATGAGTGGGTTGGACTAAATGATTTCTAAGATCACTTTCAGCTCAAATTCTAGAATGGAATAAAATTGAAAAGCAACTGTATTTTTCACTAAAATAATTACTTGCTACTTAGTATAATTGCTTCCTTTTAGTAAAAGGACATACTCATTATGTTCATTTTTATGTGTATAGCACTGTTTTCTATTTACACACTGTGCCTATAAAGCTGATGTTTTTTGAATAAGCATAAAAGCACTCACTCTTGCTCAGGAGCCTTAGGTGGTTAAATCCAGAGATTGCAGAATATTCTTTTGATGCTGAGATTTATCAATTTTAAACTCTTAAAAATATATCTTCTAAACTGAAATTTTTTTATTTTTGAATTCACTTAATATTTCATGCATTTATTAACTTATCAAGATATCTTGCCTAGAGGGAAATCTTAATCGTTTATTTTATCCTCGACCAAGGATATGTTTATTGATTTGAGAGAGAGAGAGAGAGAGAGAGAGAGAGAGAGAGACTGATATGAGAGAGAAATAGCAATCGGTTGCTTTTCATATGGGCCCAGACAGGGGTCCAATCTGCAACCCAGGCATGTGATCTGACTGGGAATCGAACTTGCAACATTTTGGTGCACAGAATGATGCTCAACTAACTGAGCCACTCCGACTGGGCTAAACTGATCTGGAAAGCAAAACCACATTTGGAAAGATAAGCAAATGTTATCATTTATCCTGATGTATTTTTTTTCCACAGATCTCTTGTCACAGAACATAAATTGAGAAAACATATCTTTATTAAGTCTTATTTTGTACTACGTAGAGAAAACCATTTTTTTTTAATAGATCACTTTTCACAAGTCACATGAAAGATGATACCAAATCTTACCATTCCTACAAGCCATGCACATTTGCTTCTTAAAACAAAGACAAAACAGATTGCTATCATTAACATCTATAGATTTCTTATGTGAATAAAAGGATTTTTTTAATTTTTGGAAATGTAAAATATTTAGAAAAATTAAAAATATAGTTGAATTACTTCCATTCTCAAATTTTACTTCCTTCTCCTGTCATAGGATTCTTTACATTTTTGTCATTTATTTATTCATTAATCTATATTTATTTTTTATTTTACCATATTGTCATTTTTCCATACTAAACACAATTTCTTATAATTAGCCTTTTTTGTTTGTTATTGATTTTTAACATGATTTGTTAACACATTTCATGTGAAATCTGGTCAAGGAGAAAAAATATTGGCAAATATTTTATTTGGGTTTTGGCTTTATATTATTGTCAATCCTGAGTCAACAACTTGTTTTGATAATCAAGCATAGGCTTACAATCAGTTTCTGGAGGAAAATTTTGAAATAGGTGTAGATAAGTTAGTATTATGTTTCAGATATTTACTAAATTCAAATTTGCACTTTCTACTAAAGATAATGCTTAGGACATAAACTCCTTAACAAAGTTCCAAATGATTCATGGTATTTATTAATCTAGAGGAAACATGGCTGAGCCATGGACAATGTAGGTCAATAGAACAAATGATCAATGACCCTCCAAGGTGAACTCCATCTGCTTTACCACAAAAGCTTCTTCTATGTGTACTTAAAACAGGTTTATAAGAGCTTCTGTGTATGTGCATGTGTGTATTTTTTTCTTATTCCATTTATGTAATATATCAGTGACTAATGGAAAACACTGCTTTTTATCCATGAAAGAATAAGCTGATTAAAGGAACTCACTGTCTAAAGAACTCACCAGCATTACTTTCCTCCAACCCCATGCCAATGTATGAAAAGGAGAACCAAGGTCCCAGAATCTGTCTTTCCACATTTGCTTTAGCCTTCTGCAATTGATCCTCCAGGCATGCTCAACTGGGAGCTTTTACACATGCTCTATCCTGAGCTTTCCATTATCTAGCTCAAATTTTCATCTAATTTTAGGGTCTATCTTAACATTATTCACCCGAAAAGTCTTCTTTGGCCATCTGAGACCAAGTGCAGTGATATTCCTTGTGATCCCACAGTACTTTCTTCTAACTTCCTGTAGCATTTAACAAGTGCATTACAATGTCTGATTTCCAGGTGTGAACAAGGGCCATGTCTTATTCACTATCACAACCTCAATTCATTCTGTAGTTCTTGCTGCATACTTGGTACTTAATACTCTATTGAATGAATTCTCACTAAGAAAAGTATTATGCCAACCAATTTTACATTGAGAGTAGCATCTTATCATCCATAGCTTTCCAGGTTTCTCTTGATCCTTGAAGCCAGTTTCTCTGCCAGCAGGTCAGTAATCAACAACACTGAAAGCAAGTTCCTGGAATCTCAACCTTGTTCATAACCCTGCATTCTTCAGTGACTGCTCCTTCACGTTGACTCAACTCATGTTGCAACAAAATACAGTCTTCTTGGCCCCAATGTAGTCTTCTCGTTCTTGGGTACTGACCTTGGCTTTTCTCAACCTGGATTTGCCAATGGCCACAGACTTTGCCATTTTAAAGTACTTTTCAGAAACAACACAGCATAATTCAGCTCTTGGTCTAGAACTTGGCATTGGCCGGATATCTCTTAGCTTTTATGGACAGGAATTTCACAAGATAAACATTTGGTATGGTTTTGTGTTTACGATGCAATGTGACAATGCTCTTCTAATTTTATTTGTTTACTTTTTCTTTCTGTCATACACTAAACGCTTCCCATCATACTACTTCCCCAATAACATAAGAATTAAATTATTTAATATGTTGAAGCTAACTATTTCACTTTAATCTTATTAAGTTATTAATATTTGAATAAGCAATTTTAATTTCTATGGCTAAGTGTTGGGAACAGATAATATGCATAATTTCTTAATTCAATGTTTTTGTTTTCTCATATAATGAAATGGTCATTTACAAATTTCCCACATACTTGTGGTAATTTGTGTCTTTGTTTCCTCATGTTTGTCATTAGAAATGAAAGTCATCACCCTTAGGTAGTTATGTAGGAGTCATAACAGGCTCCTCCCACCATTCCTCCCCAACTTAGTCCCTTGGAGAAAGTAAGAGATCACTTACCTCATAGCACTGCACACTAGTAAATATTAAACACACTATTTTACTTTGTCTTTGCCATACCCATTATTTCACCAGTGGTATCAAATGTGAAAGCATCTGAGCTCACATCAAATCCCAGAAAATTAGGAGGATGTTATGCACAAATATATAAAAGTCATCTGATGAAAATACATTTAATACCTTTCTTCTATAATTTAAGGAGACATATTATAATATATAATATATATGTTATTTACTTGCACATTCTATTTTATAAACCAGATGCTATAATTGTTTTTAATAATGAGTTTCAAGTACTATCTGACTTATATAATTTTGAGAAAACAACATTATGGATAGATTTTGCCATACAAATATCCAGGCTTGAGAGCAAAAGTGAATAAAGAAAAAAGCTAAGGAAAAGAGAAGTGCTCAACAGAAGATAAAAAGAAGAAAGGTAAGACTATCAAGGATCACCTGAATTTAATTGAACTAAAATCTTTGTGTAAAGTTGCTCAGGTCTGCATTTTCAGAAAATATTAAAGACAGAATATCAGTAACCAAAATATGTTTTAAAATTTCTTTCAACTGGTAATATATTTAAGTAGGATATCTGATCATCTTGCACAGACTGGTATGTCTGATCTATAGGGATTAAGAAAGCTTCTGGAAAATCATTTAAGTATGACTTCTACTGGTGTTCAGACATATATGTCATGATTTGCAAACTGTGGGGCAGTCTGGCGGAAGCTTATTTGCAAAGGAAGCTGAACAGCAGTCTAGCCTCCCAGGAGAGGATGCATCCTTAGAAAAGAAGAAATTGCCCTGCTGAATCTGAACAGGTAGATAAGAAGACATTAACTGCTGGAAAGAACTGAAACTCTGAGAAAAATGATGTTGCTATTAACTTGAATCTCTCCTCAGCCCGTAGATCATGACTTAGTTTTAGGTTGGAGTATAAGCATAATTTGAACACAATTTGATATCCTGAAGGTCAGGTCTGCTTCCGGTAGAAAGTTGTTGTGTTTGGTGAGGACTGTGGAGCAGCGGCAGAGAAAGGCGGTTCCTCCTGGGGTAGCAGGAATGTGATGGCCATTGCATACTGTTCCAAGCATTTATGTGTCCTAACTCACTTCATCTTAACCACTGCAACTTAAGATAGGCTTTTTATATCTAGATGGTACAGATAAGGAAACTGAGGCACAAATGACATTAACTCACCCTTAGAAAATGCAAGATGTGGAATTAAAATCCAGGCAGCCTACTTCTAAGGGTTACATCTTTAACTTCTACCTTCTGGCTAAATGTTAATCCCTTCCCCAAAGATTATGTCAACTTCTCTACTCTTTCCCTGAAAAGACTATTCAACTTTTGTTATTATTATTATTTTTTTTATCCTCACCGAGGACATTTTTGCTTTAATCTTCAAATAGAGCGGGAGGGAGAAAGGGAGGAAGAGAGAGAGAGAACCATTCATGTGAGAGAGACACATCAATGGGTTGCCACCCACACAACCCCAACCAGGGCTGGGGACAAACTGCAACCGAGGTACGTGCTCTTAGCGAGGACCATACCCGGGTTTCTCTGGACCACAGGCTGATGCTCTAACCACTGAGCCAAACGGGCCAGGGCTCAACTTTTGTTATTAACCAGCATCTTATTTAGAGGAGGTAATTGAGGATATTCAAAGGCTCCAAGATTCTTGACAAGGCAGATTAGGGTATTGTTCCTGATGGGAACGGTCTCTTTAAATTTCATATGGCATTTTGAACAACTTAATTGTTTTTATGAAGGACTATACAGGGAGGTAAATTTGCTTTTTCCATCCGCCCTAGTCATTTTAAGGAAAGAAGCTGCATTTTTAAACAAAGGAGCTACATTTAATGTTTCAGAGAAAGAAAAATTACCTTGCATTATTGATACAGAACTAATTCCCATACTATTAATATTTTGTGAAGTACTTTAAACCAAATGGTTTTATGGTTGGGGAAATCTCCCTTCCCCCAAATCTATAAACTTTCAGAAACAAGACAGGAATTGTAATGTTTTCTTGTAACTTATAAGTTACAGACACATATTACTGTTGGGGGAAAAGTAATTTGTTGTAATCATTTTTAATCATAGTTATTTTTAATTATCTTTGCTGCAGGTGTAAACATTAAAAATACAAACAGTGTTGCTATAGCACAGATGGTTGGTGCTTGTCACCCAGGCTGTTGGGCATCGTCTGAACACCACTGCCCCCTTTTCTCTAATGGGAAGGAAAGCAATAAAGTTGTTTCTTGGAAATGATTTTTATGTTTGAGAAAACCGGCTGTTACTAAAAATGGGAGAACCAATTTACGGACAATTTTGTCCTCTTTCTCCCCCTCAGCAGAGCTTTGACCTCCTCTCCATTTGAGAACCTCGTGCCCCTTAATGGTTCTGGTTTACCCAGTAGTCAGCCTAGACATGCCCATGTTTGGTTTCCCTCCAACTCAATCAACTAATCAAGAACATGGAATGGTTTAAAAAAAAGGCTCTTTTTAAAACTTGAATATGTGCATTGAAGTGGCAATATGAAGGGTGCAGATGGCACCAAGGTTCCAAATATCTGCTTTTATTCATATCCATACAAAAACCAAAGCAAAACTAAATAACATTCCAACATTTTAACACTAGGAGCTCTCTGGGGTCAACATGTGATGGAAGAAAACAGCTTCAATTTTTTCAGTTTCTAACACCAAAACTATTATATCTGCCACCTGGTGGCCAGCACCAAAGTGGTCGAACTCCAGTTTGAATGCCCCTCAAACAGAAGATGAATTTGCTCTGTGAGTTTAGAGCCAAAAGTCAAAGGCTATATCATAATCCAAATGTTAAATCCCTCAGATCAATGAAAGGAAAAAACTGCTCTTGGCTTAGCTTGACATTGGTCAATACATTACATTCCCTTTCATTTTTTTAAACTATTGTTCAATATTTAATGTTGTCTATACAGGCCTGCTGGAGGGCAGCCATGGCCAAAGGGGGGGGGGGGAGATTTTGATAATCAGCTTTCGACAGAAAAAAATATTCTCTACAAACATGGAATTATAACCAAAACAATAATCCAAGTTCCTAGGAAAGGAATTATACCCACAAAGATAAAAATGAGCATAAAATATTTATAAGAATATGGTCCAATGACAATCTATGTCTGCTTTGGTGGTAATTAATGGAATAATAACTATCTATACTGACCCACCAGCTCTACTACCAATCATTCTAATGATCTGGGAGGGCAGAAAAAACCTGCAAGAAAAATAACCATAATATTTTTTCCCTAACTTTTGTATTGCTATGTTTTAGGCCATTTAAGTACGAATCTATAGAAAGATACCACAGTACAGCATATAAATATTTAGGTATTCTCTTCTCACGTACAGATACATAAGTTAATGAGATTGAAAGTAATGTACTCAGAAGTTGAGGAATAAACTCTAAATTTGAAAGAAAAAAGGTTACATTATTTTAGCCCAAAAATGCTTGTTAATGATGAGTACCGAGATAATTAAAAATCAAATTTTAATTTATCACGGAGATGCCAGATGGACAGTCCCAGAGTGCACGTCTGTTTTTATCACAGAAACAAGTTACAAAGACTACTCTGCCACTTCATGGCAATTTTACATTTAATGATGAAATTGCCCTTATTAAAACCATAGTGCGTTGCTGAGAATACGCACGAGTTATAGAGCACTCTCCTCTAAGTTTGGGAGTGTGACAAAGAGTACAGTCAGGATTGAACTCCAGTTACGCTGAACATACCCTGTAATGAATAAGCTAGACGTGAACAACCTCAATCCATTATTTAAGTTAGTGTCTATTACATGAGTCAGAATTTTGAAGTCTGTACTAGAAAAGCTTATTTTAATTATATGAACAGGTAACTTAAGTATAGGTCCAGTGTCTAGATGGTGAGTCTAGCAATATTCTTTAGAAGAAAAATAAAGGGCCTGAGAAGAAATCTGTGGGCTTGCTTCTGAATCACAGTCATTTCTAAAACAACTACATATAATTCATATTTTAAAATATCTAAAAGCATCATTGAGCCGGAGATATATATATATATATTGTATATTGAATGAAAAGAAGGAATCCAGAGAGGTAGGTCAGTACTGTAGCCAGCTTTGCTTTAAAGATAAAAGTCAAAATCCAGTGTCATGAAGCTTCCAAAGCAAAGACTAGATATGGACTTCCCTTAACACTGGTATGCTCCCAGCACACGGGGACTGCAAACAGCCTGGTGGGAAGAGAGAGGGTGAATTTTCCTCACGAAAGAATACAACAAGGAAACTTTCTTGTTCTGACTTTGGAGCCAACTGGAGGAAAGAAAAATTCCCTTGAGAATGTATCACTATACACTAATCCTCACAGGAGATTCTAATACTAATTCATTCATTCTTTTGTGATTCCCCGAATCCCTTAAGCTTTGTATTTATTGCTCTTGTTTTAGGATCAATGGCACTTCTTGTACCTAATAGAAGTAAATGCAGCTCTTCATGAGAGAAACTCAGCTGTCACTCAGACCCCCCCCCACCGAAATCTCAAATATTAAAGTTCCAGAAATCATAGCTTACATTCAAAAGTTAGAACATATCCATGACAACACAGCACCATGAGTGAGATCCAGCAGAATTACAAACCGAAGCAAACACACAAAAACTTCCAAATGATCAGATATATAACAATAATTATGTTGCTATATATAGAAACAGAATAACTTCTGGTAACACTCTTTTTCTCAGTGTTTTGCTCATTCATCCTATTGCTTTCCTGAGCTCTCGGAGTCACTAGTTTGGTACTAGTGTGTTTAGCTCTCCTTGCTGTCCTTGAAGTCCATTGAAATGTTATTTTCTGATCTACTGTCCTCAGCAGGTCCCACTTTATACTTAACCCCAGTCATTTCCCTGGTCCAGAAGAACCTGAATTCCAAATAAGAAATTACTTCTTTATGGCAGGAAACTTCTCATTACAAAATTACCCACACATCATCCCTGACCCACCTTCTAGGCAAGAAGTTTCTATAGCTTTATCATTAAATATTACCCTTCGCTTTTTCAGATCTACTCACTGTAGACACTGCTTTCTCATTTTGGCTTTGACTTAACCAAACCTTAATCCAGTTTCACCATTTATTACCCATGTTTGGTTAGTCTCATGACTTTATTATTTATTTGGTGACCACTCTCATGTTTGTATCTCCTGCCTAGAAATGCTATGCCCATTGATTTGATCATCTACTGGATAGTGGATGTATAATAAGCATTTTAAATTAGACATGTCCAAACTTGAATTTCTAACTCCCTTCCAAAAACTGCTCCTCCTTGAGCCTCCTCAAAATACTTGATGGTATCTCCATCCTTCAGCGGCAGAGCCAAAAGCCTTGAGACATGCCTGACTTCTGCCTTTCATACCTCATTTTCAGGAATTTGGTAGATTCTATCTTCAGATTAAATGTAGAATATGGTTAGCTTGTTTCTCCATATTTACTGTGTAGACTGATTCTATGGAGACTGTTTGCCTCATCTGACTTTTAGTTGTCCCTTTCTCCAATAGGAAGTTCTGCTCTGGATTCAGGCTTGATGGAATTGGGTAAGAGCATGAATTTAAGAGTTCACCTACCTTGACCAATCTTCTCTTGCAATAGGAACTGCTAATGCACATGTATTTAGTGTTGTTGTTTTGTTTTTGTTTTTTTTCTTTCTGGAATTCTAATCAGAAAAACTGAAACCCTTTACCTGATTATGATATAAACTTTGTATGCCTTATCTGTCAAGTGCAGCTTCCTTGGACATCTCAGATTAAATCTGAGTTGACTATGACACATTAGGTACTACATATTGAACCACTGACTTACAAAGCAAATGTCAATTAGGTCAAGACTCTGGCCTCATGCTTCTTGGTCTAACTTCTTGAAGGCAACTTCGCCTTACTCTCAACCATTCGCACATTTGACTCTCAACCATTCGCACATTTGGCTAAGCTACTGTCACAATTCAAACCTAAATTTTGCCCGGCCGGTGTGGCTCAGTGGTTGAGCATCAACCCATGCACCAAAAGGTCGCTGGTTCAATTCCGGATCAGGGCACATGCCCAGGTTGTGGGCCCGATCCCCAGTGGGGGACATGCAGGAGGCGGCCAATTGATGTTCTCTCTCACCAATGTTTCTATCTCTCTCTCCCTCTCACTCTAAAAATGAATAAAGGAAATAAATAAATACATAAATAAATAAATAAATAAATAAATAAATAAATAAATAAATAAATAGAAACCTAAATCTTAAAGCAAGTGAAGTCCAGAGGTGGGCAGTCCAGGATTCATGCAGTGAGCAGCTCAACAATTGCCACAGAGACATGGCCTTTTTGTCTTTATCTTCCAATGTATGGATGTAGACTTCATCTTCATTCTGGAGGTCTCAGAGCTGTCAAGGGACTGCTTCTCCTCCAGATATCATGGTTACATTCCAGACATAACGAAGAAAAGGAGAACACAAAGAGCATTCCCTATATCAATAGAATGAAAGTTTTTTAGAAATATTCAGCCTACCTTTCATTGGAAGTGCACCATGTATCATCCCACCTGCCAAGAAGGCTGGATGGCAAGTATTTTTAGCTGTTACATTGGCTCTCTGAACATAATCAGGATTCTCTTGGTAACAAAAAAAAAAAACAAAGAACCATGTATAATGTGTAGACAGTTTCTGACACATCTAGTAAACAACAATGGGCCTATTTCATAACCTGAAAGAAAGGTCATACACGTTGAATGTGGAAGGCACAGACGTGGAAGTGAACACGTCATATGGAAAGCGCAAGATCACATGCCTGTGTTAAGGGTCCACAAAGATGCATTAGGCTGATGAGCGCAAGATTCAAAAGGAGAAAAGTGGAGGGCCTTATGTTTGATTCAGTAAGAAACTGGGAACCACATCATTCTGGAACAGGAAAGAGATTTAATGAAACAGTGTTTCAGGAAGATTAATTTTGTAAGCACTATGAAGAATGGATTGGCATGAAACTGAATTGAGGGAGAACAGCTAGGAGTCTGTTGAAATAATCCATGTGTGAAGTTATGAGGGCCAGGATAAAAATGGCAACTGCTGAAATGGAAACAAGTAAAAAGAAAAAAAAAAAAGTAGAGTCATTATAGGAAGCCTCAGCAGTCTCCAACTTTAAAGGGAATCCAGCTGAGAACTGGAGGTTAAACTGACTGTATGACAGCATTACCCATGCCTATAACAGTGCATATGTCGTTCTCTATTCCTACAGACCGAGGGTTTACAAATAATGAACCCCATGTCTACAATTCCAACCAATTCTCAAATAATGTCCCAGTTGCTATAATTTGTGCTCTGATGATTTCATGAAAATGGTTTTTTCTTGATTCTAATTACATTGATAGTTTCTGAAATAAATCACTGATTCTATCAACTCTCTGAAATGTGCCTTGCATTTGGCCTCTTCTTTACAAAGTGTTTCAGCTTGTACCATAGATGATAGATAAGTCTAAAAAAAAATCCAAGGTATTATATCACTCTGTCCGAAAATTATATAACAGATATTTTTTAATGTTACCAGCTATTTATATTTGAAATTGCCAACAGCATTATGCTTCTTAGGTCTGATGAAGATGACTGATTTTACCAAAATCCATGCTTTCTTCCCTTCCTGGAAACCAAACTAGACTACATTTTCCTTCAGTGTGACAATGTGACTGAGTTCTTGCTAATGGATTGTCAGTAGAATTGATCTTCAGCACTTCCAAGCCTTGTCCATATCCACTCTAGGGAAAGAATTTCAATTCCAAGTGACCTTGTGAATCACATGCCCAAGTTGTTAGGACCTCAATCAGTTTAGATCCCTGAGAATTGCACAAACTCCTTCCCCAAGGCAGACTTGTTAACAATCTTGGACCCTTATGTGAATGAAATATAAACTTCCTGTGCTTAAGACATTATATGTTTTATGGTCTGTTTGTTAGAGTAGTTGGCCTATGCTAATAGACTAGATATCAGGTTTTTCCATGAAAATGCTATTTGATAAAAGCTGTAGTTCAGTCCTTTGAGGATGACAATAATTTCAGGTTGACCATCAAATTCCAGCCAAAATTGGAAATGTTTTTTTTTTTTTAAATACTTATCTAATTTTCCATATTTTATGGCTCTTTCCTGTGACCTTGGAGCTAGGCTGCTTGTTGGTAATGAATAACATGGAAGGTCTTAGGAGCTGGATCTAGAAGGCTATTTGCAGGATCCCAAAACAACACACAAAAGATAAAGCAAGTCTCAGGAAGCAGATCTAATGAAAGATGGAAGAATAAGCTGCATAGTTCATCAGACTGAGTATGCTTAAATAGTGGATGATGGATTGGTAATGAAAGGTAAAGGAAGAAATTGGGATATCTGTGGGTCCCAAAACTGTGTGTCAAAAGAGAACCTACTAGTTATTACTTGATATCTTGTCCTCACTGCTTTTTATTATTTTGTAAATATTTTTGATATGGCATATAAAAATTGCACACATTCTAAATTACAGCTTGATAAATTCTTTCAATGTACACACACCCTCTTGTACACTTTATTCACATTCAGCCTTGGAGCCAATTACTCTTCTGACTTTTATCATTACAGATATATAAAGTCTGCAGAATGAATTATACTGTTCATGTTTCTTTTGCTCAATATTTATCAAGAAATATATATAGATAGATAGATAGATACGTCAATATTATTGAAATAGTTTTTTCATTTTATTTTTTATTCTATTCTCTGAAAATATGAAAATCCATTTATTCCAATATTGATGAATATTTGGGTTATTTCCAGTTTGTGGCTATACAAATGATGCTGCTAAGAAAATTATTGTACCATTATTTTGGTGCACATTAACATGTATCACTGTTGCGTAGAAGTAGGGTTGCTGGGTCATAAGATATTCCTATCAGCTTTAGAAAATATTGATAGTTTTACAAATTTATTTTAGCAATCATTGTGGCCACTGGTAGCATACAAGAGTACCAGTTGTTCCATATCTTTGCCAATACTTGATATATTATAAGTTTTAAAAACATTAGTGATTCTGATCATTGGCTTTGCAGAAGGTAATGGTTGAGAAGTGGTGAGAAAGAGATTCTTAAAATTATAATTGTGCCCAATCCTTTCTAAAATTGGTGATTTAAGGTTTTTTAGTTTAGGCATTCTAGTGTGTGTGGCATGGTATATCACTATGATTTTAATTTGTATTTCCCTAATGGTTTGTGATGTTGACCTTTCTATGTGCTTATTGACCACCCAAATGTGTTCATTAGTAAGCTCCTTAGTTATGTTTCTGCCTCTTATTTTCCTGGGTGTTCTTGCCCTAATACTGTCTATTTGCCATAATATGTTTATATATTCTAGATATAAATCTATTGGTAAATAGACTAATGTACATATTATTTCTGAGCTATGGTTTGTCTACACATTTCCTTGAAAATGTTTTTGATAAGTAGAAATTTTAAATTCTGATGAATATCCACATCATTTTTTCCCCCTAACATGGGCAATGTTCTTAATGAATTTTGGCTATTTTAAAATTATAAAGATATTGACATTTGTTTTATTCTAGAAGGCTAATAAGTGTAGCACTTGCATTTAGGTCTGTAGTCTAAATTAAAAAATTGTGCATAATGGTAGATGTTGAGAGTCATTAAGTTTTTCATGTGGTTATCTCATTGTTAAAGCACATTTGTTAAAAACAAACAAACAAACAAACAAAAACAGAACAACAACAACAACAAAAACTTTTTGTTTCCCTATTAAAGTAGCTTGATGCCTTTGTTTAAAACCAATTGAACATAGAAGTATGGGTCTATTTATGGACTATTTATTTGTTGCATATCTATGCTTATTGCAAACCATACTATTTTATTCATCATGGCTTAATATTGACTCTTGAATTACTATAGTGTAAGTTAGTCAATCCTATTCTTCTTTCATTAAATTTTGGGGGCTAATCTAAATCCTTTATAGTTCCATAGAAATTTAAGAATCAACTTGTCAATTTCTACCAAAAAACAGCCTGCAAGGATTTTGTTTGTAATTGTGTTAAATTTTTATATGGGCAGAATGTTGTCAATTCATCAACATGGTATATGTCTACATTTATTTAAACTGCCTTTGCTTGTTCTCAGCAATGTTTTATCATTTGTAGAAAACATATTTTTCTAATCTTTTGTTATATTTATTCTTTTTAAAAAATGTTTTTTCTTTATTAATTTTAAAGAGAGAGGAAGGGAGAGGGAGAGAAAGATAGAAACATCAATGAGAGACAACATCAATTGGCTGCCTCCTGCATGCCCCCCACTGGGGATCAGGCCCACAACCTGGGCATGTGCCCTGACCGGAAATCGAACCTGCAACATCTTGGTGCATGGGTCAACACTCCACCACTGAGCCACTCAGTATTAGATTTTATTCGTTTTTAAGTTGAAGTTAACTTTGTATATGGTAGAATCTACTCAAAAATATTCCTTGTGTCCGATGATGCCGATTTCCAATCATTAGGCTCTGGTATTCTCTATATGTGCATTTATTCTAAGATATACAACACATAACACATTAATAATGAGACTTTTGAAGATTGCATATGATTTTTTTAAAGTTACAAATTAAAAAAGATTAAAGATTATGCCTGTAACAGAATCCTTTGCTTTCCTGTGCATTAGTGAATGTTGACAGACAATTCTTTGTGGGTCTCTTGTGTTTCTGCACATCTTATAAGCAGAGAAACTGCCCTTTGCTCTGGACTATATTTCCAAATGTAATTGTACAGTGAACAGCCGTGGAAGATTGCAATAGCATCTCCCTCTAGAGCAAAGGCAAGTTTGGCTTACAGCCTTGAGGAAGAGGATTGGTGTCTCCCTCTGGAGGCATGTTCACTGTCCAGCATAGAGGACTCAGGTTCCCTGAAAATAGAGTCCCTCTCTTGAATCTCATTTGTGACTACAGGTATTACCTGGCCTTCTTCATGTTGCCCTGTGGGAATGAGAGCTCAGGGAACCAGACTAAAAATACACTAGCTTAGCTATTGATATTATGATGAGTAGTAAGGTGTCCTCTCTGAACCAGGAGAATTGTGTCTTTTGCCAGCATCCATATAACTGTGGCAGGCTAACCTGTTAGCTGGTAAGTAGGGTAAACTCTTGCCACTTCATAGTTCTTGACAGATAAAAGAAAACTTGGTCCTAAAAATACTTCTAGAAAATAACAGCAGGCACTTGACAGAGGAAGAATTTTTACAGAAGGAATAAGATAATAATCTTTTCATAGGGTTGCTTGGGTTTACATCTCTGTGATCCGGGACTAGTTATTTCAACTTACCTGGTCTGCAAGCTAACATAAAAGTGATTCATTAGTTAACATGATATTTTTTTGTATTTCAAATATATTTTTGTTTCATTCCAATTTTAGACCCAAATTTGAAGAATAAGTCTATTTATTTAAAAAGTTTCTTTAATGTGTTTTATTTTACTAAATTTAAAATAGTTTAACCAATCTACCAAAGGCTCTATATCTCATGTCCCATAAAAAAGGCAATAAAAATTTACCTATTGTTTAAGTCAGTATTGTGAATCAATATTAGAGTAAAATAATTAAATTTCGAGTTTGAAAATATAATCTCCATTTTATATTTCCCATTCCGTTTAATTTCTATGTATTTAAATTCACTATTTTTCTCTGTTGATTTTCAAATTAATTGATTGATTGATTGATAAAAATGTGTCATAACATGTTTTCTTTTCAATAGAAATATCCTGGGAAATCAGATATTCAATGGAATATAGTTGGACTATAACATAATCATAATAAAAATTAAAACTTGCACTATTCAAAATTAATTTTAACATGAAACAGAATTAAACAGTCTGATCATCTAGAATGTCAAATTGGAGAGCAACAAATGTATTTTCTCTGTTTAGATCACTAGCATATAATGTTAATGGATTTATAGTAGGCTGTGTTTGTGTACTCTCCAAATAAATTGAAGTTAGCAGCCTAGAGAAAATTTTACCCTTTTCTAAGAGGAGGGGGAAAGAAAGCTTGTTAAAATTAGAAAATTAGAGTTAAATCTCCAATACCAAGAAGAGTAGGTATTTTCAACCCACATGGAACATTTCAGCATTTCCTGAACCTTAGTTTCTATAGCATTTTTCTGTAGAATGGTCTATGCTGCTCTTCATATAACATAAGACATTAGTGAGTGTGAGAGAAACCTTAGAAAGTGTGAATGTCACTTTTGTGGATTTCCTCACAGTCTGTCTTCGGTGCCTGCTAGTAAACCCACTTAATCAGCACCCTGATAAATGGTGCATCCACGCACGTAATTGGAATAATTGCCAAGGAGAAGAATCAGTGTAGTTCATTTCAATGACTCCAAATAATGGATAAATTGCACACAAAGTCCATTTAAATAGCACCCCTGATGTTGTCTGTAGGCCTAAAACAGGTGTGAATTGGTATTTACCAGCACAAACTTCCCACTGGGTGACCTTTTCTTGGCATCACGCTGCTTTCCTGTTCTACCACAGCTGCTAAATTAGGTTATCTTACTTCGGATGCAAAAGTTCAAGTTCTTGAAGCTCTGATTCCTCTGCAGAGTCGTCACATGAGCAAAACATCAATAATAAAAGCAAGGAGTAGGTATTTTGGAAAAAAAGTAATTAAGTCATTAGATGGTAAGAGAGAAATAAAATGCAGTCAACATCTTTTTAAAAAAAGCTCAAAACACTACAATATCAGAATAATTATCTGGCTTCAAATAAGAAAAGCACACCAGAGCCCTTACATCTCAGTGTATACATCTCCTGGAAACTGTATGAGAAGCTTGGAACTGTTTCTCAGAACAGAAGATAGGGGGCACAATATCTCTTCTGATTTGTGGTATCTGTATTGTTGCACATATGGGTGTGACCTTTTGCAAATCAATATGAGTGGTTAATTAACACATTTATCTTTTATTTCAGAATCCGTGCTAATTAAGCACCTTCTATTATTTTTTTCAGTTTCTTTTCAAACTAAGTCCATATGCAAAGTGTCTCTGTCTTCCTACATGCTTGTTTATTTATCTTGCAAACCTGTTTGCTGAAATCCTTTCACAAAAGCTGTTGAGACTGGAGATCTAAGAGTAGGAGTGAGGAGAATTAGGACTAATTTCCCCCAGAGTTCCAGATGCACTTTCTCACCATAAACATTGGCACCCTTCAAAGTAATGGGCTTCCTGAACGTGAGAAGGGAAGGGTAGGTGTCATGCTAGATATAATTTTATGCAAAGTCCTCATTTTAGAAATGAGTTTTAAACATATTTTTTTCCTTTTATTGATTTTTAGAGAGAGAGGAGGTAAGAGGAAGAGAGAGATAGAAACATCGATGAGAGAGAACATTGACTGGCTGCCTCCTGCATGCCCCCCACTGGGAGTCAGGCCCACAACCTGGGCATGTGTCCTGACCGGGAATCGAACCTGTGGACCTCTCGGTGCATGGGTTGACGCTCAACCACTGAGACACACTGGCCAGATGAGATGAGGGTTTTAAATCATAGAGAGATTTAGGTTTGTTTCAATCCTCTCAGCTGGTTAATGGTAGAGTCAGGCTTCTCTGGTTCTTTTCCAAGAACCTTTGCATTCTACTCTAACACAGTAAGAAAGGAGCTGTTTTGTCACACGTGAAGCAGATAATGTACATTGAAGAGAACTGTTTCTACATGCTTTTGCAATCTAAGCTCATTTTCATACAATCATTTTCTCATCCATTTAATACATTCTCTCAGAGCAGACTGATGCAGCCACTGTGGAAAATAGTATGGAGTTTCCTAAAACAATTGAAAATGGAACTGCCTTTTGATCCAGCAATCCCACTCCTGGAAATATGTTCAAAGTATTCCAAATCATCAATCAGAAAGAATATATACACTCCTATGTTCATAGCAGTGTTATTTACAATAGCTAAGATCTTGAAAATGTCCAAGTGTCCATAAGTAGATAAGTGGATAAAAATCCATGGTATATTTACACAGTGGAATACTACGCAGCTGTAAAAAAGAAGGAACTTTTACCCTTTGTGACAGCATGGAGAGACCCAGAGAGTGTTATGCTAAGTGAAATAAGCCAGTCAGAGAAAAACAAATAGCAATTTATCTCACTACTATGTGGAATCTAATGAACAAAATAAGCTGATGAACAAACTGGAAACAAAAGCACAGATACATGGAACAGACTGGCTGGTGCCCGAGGGGATGGGGTTGGGTGACTGAATAAAGAAGGTGAAGGGATTAGCTAAAGAACATATATGCGTACCCCATGGACACCAACAATAGTGTGGTGAAGGCCAAGGGAGGGGGTGGTAGAGTTGGGCAAAGGGGGTGGGGAAAGGGAGACACCTGCAATAATGTCAACATTAAAATTTTTATATATGTTTTATTGATTTTTTTAGAGAGAGGAGGGAAAGAGAGATAGAAACATCGATGTGAGAGAAAATCGATTGGCTGCCTCCTGCACACTCCCTACTGGGGATGGAGCCCACAACCTGAGCATGTGCTCTGAGGGGGAATCAAATCAGGACCTCTCAGTCCATGGGACAATGCTCAATCCACTGAGTCATACCAGCCGGCAACATTAAATTTTTTTAATAAAAAAAAATGTACAAATGTATTGATTTAAAAACAATAATACTGCATTTTTTCAGTAAATATATGAGTTCATGTTGTATTTCAGGCACAGTGATGGGCCCCAGAGATTCTAAGAATTGTTATGTCCCTGTTTTCAGGGATTTCACAGCAGAGTGAGTAATTACTTCTAGTATATGGGGAACAATACATTTATTTACCACTCTTCATGACTCGGCTATATAACAGGCATTGTTCACGGGCTTTGTATAACATCTCATGTAACTGTCACTACAACTTTAGGAAATAGGTATTATTGGTTACATTACACAGATGAGAAAAAAATGAGATTCAAACCTGCTCAGCCAATAAGTGGCTGAGGCAAATTTTTCCTCTGTTAACTCAGTCCAAACTCCCTTTCTTTCCCATGCCATCATTTATCCTCTGGAAAGCTAACCTTGCTCATTCAGGAGTGGGAAGGGCCTTCCCTAAGGGTGCTCCTATGGTTTAGCTCAGGACACAGAGCTGAATGCAAAAGGAATGGAGGCCTTCCCTTCTGCTTTAATTAATAAACTAAATGTGAGCCCTGGTCAGTTAATTAGTTGGTTGGGCGTCATCCTGTGCATTGAAAGGTTGTCATTTGGATTCCTGGTCAGGGCACATGGCCGGCAGGTGGCATGCAAGAGGTGGCCGATTGATGTGTCGGTTCTCGTATTGATATTTCTCTCTCCCTCTCCCTCCTCTCTCTCTAAAAATCAGTTGAAAAAATCTTTAAAAATAAATAAACTAAGCTAGAGTATGATCTCCTCTCAAACTGTTCCTTTGTTTAGCCTTTCATGTGGATATGATGGTCATATTTTGAAGGGGTAGAGACTTAAATAGACCATACAACATCACCATCACTATTACTGAAGATAAACTTTATGCAGGTGAACAGCAAAGGCAACAGTGCAGAAGAAATGGACCAACCATGATCAGCATGTAGACCTGAACAGAAAGAGTGCACAGGTGTTTGTACATGACCCAGTTACATGGATGTGAACATCAGATAACTTGGGGCAGCAATTCACAGTCTCAAGAAGCCACTGCCTGTCACCCAGAATACAGAGCAGGGTGCAGGGCTCTGGGGTAAGAAACTGAGAATCAGGGCCCAGTCAGCAACTTCCGATCAATGCTCTGAATGTAAACATGAAAACAGTATTGCAGTTTTTAATCGTACAATCTACTGAACTAAACAAATATTTAATGAGTATTACGTTACACATGCCATCCCCAGCTCTAAATTTATAACCATAGAACACATCCCAAGAAATTACATTTTTGTTGTATTTTGTTTCGTTAATCCTCACTGGAAGAACTTTTTCCATTAATTTTTTTTTTTTTTTAGATAGAATGGTAGGGAGGAAGGGGGAGAAAGAGAGAGAAACATCGATGTGAAAGAGACACATCGATTGGTTGCCTCCTGCACAACCCCAACCAGTGCCAGGATGGAACCTGCAACCCAGGTACATGCCTTTGGCTGGGAATCGAATCCGAGAATTTTTGGTTCTCTGGCTGATGCTCTAACTGCTGAGCCAAACCGACCAGGGCAAGAAATTACATTTCAATTTATCTACTTTAAATATTGACACAAAAGTATGCTGTATTGCCCTACAACATTTCAATTCTGATCTCTTAATTGTGTATTACAATTTTGCTTCACAAAAATAAATAGTCTTTAAAAATTGCAGCAATCATTAAAATGTTATTCGGATGAAAGGGAATTTTCTTGAAAAATATCTAATGCAACAATATCATTTTTGAACAGATGGTAAATCTTAACTTTTATTTTTGCAATGCACATGTTGTTAACACTTGACCTGGTATGTTCCTTTTGGATAATGATCGTAACATGATAAAGTGAAGAAAAAACAACTAGAACTGTTATCCTGTTAGCAACTAAAATTAATTTGATATAGCAAAGCATGGCTAAATAATCTGGCAAAACATGAGGCATTTTGTATATCTATTTTAGGAACATAAACTAGCCTTTACAAAGGACAGTGACAAGCAGGTATGTTGCAAATTTCAGATTAATTAAATTGCTGTTTAACAAGCCCTATTAGAATGCAAGCGTTTTTCATGATTGCTGTCACAAGCTGGGTTTCAGTTTTGTTTGCCGGGTTTCCTATTTATTTAAGTCATTCTGTTCCCCCACCCCCAGCCCCCATTCCATTGCATTGACATGAACCCAAGCACAGTAACATTAGCCTAATGCATGAGAACAATGAGGTGAAGGAAAAAAGACTGGAGAAGTAAGTCTAATTACTCTAGTTTCATAGAATAAGCTTTTAAGGCTAAGTTCAGACTACGGCAATTACCCACCTAATTGCTAGTTTGAAGCTAGTTTGAAAGGATGTTTTCAGCAATGTGAGGGGAAAACATGCAAATTTAGTGGATTGGTTTGATCCCAATTGCCCTTTTTATTAAAGAAAAACCCCATGAAGTATTGAGATGACATTCCTTGAGCATACTTCTAATGTACCACAAAGCCTTTCCTGATAGACTGCAAGGCAGTGCGGAGTCGCATGGAAATCCACGTACTAACCTTCCTCTCAGAACTGATCAGTGAGCAGAAAGAATGTCTCTAAAAATACACAGCCTGCATTTGTAGAGACAAATCTGGCCATATAAAATCTAATGAATGTTCTGTTAAAATTTGATACCACTTTTTTATTCTTTTGTTTAAGAGTGTTCTAAAAAATTATGTCCTAATACAGCCTGTTGGTTTTATAACCCAAGTCCCTTATATGGCAAGACCTATGTATCTGAGTTAGAACTGACTGAAAAAACATCCAGTGGGACATAGTTCTGAAATAATATCTGATGGAAGTGGTGTTTCAGAGGAAGGAAGGAAGGAAGGAAGGAAGGAAGGAAGGAAGGAAGGAAGGAAGGAAGGAAGGAAGGGAGGGATGAAGGAAGGAAGGAGCAGGGAAGAAAGAGGAGGAAAAGTGGGATTAGATTAGAGGGAAAACTAATCTAACATCGTGAGTCCTGAAGACAGCAAGCCCCTCCCTCTGGCAGAGCACCCACTGCTGTGGCTTGGCATCACTTTCAGGAATTGATTGGACATGAAGACAGAGAAAGAGATATAAGGAGAATTATTCAAAACAAGTGTAGATTTAGGGCTAAAGGAATCAAATCATCTAAACCAACCTCCTCACTGTAATAAGAAGGAAACTAAACTTGAAAGAACTGGCAGAGTCACATGAAAAAGTAATAATACAGCCTCTTCTCAACTCCAGGTCTCCTGACTGCCCGACTGTCTAGTCAGAGTTTATAGATGGGAAGAAAAAAAATGGAAATTTGTCCAGGTTAGTTTATTGGATTAGGAAAAGGGCAGAAGTGGCTTTCAACTGCAGTTTATCTCTAGGGAACCTGAAGGCATCTATCAAAGCTCTGTATAACACAGGATGCTTAGGTCTAATAAGGCAACAGGCAAGACATGCCAAAGGAGAGCTATAGAAACAATGATGTGGCCCGGCTGATGTGGCTCAGTGGTTGAGCATCAACCCATGCACCAAGATGTCACCAGTTCGATTCCTGGTCAGGGCACATGCCCATGTTGTGGGCCAAATCCCCAGTGGGGGCATGCAGGAGGCGGCCAATTGATGTTCTCTCTCATTGATGTTTCTATCTCTCTCTCCCTCTTCCTTTCTCTCTAAAATCAATAAAGAAAAAAAAAAGAAAAAGAAACGATGCAAAGAATGAAAAAAGTTGAAAGATAGTGTCAGGAGGTATTTAACAGAGGAATGAGGATTTATGTTTTGGTCTAATGCTGCTGAATATTTTCTACGTTCTCAATACCAGATTACCTGGGTGCTGTGGGTGCTTTTAAAGAAGTAAAGGCAGAACGTTTAAAATATGTGATTCCATTGTATCATGTTGCTCGTCACTTTTCTTCTGATGTCTATCTGTGTGATAAAAGAATAAAAAAGAAAGAGAGATGACGATAGTAGACAGACACAATAGGGAAAGAATGTTTGGGCTCTATTTTATAAAGCCAGTATGTTCATAAAGAGTAACTTGAAAGATAATTTACTTCATTTAAGAAAAACAAGTAGGAAAACGTCTATGGTTTATAATAATTAAGAAATCATGAAAAAGGCAACAAATTGACCTTACGGTTATGCTGGAAATTTTTATTCTAATTGTACTGTTTTAAAATTTGTGATTATGCTTAACTCTTTTAAAAAATATATATGTTTTTAATGATTTTTTAGAGACAGAGGAAGGGAGAGAGAGAGAAACATCTATATGAGAGAAAAACATCAATCGGCTGCCTCCTGCATGCCCCCTACTGGGGATCGAGCCCGCAACCTGGGCATGTGCCCTGACTGGGGATTAAACCAGGACCTCTCAGTCCATGGGACGATGCTCAGTCCACTGAGCCACACCGGCCAGGCATTAACTCTTTTAAATATTAAGGAGAAAAAAAGAACTGATTTATTCTCTGTGATTCTATTGGTGATTCTTAAGGAACAGTTATCTTTTTTAGACCAAGGATGACAAATACCTGGTATAAATGTTCCGATTTCCTGTTGCTTCACCCATTGCAAACCTTACTGATTAGTCACTATATTAGAGATAGTCAATTAATTTTTTGTTAGCTTGTCATTGCTGCTTTAGACTAGTTTTCAACAAATTATTTCTCTGAAGAGTCAGGTACTAGATAATTTAGGCCATGAGATCCCTGCTACAACTACTCAAACCCACTGCTTTGATTCCAAAGCAGCCACAAACAACACATGAAAGGCAGTTCCACTCTATTTCACTAACATTTATTCACACAAACAACAACAACAACAACAAAAATAACTTGGCCCACAGACCACAGTTTGCAGACTCTGTTTCAGAGGCATTAAGTAATATTACCATCTACCTGATGACAGCAATATGTTCACTTCAATTAAAAAAACTTAGGAGGAAATTCTATTGAGCTTGAAAAAAACCAACTCTATGAGATGAGTGTAGTCTAATCAGTTTCCCCTAATCAGCAACCCCAAATGTAATGTAGTTAGTAGTAGAAATGAAAATATCTCACCCATTACAATGTTCTCACCCATAACTGGGCCACATGATAATTTGTGGACTCCAGGCACATTTACCCTGTGGGCCCGTGTGCAAATGTTATTCAAGGAGAGTCAGAAAGAGAACTCTTTCAAAGAGCTGAAAGGCAAAAGAAGTAATGAGGAATAGTCATCAAAAAGGCAAGCAATTTAGAGAAATCAAAATCACCACAGAAAGAAATGAAATAATGATTTCCCTTTCCTCTGAAATAACCCGCACCCCAAAATCAAATCAAAGCACATATCTTTCTTCTTTATTAGTATAATAAAATCATGTAATGTTTGTTTAGATCCAAGATTATGTCAGATAAACTGCAAAAATCTATGGACTATTTCTATAATTGTGTAGATAATATCTCTACATTATTTAAATACACTTGGTTCTACTTGAAATAAATTAATCATGCATTAGCTACAATATGCAAAATAAAAATAATGTAATTTTATTATATCACCTTGATTTGTTAATAAACTGCATGTAGTGGGCAGTGCACAGATCACTAACTAGGCTCAAGTAAACCCATTGCTATATACAACAAAAGAAGTAATTTAACAAAAATGAGAGTTGCTATTTTCACTGATGCCTAGCTTATACTGTAGATAGTAGAAATAGTGGTATTTCCTAATAGGTACCTTTGGAAGAGCAGCAAAAACTTAATGACCAGGCTATGGCTATTCAGATATGTAGGATACACGAAAGAAAGTCTAATACAATGGGATTGCCTAGAAAGAGTATAACAAAGAAAATTTAAATGGCCCTTCTATCAGGAAGGTTAGAGCAATGTATAGGCAAGACATGAATCAATAATTGAAAAAATTTAACAATCCAATCTAATTGACTTCAGGTTAGATTGACTAACTGTTTTTCTTTGTAGGCAGCTTATGGAGAAACAAAACACTTTTTTCATACATGTTTCCTTTCAAACCTGTTCTGGTTTGCCATAGCCTTTGTACACTTAAGAAGCTAATTTTGTATTCAGTGATCTGTTTGAAAAATAAAAAATAGATACATGAAAAAGATGAAAGATTACCTTTCTTTTCATATTTAATGGAAAATCTGTTCAATGATATAAAACAACAAAATAAAAGAAGGCATAGACTTGAAAAGGAAGAAGCATAGTTATTTATCAAAGAACATAAAGTTATTTCTATAGGAAATTAAAGAAAAGCTGAGGACATAGTTAGAACTAGTAAGAGAGTTCAGCAACATTGTAAGAGACAAAATGGAAATGAACAAATCTACAACATTATTATGCGGAAAACAATAATAAAGTAGTAAATGCAATAATTATAAAAAAATGAGTCCATCCACAGAATTAAATGATGTTATCTAGGAACAAATGTGACAAAGTTCAAGAAAACTACAAAATGTTATTCAATATTATAAATAACAGCTAAATGAATGAAAAGTTATACTATGGTATAATATTAAGAGGACTTGATATTAAGAAATATCAAATCCCACAAAATTAATGTGTACATTCATTTGAAAATATAGTAAAAATGCGACTATATGAAGCATGAAAAACTGACTGAAAATTCATATGAGTGAATATTGGGTCAGGAATAGTAAAGAACATTTTGAAAAATGAGAAAAAGGAGTGAGAAATAACCCTACTAGATATCAAAATTTATTATAATTTAAAAAAAATTAAAATAGAGACAGAGGCATGGATACATGGAAAAGACTGACAGCTGTCAGAGGGGAGGGGCTTTGGGGGACTGCATGAAACGTGAAGGGATTAAGAAAAACACACACACACACACACACACACACACACACACACACACAGACAACAATGTGGGGATAGCCAGAGGCAAAGAGGGGTTGGGGGTAGATGGAGCTAGGCAAAGGGGGAAAAAATAGGAGGTAGACAGAGCTAGGCAAAGGGGAAGAAAATGAGGATGGAAGGAGACCTTGCTTGGGATGATGGGTGCATGATGCAGTGTCCAGATGCTTTATTGAGTTTTACACTTGAAACATTGTATATTTTTTGTGAACCAATATCACCCCAATAAATTCAATAAAAAATGATATTGAGCCCTGGCCTGTTTGGCTCAATGGTTAGAGCATCAGCCCACAGACCAAAGAGTCGTGGGTTAGCTTCTGGTCAAGAGCACATAACTTGGTTGCGGTTTGGTCCTGGCACTGGTTGGGGTTGTGTGGGAGGCAGCCAGTTGATGTGTCTGTCTCACATTGATGTTTCTCTCTCTCTCCCTCCCTTCCAATCTATCTGAAGATAAATGGAAAAATATCCTCTGGTGAGGATTAAAAAAAAAAAGATATTGAGGTAAGACTAGACAGACTCAAGGAACATAATAGAGAGTCCTGAAAGATCCTTACATAAATAGATAGGAACTGGTGTGATTTAGAAGGTGACATCAAAAAGGAACAGTTAAGAATAGAAATATAAAACTCTAACCCTCAGCAAGCACATTACTAGACATGCAGTCTAGGAAAAAAATCTTACCATGTTAAAAAATATTCACTGTTTTTTGTTTGTTTTTATATTCTATATTTTTTTCTTTATTGATTTTAGAAAGAGAGGAAGGGAGAAGGAGAGAGAGAGAGATAGAAACATCAATGAGAGAGAACATCAATTGGCTGTCTCCTGCATGCTCCCCACTGGGGATTGGGCTTATGCCCTGACCGGGAATCAAACTGGTGACCTCTTGATGCATGGGTCGACGTTCAACCACTGAGCCACAACGGCTGGGCATTCACTGTTTTTTTAATAGTGAAAAAATGAAATTGACTTGTAGAAATATAAAGGAATAACAGATTAAAACAATTCAATACATATACTCAGCCAAAATGAATGAACTGGCGTTACATTCGTCCACAAAATAAAATTTGAAAACAAAATGCTTAGTAAAAAGTTAGATGCAGAACTATAGGTTATATCTATATAATTTAAAAACACGTATGTATAGTAGAAATGTGAAGCAAAGATGGCGGCTTCTGCTCAAGGAAGAGGGAGAAAAGAGAATTTTCCATTTGGGTAGTAAGATGGGGTGGAAATAGGTGTGTGATTTAATCTTGTCTGTGTGTTTCATTTTGGAAGGCAGCAAATAAGGGATGGAGGGAGAGAGGAATGAAGTAAAAGAAAATGACTTTTGTGTTAGATACAAGAGTGAACACAGTACTCTATACATGTTTGAATCATATCATTACTTAAAAAATGTTATATATAAACCCTGTTTTCATAGTGTTTACATATTAAAAATGTAGTCAAGACAATGGTGCAATGAATGAATACACATGAAAGTAAATTCAATAACCAACAAGTGTTCTAAGGATGAGATTTTATGTTGGATCACTGGAGATTGATCTAGGCTCATCCAGGAAAAAGAATGAGAAACTCACAGGCCTTTCTCTAGATTTTAAAGAAGGAAGAAGGCTTAAGTTGGTGTACAAAGAAAACGATCGCCCTATGAATATTCTGACTAAAATGTCTAGCTTGGAACAGTGATCATACATGAACTGTAAAAAATCCACTATAATAATGGACTTAATCTTCTAATTTGTAGGTTTTTATAAATAAAAGGTGTTAGAAAATATAAGTTGGATAAAATTCAAGTGTTTTCTTTTTCCCTGTAAAATGTGAGAGTTCAAATCTTATTGCCAAGTAAAAGAATATTTAAAAGTACTTGCTATTCTTATTATTTATAGTCTAGAATAAGCGAAAGAACTTGCATTATATGCAATTGGCATATATTAGTACAAAAATATGCTATACCTCAAAGGTACTATTACTATTGAGTTATTCACTTATAATTTCATATTCTGTTTACAGCATTTTTCTTTACATTGTTAGATTTCTAACATTAAAATGTTCTGAAAGAAAGGAAATAAACATCAATCCCATATTACCTATATATGTTATAAAAATGGACCTTTTCAAATAAAGATTCATTTAGCTTATCTCAGTGTGGGCACTATAAATCTTGCATTTAAGATTATTTTCTTCATGGCTAAAATTATAAGTTTTATCTCAATAAAGATTTTTAAACATATTTTATTTGTATGTTTTATCTATGTCTTAGTTTTAATGTATAAAGAAAAAGAATTTTCCCAAGATTCTGAGGGAGCTGGTTATTTTTAAGAATTATCTAAAATGTTTTTTGGTTATTAAAATTATATATTTATATAAAGCTGTGTTGGTAAATGTTTAACAACCAGCTTTCCAAAAGATATTCATACATTGATATCTATATCTGCATTGGTCAATCAATCTACCTAAATATACTCATATACGTGTTTATTTTAAATTTTACTGTTATTAAGTAATTATAAATAGCAATAAAATACATAATATTTCATCTTAAATCTCATGTAGCCAATTGATTCTCATAGAATTCTTTTATCAGTTTTTGTGAACTGTTATATCACTAACCAATCTATAGTTGCAGTTGATGAATGTTGGTTGATATTATTATTTACATTAATGAGTAAGGCAAAGTGAAATGAGGACATAAATGAAAACTTCATTTTTTGTCAATGATGGGAACAATTTATTTGCTAAATTAAATAATAGTCATAGTTCTGTAAGAATATTTCCTAAAACTTTTGAGTTGTTGATGATATAATGGCAACAGACACAACACATTTTTAAGTTTAATCTGCAATTTTTTGACACTTTCTTAAGTTTAATCATTCAATAAAACATAAACAAGTCCTGATTTATAACATTCGCCTAAGAACTTGCTCCATGTCCAGTTTAAGCTACTAACTTGACATTACTGAAAGTGGAGTTAAGAAGAGATGTGCCAGGCCATTACATAATATTCCTACCATACAGATAAAACCCATATAAACAAGTTCAAGGACATAGATAATAGCAAAATGTAGAAAAATAACTAGGAGGTAAAGAATTTTGAATATTTGTAATTACTTCAGTTTTCATGTAATTTACTTAATTATAATCTTATATAATTTAATTTTTAATTATGGTGAGGTTTAACAACCAAAATTCCTGAAAATTTATCAGTAGGCTCTTGCTAGCTGGTATTAGTTAGCTCCTCTATGTGTATAGACACAAACACACACATGTAACATTGGGCTAATGTAATAAAATGGTGAGTATTTATTGCTTCAATTTATCTAGCATTATTACATAAAATATCATATTTTACTACTATCTTAATATTTTTGCAAACTAGATTTTCAATGACAGGCAGATTAATACATAAGAAAATATTAATAATAGTTATATTCAGGTTAATGTGTACAAGTTAGAGGGTATAGACTTTATTTTATTAGGAACCAGAAGTTTGGTTATCCTTAAGTTGTTCTCAAACATTGCTTATCCCCCATGCAATCGACTTAAACCTTAGGCATAAAAGAATTACCCCCCCGGTAAGGTAAGTTTTCCTACAGAAATACGTCTTGTGTCTGAAGTTTAAAACTGCCCAGTTGAACTAAATATTCTATGAACTATTAACTATACATTATGATAAAAGAGCGACAGTCATTAAGGTCATTGCACTTGAGGCTTCCATTTTAACTTCCTTGGGGTTCAAGGCAGATAAAAATCTTTTGTTTCACCGACTTTCTTCCTCAGCCCAGAGGCAACGTAAGGGAGGATAAGAAAGAAAACTTATTCTCCCTCGATTTTTGAAAACTTTAAAATCTAATGATAGAAAAGGGCTGCAGTTTGAAAGATGAAAGGTCAAAGTAGCCTACCAGATACACAGCGAATATATAACTTCTTATGGGAATCTCCGAGGCGTGAGATTATTCTGAGATTTCAATCTCATGGTTAAATAGTAATATATCAGAAAGACGGAGAAAATAGTTGCTTTATAAAATGTTCAGGAGCCAGTCATTTAAGTCTCACTAAATGTCAGTAGCTTTATTCACAGGCCTTAAACTTAGGAATCTTGAGATATGAGTATTTAAGAAAACATCTTTCAAAAATAAACAAACTTCCCTTTAAGATGAACTTGGAATGAAACATTAAGTAATTTTCATAAAGCAATCATTTGTGTATTTCTAACCCCTGAATGAATCTATACAGAAACACATTGATGGTCAGATTCATGCATCTGCCACCAAAGAGTTACTTTATAAAGTCCTTGGGGACATAAAAAAAATATTTATTAGAAGTTCTGAAAAGTTGAACCACAGCCTCAAGTTTCTTAGGCCTTAGGCACCAATCACCAATAAGATGCTATCATCACCATCTGTATCAGATGTATCTGGTGCTCTGGCCCACATCTTGGCCTCACTTCTTATTTCAGCCAAGTCAGGACACTCTTGCGTAGGTTTTAACTTACTTTTTTTTTTTCTTACTAATAATGTCTTGCCTCAACTGTTGGCATCTTAGCTTTCTGCATCCAACTCTTTACCCACATATGAGTACCTTAGAAGTGTGGGGAATTGATGAGATAACTCTCAACCAATGGTAAACGCAAATTGAATAATAATTTCTTCATCCTGTCTTGGATGGACAATTCTAAAAGACATTCCATACTCTTAGCATGATTTCAGGACCCAATTGCCCATACTTTATCACCTTGATGAAGCTTTTCTCCCCTTTCTCTTTTCTGACATCCACCCCAGCTCTTTGGATTCACCTTCCAAATACCACTTGAAATAAATCAGATTTGCTTTCAGGGGAACTTAAGCTAAAACACAATCAAATCATCACATGGGCATTTGTTACACCAGGTTTATAGCTAAGACAATTTATTTTTTTCCATACCCGTGGGTCATAAAAATACTCCTTATTTTATTACTATGTACCATTTCTCTTTGTTTATTAACTGGGTAGACACTGCCTGTCAGCATGCTGTTTCAAATCTGCCCATTCCTCCATACGTGCTGGTCTCTTAGCCTGCCTTATTAAAGGTACACGTCCTCTTGCACAGCTTTGCTGACTACTCTCCCTATCAAAGTTTTCCAAGTCTGTGTGCCCGGCCCTAGAAACCTTCTTTGTGTAGGACAGAATCTAGATAAAGTGGTAGAGTAATAGGAGAGAGAACTAGACCATTGGTACATTCATAAGTACATTTTTATAGTTACTTTCTAAAGGCAATGCCTTTTTTTTGTCAAACATAAAGGAACAATCCTAGTGGTAGCAATATTATAAATTTTGTAAAATATACTCATTCATTTGCTCTGGAGACTAAAATGACCCCACAGGCCAAATTGAGAAATAATATAACTATAGAAAACCACCAAAATGTTTTTTAGTTGGTAAGTCATTTGCTTTTCTATAGAAACACTTGCAGAATTAATTTTTAATGGCTTAGAAATATGTTCTCTTTCACTGATGCTTTCTTACATATATGTGTTCTTTTATTGAGAAAATACTATACATATCCCTACAATCTACTAAAACATTGCAATTCTTTATAATTGGTTTCTATGCTTAAGGTATTGGGTCAACTCAGCAAATATTGTGACATACCGAAAACCCAATAAAGTAGACAGAAAAATATATCTCCAATAATGTGACATATCTCTTTTGTGAATAAAGATTAAATTTCAACAGGAATTTCCAGAAAGATTCTTATTAAATAGTTATGTACAAACATATGCATATATGTGTACAGTTTAAACTTTTTAAATTTTACACAAAAGCCATTGTTTCTTACTGAAAATATATAAACTATGGTATTTGCTTTTTTCATAATCTAAAGAAATCTAAAACATTGACAATGACAACATGTTCAAAGCCAAGGGTTGTACACTGTTTGCTGTACACTCTGGCTAGAAATCTCACGTGAATACTCACAAACACACATGTAATTTACCTTCACAGTTATTTTCCAATAGGCAATAAGAGAAGAAAAATGGAACACCAAAATAAAAAAGTATGTTTATCCTTCCCTGTTTCAATAAGATAATTAAAGTATTTATGTAAAGGTAGTGAAAGAAATACAGTTTATTGTTTCAGTAACACATTAACAGAAATCATGGTGATGAAATTTACCTTGATATTTATTCTTGATATAGATAAGTAAAATAAATACTTTCTAAACATTTTTCTATGTATTCGATGTTTATATTTTGATGTTTGTGTGTGCTTTTCTTATTTATCTAAGTTAGTATTTTCTTTTTTAAAATATATTTTTACTGAATTTTTAGAGAGAGAGGAAGGGAGAGAGAGATGGAAACATCTCTGTGAGAAACATCGATTGGCTGCCTCTTGCACGCCCCCTACTGGGGATTGAGCCCACAACCTGGGCATGTGCCCTGACCAGGAATAGAACCAGGACCTCTCAGTCCAGGGAACGATGCTCAATCCACTGAGCCACACCGGCTGGCTAAGTCAGTATTTTCTTATATCGGACTGTGGTGAACACATGTTGCTAAAGGAGGCTTCATTTTATTTTTTGCTTAGATCCAAGACAAAAGTCAATTTTCCCCAAAAAAGGAGCAACCCAAAATGGATGCACTTTATGCTTCAGAGCTTTTCTGACAACTCACCCCTTCAAAGGTTTCCAAGTCTGTGTCCCTGGCCCTAGCAAGCTTCTTTGTGTAGTTAGTGTAGAATCTAGATAAAGGGGCAGAGTAATGGGAGAGAACTCATTTGGTCACATGGGGAACATACTAACAGCAAAGGAAGGGATTACAAAAAAGTCAGAATAAGCAGGGACAAGTAAGAGTAAAATCAATTATTTGTTGTTGAGTAAATGTCTAAGAGTGCTAGAGACAATCAGTGCCTTTCACAGTTTATAAGTACTCATAAAAATATAAATGTTGAGAAGTTTTAGACAGATAATAAAAATTTACCTAATCTAAACAATTATCTTTCATACCAAAAGGGGATTAGTAGAGATGGGGATTGGAGTTTAGGGAAGGGAGAGAGCAACGGAATAAGAGAGAAACTCAGACTGATCAGAAATAGAGAATTAATTTTGAAATTCACCAGCAGGTCCTGTTGACTCTATTTTCATATCTGACCTCTCTAGTCCCACCTGTTTCTCTTTCCAAAAATATTGCATTAGCCTCTACCCAGTCTTGCTGATTTATCACTTGTCCTCCTATGGTCTTCTATTTTCATTATAGTCAGAGGAATCTATTTAAAATATAGATTTTCAGTTAAAGTAATAAAAAAATGCTAACTGATATGACAAATTAACCCTTTTCTATAATAAGTTATAACATACAAAATAATACAAGTTTTATGAACATTAATGTCACAGTTTAAATGGGTTTTGTATAAATAGGTGAGTGCTTCACATGGTCATTAAGAACTCCAGTTCTGCATTTCATTTGCTGCATTTCAGTCACAGGACCACATCGAAATCCAAGGGAGGCTGACTGCTGGGCAGCGTCTGACTCCACATTCTCTCAGATCTCCTGGGGAAATATTTCTGGTTCTACACACCCCTTTCTACTGCTTCTGCATGCTTGGCACCTACAACCTTTATCAGGAGACTTGGGCTGCTAAAGCTGCTTTGCCCAGAAACACAGTTGTTCAGAAGTGCCTGGGAGTGTAAATCTGCCGGGGGCTGCCCACAGCCAATGACTGACTGACTACTGCAGAAGTTTGAAAGCCCAGATCTCTTACCCTACGGTGATACAAACTCTGCCATGTGATTTACACTCCAGAACACCCATAAGGATCAGGTTGAGGTGAGTATTAGCTTTCCAACATCCCCCCCCCCCTTATCAGTTTTTTAATAAGTAATTTGTACAGGAATCCCCAGCTCCGAGGAACCCAAAGTAAGACCCTCCTCTGTGTTTACTCTGCTCCAGACTCACTCAAGCCACTGCTCTTTCTTGAACCTGCCAACATACCTCCGTGTCAGAGACAAACAAGTGCTATTCTTTCTGCCTGGAATGCTATTTTCCCACATGTCAACATGGTTCACTCCTTTGTTTCCTTCAGGTCTTTGCTCAAATATCAAGTAATCAGGAAAGTCTTCCATTACCACCCTCTATCCTCAGCCCCTCCCAGGACATACTCTTTTCTCTTTTATCATCCAATTCTTCACAGCATTCATTTTCACCTCAAGCTTGCTAATTGATTGTATTGTACACTAGGATATAGGTTCCATGGTAGAGTACCAACTTTGTCTCCAGTCCCTAGCTGCATTCTAGCACCGGTACAGTGCCTAAGTCAATAGTAGGCATTAAGCATATAACTTCAAATGAAGTGTACAAATGAATGAATGACCATGAAAAGTTAACTACATAATGTACTGTATATAATTTTTATTCTACAATTAAACTTTATGTTGCTTTTCTAGAGTCCAAAAATTCCTTAAATGGTATAAAAATATTATTGATAAATATATAGACCAGCTGTGCCTCACCTGTCTGTTACAGAATTGATTGCTATCTTCATTGTAGGCAGACAAGGTAAGCAGCACGTGTTGTAGGATATGTTTATTTTTCCTTTTAATTTTTTTTCTTTATTGATTTTTAGAGAGAGAGGAGGAAGGGAAAGGGAGACAGATAGAAACATCGATGAGAGAGAACATCAATTGGTCACTTCCTACATGCCCCCAACTGGGGATCTGGCCCACAACCTGGGCATGTGCCCTGACTGGGAATCAAACCAGCAACCTCTTGGTGCATGGGTCGACGCTCAACCACTGAGCCACACCGGCCGGGCTGTAGGATATGTTTTTAACCAAGCTTAGATGGTTCCTCTCTGGAATATGCTGTATAACAAATTATGGAATCAAAACTTCTGATAATACTAACAAACAATATAATTTGAATACATTTATTGAGGACAAAATTCATGGTTAGAGGCCTTCTCTTGGAGATTTGTGCTATTAGGGAATAAAAAACTAAGTGACATAAATAACCTTCAGAATTAAATGTGTATCCAACAAATGAAAGACAGTGAAACTTTCCCAATAGTTTTATAGGAATGAGCAAGCTTGGAAGGGAAATGAGCTATAAAGATAATGCTGAGGTGGTAAACGCCTTAATACATTAAAAGAGAAAGAGAATCAAAGCATGAAATCAGGAGTGAATTTTAAAGGTAACTTGATCAGAACATCAGGAAAGGCAGTCAGAGACAGAGGCTGCTAAAGAGAGGTCTGAAGCCAGACTACAGCACTGGATACATATTATCCTTTTCCTCTATTTTTTTTTTTGACCTGAAGAGACAGACGCCCTCTGTTGCCAGTTTGGCTGGCACTTAGGATCTTTGATAAGTGCATGAAAACTTGCAGTCAAGTTGAGTCAAGTCCTTTCTAGATGTCACATAGTGATAAGGAGTCAGGCTGTCTGTCCGTTATTATCCACAATGTGAGCACCTAAGTTTTAATCTGAACAAGGGACTTTTGACTGAAAGTGTGTCACCATATTGGCGTATCATATTGACTTTCTGATAGTGTTCTAAAGCAGTTGAGTAAGAGAGGAAATACCACTGGGCACAAATTGTGGCATCAATTCTCTGCCAGACCGATCAATTGGATATATATATTACCTCCAGCTACATTCTTAAAATCTATGGTTTTACTTTCTCTTCAGTGCACAGCTTACAGCTTAAATAATTGCAGGTTCAAATGAATTTTAAAAGAATTGAACAGGCTTTAAATTAAAAATGTGTGAACATTGTTGTTTCAGTCACTCTTAATTATTTACTAATTTAACTCAATAGATTCATCTCTCTCTCTCTCTTTCTCTCTCTCTCATTACCCTAAGGATAGATTCCACCAAGATTTTATGTTCATCCTTCAAAGGATTTGGAACTACTTTAATCAAAAAATAAGATAATAAGTATATATAGATTTTTAGATCCATTAAACTAGATCACCAAAAAGATCAGAAGTTTTGAATTTCAAATCCTCTGCCCTCAGTCTTACCTACGTCTCTCTAACAATTATAAGATTTTAAAATCCATTCATTAGATGTCAATGTTGTACAAAGAGAAAAATACATCTACTTGAAAAGTCTTCTAGCACAATCCAGAACACTAAAGACTTTTATAATGAAATCTTTGTACAAAATTGTAAAACTCTGACAGTAACCCCCAACATAATGCCACTTGCAGGAAATTCAATTTATATTAGAGAAATTCATCAAAATTATATAATACAAAGACTATTTTTTTTTGTCCTGCAGAGCTTTATTTGAGGGATCCACAGAAGGAATATCACCCCACTTCCAAAGCTTCTTGATGGACATGTATTTCTCACTATCTTGCATGACCTTAGCTACTGCCATCTCAAAGTCTTCCTGGGTGACATGGACTCACCGCCCCCGCAGGGCACACATGCCAGCTTCAGTGCACACACCCTTCACTTCAGCCCCTGATGCTCCTGGCATGAGTTCAGCAATTTTTCTCAAGTTGATGCCCAGGGTCAGGTTCATTTTTCGAGAACGATCTTCAAAATGTCCAGCCCAGCCTCCTCCTTAGGGGGTGGGAATTCTATTTTTCTATCGATGTGTCCTGGGCAAGCAAAGCTGAGTCCAGGATATCGATCCTATTAGTAGCCATGATACCCTTGATATTCTTGGTGGCCTCGAAGCCATCCAGCTGGTTGAGCAGCTCCAGCATGGTACGCTGCACTGCCCTGTCCCTCCAGAACCCCCCTCCAGTCCTGAGGAGCCCATGGAGTCGATTTCATCCATGAAGATGATAGATGGAGCATGTTCTCGTGCCATGACAACAGCTCCCTCACCATTCTTGCCCCTTCCCCGATGAATTTCTGGACCAACTCAGAACCAGAGACACGAATAAAGGTACAGTCTGTATGATGAGCCACAGACCGGGCCAAGCCCTGGGGGTCCGTACAGCAGCACCCCCTTGGGCTGCACCATGCCCAGTGCTTCAAAGAGTTCAGGGTGCTTAACAGGCATGACTTCTTGGACCTCCTTGATCTGCTTCCAGTCCACCAGTCATCTCGTAAGTTGAATCTGGCACCTTCTCCATCATCATCAGTGATACCAGTGGGTCTACCTTGTTGGGCAGGATCTTGTGCAGAGTGTAGCTGTCATTTCTTTCCTTTTTTTATTTTATTTATTTTATTATTAATTTGTTTTTGTTACAGATGTTTTTCCTTTTTTTCCCCCCATTGACACCCTCCTTCCCCTCCCCTTCTCCTCGTCCCCATCCCTGTTGTCCATGTCCATTGGTTATGCACCCATGCACATAAGCTCTGTGATTCATCTCTTTCCCCTGCCTCCCCCCCTCCTCTGAGGCCCGTCATCCCGTACTCCACCTCCATGTCTCTGGGTCAATTTCGTTGTTCAGTTTGCTCAGTTCTCCTGTGTGTTGCCAGCTTCTGTTGGTGTGGGGGTCGCTCAGCTCCCTCGCTGCTCCGCCTGGGTTCCTCCGTGGTGTGGGGGTCGCTCAGCTTCCGCAGGCACCCCTGGCTGCAGGATCTGTTTCCTTTGAGGACATGGAGGGTCCTGGAGGGCAGTATGCCGTCTCCATTCTGTAGCTTTTTAATTTCGTAGTTGCAGGGCTTCCATTCAGCTTGATTTCATGCGGTCTTTAAGTGTTAGTTATTCTGTGATTTAGTTGTAACTTTGATGTGGTTGTGGGAAGACGCGATTCCGCGTCCACCTACGCCGCCATCTTGACCGGAAGTCTCTGTAGCTGTCATTTTTTAGAGCCACCGGGCAGCTGGGTGTTGCATCATTGATGTCGATGTTCCTGTCCACTTCTACAACAAACCTGCGTTCAGGATGTACCTTAACCAACACTTTCTTTTTCTCCATGGCCCGGACTACTTGCCCCACCTAGGAGCCCTGTTCCTGCAGCAGCTGTAACTCCTCCCGCAATAGGCGAACTTTTGCATTAAGCTCATTTCTCTGTGCCTGCAGCCTCCGGAGATTTGGGTTCTTATCATTCACAGTCAGCCGGAGTTCTTCAACCTTTGAGAGAGAATCCTGGTGGAGTCCACTGCCTGCCTCCCCTCTTCCAGCTCCATCTCATATGAGTTTCAGAACCATCGAGAGACGACATGCACGGGAGAGCTTTCTACCGAGTCAGGTGCTGCACAGACCCGGGGTGTTCTTACCACAGGCGGATCCAGGAGGAAGAATGGGTTTCCTGTCTCCGGAGACTCGGGAACCGGCGTTCCCGCCTCTGCTCCCAGTGCTCCTCTCACTCCGCCTCCACCGCGTCCTCTTCTCCCGGCCCTGCCCTGGCCCCAGTACAAAAACTTTTAAAATCTATCCCATAATTTTGCTCTACACTTTAGGTATTAAGAAAAATTACTTAAGCCATCTTTCACTGGAAAAATTTAAAAAGTAAGTAGCTTCAAATTTTTTTTAACTGTTTAGTTTTGGGAGCTTCTTATATCATCATTCAAATGTATGTTGTTTAGAATGATAATACTAATGAATTACATTTACTGACTATTAATGATTTACTAAGCAATATGGTAAGCCATTAATATGCATTAATTTAATTTGCTTCCACAAAAACCCAGTAAGTAAGGAGAAGTTATTTCCATTTTACAGATCTAGAAGCATAAGACCTAAAGAGGTTAAATAAGTTTCTAGTTGATGTGGGAGACTGAGCTAGAAATATTGGATAAAATAGAGAAAAAGCTATTTATTTATTTATTTATTTATTTTCCTTTATTAGTTTTTTAGAGAGAAAGGAAGTGAGAGGGAGAGAGAGATAGAAACATCGATGAGAGAGAACATGGATTGGCCCCTTCCTGCATGCCCCCCACTGGGGATTGGGCCCACAACCTGGGCGTGTGTCCTGGCTGGGAATCAAACCGGGGGCCTCTTGGTGCATGGGCTGACGCTCAACCACTGAGACACACTGGCCGAACAAAAAAAGCTATTTAAATAAGCAACCAACCGCCAAAAAAAGTCACATCCACAATTTTCAGAAACTAAAACAGAACCCAAATCTTAATATTCAGTGACTCAAAGCAGTAACAAAATATTATAGACTGAAATGTACTTTCTCACAGTTCTAGTAGTTTATGTCTCAACCTGACACACATGCTCAGTGAAATAATCTAGTCACAAAAGACAAATGCATAACTTGATCTAACTGATGTATAAAGAATACTACACTCAAAAGCAGTGGAATACATATTTTTTCCAAGTGCACATGAAACATTTCCTAATATAGTTTATATGTCAGGCCATAAAACAAGTCTCAAACAATTAGGAAAAATTAAAACAATACAGAGTATTTTCACTGACCATAATAAAGTTAAATGAGAAATCCTTAAGATCATATCTGGAAAATCACAAATTTATGGAGTTCTACAACCCACTTCTAAATAATCCATGGTGAAAGAAAAAGTCACTCTTTAAGAAAAGAAAAATATCTTGTACTGAATGATAAAATACAACATATACAAAATTGTAGGATACAACTAAAGCAGAAATTAGGGGAAATTCGCGGCTTTAATTTGGTATTTGAAAAAATAAAAAAGTTTTGAAAATCAATATATTTCTATCAAATATTTAAAAAATAATGCCAGCTCTATACAAACTCTTCCAAATTGAAAGGGTGAGAATATTTCCCAAGTCATTCTATAAGGCCATAATTTCCCTGACTCCTAAAATCAGACAAAGACCCTGGAAAAAAGTACATACTAATGTCCCTCATGAATCAAAATGCAAAATATGCTTAATAAACTCTTAGCAAATATGTATGTATACATACATAATATATAGTAGTTTGAGGGTCACCCCATAAGTGCATAGTTGTATAGCATTCAAAAGTCAATGTGATAATTATATGATAATCTTGACAGACACAGCAAAAACATTTGGAAAAATCCAGCAGACTTTCCTCATAAAAATAAAGCTAACTTAAAATAAAGAGGAATCTTCTCAACCTAATACAGTCATTTGCCACTAAAGGACAGGATGAGTTCTGAGAAATGCATTGTTATGAGATGCTGTTGTTCGAACACTGTACAGTGCTCTTATGCAAACCTAGAGGGCATAGTCTATGACACACCTGGACTGTAGGGTACAGCCTATTGCTCCTAGGCTACAAGTCTGTACATCATGGCACTGTACTAAATTAACAAACGATAAAATGATGCAATGGGAAAATGTGGTAAACATGAAATGTATGAGATGCTCCTGGTGTAACACCTCATAGTGTTTTAGAGTAAACTTGTTCTTTTCATAAGTAAAAAGAGTATACTCTAAAATAAGATAAAAAGTGTATTATAGTAAATACAAAAACCAGTATTGTAGTCATGTATTATATTATTACCAAGTATTAAGTACCACACATAGCTGTATGTGCTATATTTTTCCATGACTGGCAGTGCAGTAGATTTATTTACACCAGCATCACCACAAACAGGTGATTAATGCATTGTGCTGATGTTAGGATGACTAGGACATCACACTGTCTGTCATACATGTGGTTCATTGTTGAGCAAAAATCACTGGGTGCAGACACAGTGGTGGACAGCCATTGTTGCACCCTCCCCGAATGATGCAAATCACTCCCCCATAAGCTAAAGCAACATCCATCAGATTTAAAGATCTGATGCCTCCACTCTTTACTTTTTAAAATTTTTTTACCCTTTTGAAAACAGCCATTAGAGACTAGGACATTCAAAAGCAACTGTATATAAAAGGTCATCTAAGAAAAACAAAAAACAAAAACTACAGCTAACAACATACTTTATGGTGAAATACTAAATGCTATTCCCCTAAGATCAAGAATGAAGAAAAAATGTCCACTTCAAGCATTTGTATCCAACTTGATTGTCAAAAACTGTGAAAGGTCCTAGATTTTACTATACTTGAAATCTCACAAGCTTCCACAATTTTATGAATGACTGCAGTAGACATAAGACTTCTGGGTCTGAGACAAAGACCTTTATTTCTCAAAGTACACACAGAATGAGCTTCTTATTCTTGTCAATTTCTCATGCCCCCCAACCCATGCAGCCACATGAGGTAGCTCAGGTGAATGCTTCACATGAAATTAATTTGCATTACAATAAGGAACCCTAAGATGAGGAATTTCTAGTATTTTTCAAGGAGATACAAGTAAACCTGAAAAATACTTGTTCAAGGGAGAGATAATCTCCATTGTATTGCACTGCTACTGGAGTAAGAAGAGCTGCTCTTTGCTCTGGAGTGAGACACTGTCTATATCTTCCAAAGCTATTCATTTACACACATCGTTGAAAAGAACAAAAGCTATCAGTGCCTCTGCACGCAAAATGTGCAGAAACATGACAGACATGTGGAGAATTGTCTATCAATAATTCAGCCATCAATTCTACATCATCTTAGCTTCTGAAAAATTTCCCCAGACAGACAGATGATGGGCCACAGCTGTTTAATTAGTATATGTGTTTCATTTAATTAAGGCTACTTCAAACAGACTAGAAGCAGCATGATGAGGCCAACCTGGTGTACTATAGTATAATCATAACTCCTAGGGTCCTGAACCCAACCCAAGTTCCATAAAATTTCAGTGTCTACTTTAGAAAGGCAGATGGCTTTCTACTTATGTTTCTTTATTGACCTTTCCACTTGGCTTAAGGCCTTAATCCGGGCATAGCAGGATGTATTAGCAATTGCACAGATTTTGCCTTGGCCTGAAAGGAGGAAGACTGGGGAAATTCTATCATCTATAACAACGCTTGCTGGTAAGTTGAATCTGATCTATATGCCTTCCAGAATTAAGGAAGTATCATCAATCACTCTTCAACTATAGTCAGAGACAAATTTTATACTATCTTTTCCAATTCTATATGATGTTGTTCTTAAGGAAAACTCCCCCAGGGATATTCATAAATAAGGAATCTATTATTCCTTTGAGAATTCTCCCACCCGCTACCCCACCATAACCATCTCAAGTAAACAAGGCGAACCATATTTTGGGGAAATCTACACTGTCATCTGAAAGCAGCATGATCTATTGGTGGTGCTTTCTCAAACACTTGAAACTATTTTATAACCATTTTTAAGGTGCAATTACTGTGTTTTCAGGAGGCCAGTTTGTGTCTGGATGCTATGCAAGAGGCATAATCCCAGGAGCATCAGAGTGTTGTTGATGCCCCCAAGTGGTACTTATTTATATCATTTTTTGGGGGGGGCACAGATTGTGCCTCTAATGTGGCCCCCTGGCTGGCTGGTAAAACTGAAAATTCCCACTCCAGTTCAAACAGTTGGGTCTAGTCATAGTATTTGAGAGGGGTCAGTCTACTCTATGCTGTTTGTCTACCCCACCAGCCAGATGGCTTTCATCTGCCTCAAAAAATGACTGATGGTGTAGGCAAGGAAAATGTCCAAAAGTATTAGTGTTTTGCAAGGAAGTTGTAGGAGTGGGGGCCATTGCTGTTGTTGCCAAATGACTCCTTATTAAGTTTAGAAGAATGGTGATCTGATTTTAATCAGAACTTTCTGTTGGTAAGCAAACCCAGGAGTCAGTTAAATTTAAGCTTATAACCATTTTAGAGGGCTGTACAAAGTCCTTTTCTTTCATGAGGAAGGCGTCAGGATGGTTCCAAATGAGTAAGATCAGTAATGCCAGTAGCCCCTCACTAGACACCTGGTTGTTCTACCTCCACAAAACTGGTGTGTCCGTTTCAACATTTTTAATGTCACCTTTTTTTTTTCTTATCATCTCTTACTTACACCCAGAATTTTCATCCAAAAAGATCTGATGCAAGAGGAAGAACATTTTCATATAACTTATAGAAACTCATTGTGTCTCCCACTTTGGCCCACAAAAGACATTGGAGAAGGAGTCAGTGGGTAGTGTTTTCAATCATATAGTCATTATCCTTTTTATTAAGGACCAGGTCAAACCAATAAGACAACCAAGGTGGCTAAACCAGAATTAAGTTTGAAACGCCTACACCCTCTTTTGGCTGGAACGCCACCCAGAACATGCACTAATCATGTTGCCCTAGAGTTGATGTTAGGGGGTAGAAAGTTGCATCATTTTTAGGATGGATCAGAGTGGAATTCCCAATTCTGAAAATTAGTACATAAAACCGTCTACCCCTGTTGACTTGATCTTTGCAAAGCAGCAAATGAGAGATGATCCCCCCTTTTTTTTAAAAAAAAAATCCACATTCAGTGACTCAACTGCATCACTAAGGTTAAGATGTTTTTTTTTCTATTCCTGTATTCCTAGTGTGCTTTTTTTTTCTCCTTTCTATATTTAGCTCTAAAGGGGTAGAGATTCTTTGTTAAATACTTATTGCATCTTTTAAAATACTCTTATGTTTCTCCCTTTTATTTTATGATAAATCACATTTGTTGCCTTCTCAGACTTTAAAGCAAACTTACATTGCCAGAATACATATTATATATTATTTTAATATATCATTGACTTAAATTTTTAAATAATTTTTGCATGTATGGTTATGAAGGATTCTATATTTCTCTTTTCTTGGAAAATATTTGTCTAATTTTGATGAGGATAATACTAGCCTCATGAACATAGTTGAAAAGTGTTTCCTCCTCTTCTGCTTAGTAATAATTCTTCCTTAAGTATTTGAGGGAATTCACCAGTTAATCCATGTACAGTCGTCTTTGTAGGTATTTCTTTAAGTGAAAAGAATTTTTCATTTTTTAAAATGTTTTCTTTGGTCAGTTTTGGTAATTGTGTCTTTAAAGGAATTTGTTCATTTCATCTTAGCTGTTGAATTTTTTGATATAAAGTTTCTCTTAATATCTTCTTGTTTTGACTTTAATATTAGTAGAATCTGTACCAATGGCCATGTCTCTACCCTGATACTGGTAATTTATATTTTCTCTGTTACTCTTGAACAATCTACCTAGGCTCATGAATTTTATTCTTTTTTTCCCCCAAAGAACTTACTTTGGGATTTACTGGTTTCCTCTATTTTTCTATGCAATAGAGTTAGAATCTACCTCTTATCTTGATTATTTTATTTCTTCTCCTTTATTTGGACTTAAATATCTCTTCTTTTTCTGTTTTCTTAAGTAGGAGTTTCAATAATTCATTTTAAATCATTTTTCAATTTAAGGCCATTTCTTACACTTCTTTACTTATGTCTCCAAAATTTTTATATGTTGTAGTTTCATTATTATTCAGTTCATGTATTTTAAAATCATCATATTAACCCGGCCGGTGTGGCACAGTGGTTGAGCACCAACCCATGCACCAGGAGGTCGCCGGTTTGATTCCTGATCAGGGCACATGCCCAGGTTGTGGGCCAAATCCCCAGTGGGGGGCATGCAAGAGGTAGCCAACTGATGTTCTCTCTCTCTCCCTCTCCCTTCCTCTCTCTCTAAAATCAATAAAGAAAACAAATTAAAATCCTCATATTATTTCTTTTTTTAACTATAGGATTATTTAGAAGTATGTTGTTTAATTTTCCGTTATTTTGGGTTTCATGGTTACAGTATGGTTATCGATTTGTCATTTAATTTCAGTGTTTCTGGTAGTTGCCTTTAAATTATATTCTAATTTCACGGTTGCTCTCTGAAGGTTAGTCTTCTGATAAGTTCTGTCATTACTTTAAATGGAAATTGGCAGAGAGATTTTAAAAGAAAATAATTGTGTTGATAATGAAAACCAGAAGTCAAAATTTTAAGTTTTTAATCTTAAAATATTAATACAAAATTATGCATTTGTTTTTCACATTGTAAACTTCTGAACACCAATCCAAACACAGAAAATAATTCAACTTACACTGATATTTGTATGTTTCTTGAAGATACTGTAAATTTTTATGGGAAGTTTTCTAGAAATTAATAGAAAAGGCGGGGAGGATCAAAGTAGACTTGTGGTTAGACAATATTTCTTTTGTTTTATATCTTGCAAATTAAATAGTGTAATTTGAAATATAGTTTTATATAGTGCTATAGTGTAATTTGAAATATACTTAGTAGTAAATAGGAGTGACATAGATACACTATGTAAATATATTTTTCCTCTTTAAGTTGTACTTTGTTACCATTAGTAGTACACACACACACACATACACAGACCAGATCATAGAAAAAACTTATTTGATCATCGTGTCTCCAAATTCTGCAAACAAATAGAACTGGCTTAGAGTCCAAAAAAAAGAAAAGAAAAAGGGTAAGATGCTTTTGTGTTTTGTGATTGTTTGATTTTCACTGTCTTTATTCCATTACTGATTCCACAATTTAAACATTATCTCTATGAGCCAAGAAACAATTTCAGTTTCTGCCAGAGTCAAATTGTTTTTTTAAATTTCTCTGTCTTCATAAGTATAATATGATAAGTGTACCTTATTTTTAATTTTTTGGATGGTTTAAGAGCATTCCATGCTTTAGAATGTATTCTAAATAAAAATTGTTACATTCTGTTTAATTATAAAAATGGAAGACATGCCAAATTTTTCTTTACACTTAATAAAATAATTTCTAAAAATTTGTGTTACTATCATTAGCTTCTCTTTTTTTAACATAAAACATACAAAATTTTATCAATAATGATGTTTAAGTCAATGGTCTTCAACTAGGAATGATTTTGCCTTCCGTGGAACATTTGGTGATGTCTGGAGATACATATTTTGGTTGTAACAACTGGGAAGTGCAACTGGCATCTAATGGTTAGAGGCCAGAGATGCTGCTATACATCATGCAATGTACAGAAGAGCCCCCTACAGCAACCAATTAACAAATTACTGACCCAAAATGTCAGTAGTGCTGAGGTTAAGAAATACCCTGTTAGATGAATTCTGGTTACTATTATTTCCAAGATAATATAATATGATGATTCAATATTATTTTTGTGTAAAATTATTACTCCAGTTACATGTGGATTAACAAGATTATAGAAAAATTAAATTATTTTTCCAGTTTTAATCAGAAATTATTAAAGTATTGATAAAATATATTAAATGAATATGATTATGTATCATTTAAGAAGTTGAAATTTTCTTCATCAAAAGGATATAAAAACATAGAATATATGACAACTTCATTATCTGTCTTAGATAATTCATGGACGCAATACTTAAGAAGGGATTGTCACAACATTACCAAAAGGAGGTGTTCTTTAATCAACTCAGAATTTTCTATAACTAATTCACAAGTCTCTTTTGGTTGTTTTTTCTTCCTATAGCAAAAAGCATTCAGTTATGGGAGGTTGTGGTATTTCACCAACCTGTGCTCTAAAATAATACTCCAAAAAATTGAAAACTTTCTGGCTAAAGGATAGAAAATGTCAAAACAGTAAGTGGTTCATAAAATGTAAGGCACTTCCATTCTCATAATAGATTACTACACAATTACTAGAAGTTTCTAACTTTGTCTTATTTGTTAGTTTTGGAGCTCTATATTTTCACATACTTTTTTGGAATCTATAAATTTTATGTTCTGAATCCATCAGTAAGGCTCATTATAACTGTTAAGATTAACACATTTTAATTTTCATTTCCAGGACTAAATATAAAAATATTCAGTAATAGTGGACCATCATATCTGATAATTCAGGAACTTGATGATAGAATTCTGGTAAAGATACAAATTTTACTTAGAGTTTTACACTTAGAGTTTTATTTTCTTTAGCTTGGTGACCTACTTTGGATAACATAGTTGACTTGCTTAACTGCTTTCTCTGTAGAAACTTTTAAAAATTATATTGGTTTTCTACTAAATTTGAGTATATAGTGTGAAAGAATCTGAGGACATTGACATTTCAATAATTATGTAGTATACATCCTTGAAAATGTACTTTATTAATTATAGGGTTTCAGAGTCACTCAATAATAATCCATGTGACTATGAAAACAGCATCAAATGTATTACTCAGTAAATACTAATTAAAAATAATAGAGTTTGTTACATATTTTTGAAAAGCATTAATCAGCATATTTTATATTAAAATGTATTATATTCAAATATAATGGCAAGAATTAAGCCAAGGGGTTATACTCCTTATGTTGGTTTTGCTGCAGAATGATAGTGAGCATAATTTTTGCTTCAATAAATAGACAAAAAGTTTTTTTATTTTAGTATATACCTGAAATATTTTCCCAGATAATTGATCTCCAAAAATAATTTATAAATTTTGTCTTTATAGAAATTTTAATATTGTACTCTTCCACAGAAATTAACTTTAATTTTAAATTGTGTCTTGAGAGAGATGAACCCCTATATGCATATATTCTGCTTGATATGATAAATACAAATAGTATACATAACTCCCTTCCATAGTACCCAATTTGAACAAGCTATTTAAAAATTCACATGAAAAAAAAATCTGTGAAATAATAAGAGTGATGGTTTCATTTGCACTTCAGAGTGAAAGTGATGGTCCATTTGCAGAAATCTGCATGAACAAATAGGGTTTGCCACTCTTCCTGAATTAAAAGTCCCTAATAACTATAAAAAATATGGGCACTAGAGTGACTCATTTTGTAAAAACAAAAGCAAGCAATTTAGCAATCTAAACCTTTCAGTTATTCCATGTAGCAGGGAAGGTTCATGCTTAGGGAGGGCCCATCTGGCCTCTCCACAAATGGGAAGGTTTGTACATATGGGCCATAACATATGCACAGCTAGCTGAACCAACCCCTGCAACTAAATAGTAATTAGCATGGGGCAGGTTTTTTATGGCTGCTAGCACACTAGCAAGTCCTTCCTGACCTACATCCAAATGGACATATGATTACATAAAATGGGTAGTTTCTTTCTCAAGCATTTATTTGTGTGCAAAAATGTAGGATTTGTTTAACTGACGCCAACTAAAGAACTGAGACCCATATGTTACCCCATAAACTTACCGGTTAGCAATTTGTTATAAGCAAGATGCAAATATTATGGTAAGCATTCAGAACGTTTATTCAATGAACCTTATGTTGTAAATGGAAACAACAGTATGTCTGAAAATTCTGTAATCACAATTTCACCACTGGTCCCATTTTATGTGTAATTCAATGTTTCCAAAATCTATAATTTTCCATTAGAGACATCAAGGTCAGCAGAGTTTTAAATATAAATAAAGCAATAGATAATTCAATTTTAAGGGGAAACAAATGGTTAAAATCGATAACAGACTGTACAATGTTTAATTTTAAGTAGATCACAGGAGAGTTATTAGGTATGTCAGACAGAATACTCTTTTTTAAATTGAATTTATTGGGGTGACATTGAGTAATAAAATTATATAGGTTTTAGGTGTACAATTCTATAATACATCATCTGCATCTTATATGGAGTGTTTATCACCCCAAGTCAAGATTCCTTCCATCACTATTTATCCCCTCTTTACCCTTTTCTATCTCTCCCAACCCATTTCCCTCTGGTAATCACCATACTGTTGTCTGTGTCTATGAATTTTTTTGTTTTGTTTTTCTTAATCCCTTCACCTTTTTCATCCACCCCACCAATCCCCCTTCCCTCTGATACCTGTCAGTCTGTTCTCTGTATCTTTGAGTCTGTTTCCATTTTGTTTGTTAGTTTATTTTGTTCATTAGATTCCACATATAAGTGAAATCATATGGTGTTTGTCTTTCTCTGAATGGTCTATTTCACTTAGCATAATCTCCAGGTCCATCCATGCTGTCCCAAAAGATTTCTTTCTTCTGTATAGCTGAGTAGTATTCCATTGTGTAAATGTACCACAACTTTTTTATCTACTCATGGACACTTGGGATGTTTCCAAATCTTGGCTATTATAATAACGCTGCTATGAACATAGGGGTGCATATATTCTTCCAAATTATCGTTTCTGGTTTCTTCAGATATATTCTCAGAAGTGGGATCGCTGGGTCATAAGGCAGTTCCATTGTTAATTTTTTGAGGAAACTCTATAATGTTTTACAAAGTGGCTGTACCAATCTGCATTTCCACCAACAGTGCACAAGGGTTCCCTTTTCTCCACATCCTCACCAGCACTTGTTGTTTGTTGATTTATTGATGATAGCCATTCTGACAGGTGTGAGTTGATATCTTATTGTGGTTTTAATTTGCATGTCTCTGATGATTAGTGATGTTGAGCATCTTTTTGTATGTCTACTGGCCATCTGCACATTCTCTTCAAAGAACACTCTTGAATAATTGATTAAGTTTAGTTTGGATCTGAAGGGGATTTGATGAATAAGATAAAGTATAGTGGAACTTTAGACTATAGACAGGCCAGAGAACTCTAGAAACTAACATCAGTTTTAGAGATTGACAAATTTCTGTTTATCTGAAAGTAGCGAATTTAGGCAACAGTATAATAGGTGTAGTTTTACTCTAGCTCCATTCCAGGTGTAAAAATATGAAGAGATTGATGATTTTTAAAATGTTAAGAGCTTTAAGTTTTACCAACCCAAACCACAGATTTATAATAAAAAATCAGAAATTGTTTAATCCATTAAGTATTTAAACACAGAAGTCTATTGTAATTTTGAGGGTCTAAATTCTAGTTTTATTAATTGCTCCTATTGCTTATAAATAGTCAAAAAGAATAGTGCCTGGCACATACATCACTCAGTTAATAAATTTTCAATGAGTGAATAAATAAATCCTCCCCAAATTGCATGGCTGAGAATAGAAATAGATGGTTTCCCAAAAGCAAATTTTTCCCTCCCTCCCTTCTTTCCTCTCTCTTCCACTCCCTCTTTCTTTTTTATTTCCTTTTCTTCTTTTTTCTCTCTCTGCTCACTTCTTTCCTTCCCTCATTCTCTTCCTTCCTACTTTCTTCCTTATTATCATCATCTTCTCCATTATTGAAGTCTTCTAATTTCTTAGTGTTCTTATAATATTGAAACTCCTTATACTGAGTTTATGAGTATATGACTATGACAGTACCTATGGACTCGTGGGCCACTTTGTGGGTGAGTAAAGATTTTTTACTAAAAATAGTACACTAGCAATAGTGATGAGTATTATAGTAAAGTAATATTCTAGTGGTAATATTTTATTTATTTATTTATTTTTGTTACAGATGTCCTTCCTTTTCCCCCATTGACATCCTCCTCCCCACTCCTGCACCCTCTACCTTCACAGTATTGTTGTCTGTGTCCACTGGTTATGGATACATGCATATAAGTTCTTTAGTTTATCTCTTTATGCCCCCCACACCCCTTCCCTCTGAGGTTTGTCAGTCTGTTCCTTACTTTCATGTCTCTGGGTCTATTCTGTTCATCAGCTTATTTTGTTCTTTATATTCCACAAATAAGTGAGATCATGTGGTATTTGTCTTTCTCTGATTGGTTTATTTCACTTAGCATAATAATCCCCAGGTGCCTCCATGTCGTCTCAAAGGATAAGAGATCTTTCTTCCTTACAGCTGCATAGTATTCCATTGTGTATATGTACCACATATAGCTGTAATATTTTACATTATCATGAGAAATACCATTATAGTACTGAGCACTAAATCCAATGAATAATTTTTAAGTCCATATTTTATTTGGAATCCCACATATTTAGTCTCAGAAACCATACTCCGCTTGTCCTCTTCTCTGCTGCTCCTTCTCAATCTTCTTTGCAATTTCTTTTACTTCTCCCTGACCACTAAATATTACTCAGGAACTTTTTTTCTAATCCTATTTCTTATTTCCTATGACTCACCCTCCCCAGACAATTTTATTCACACCTAAGTTTCAATGACTATCTTTATAGAACAACTGTGAAATCTGTATCTACCACCAGACTTCTCTTTTATACCTTAGACTCACATATCCAACGGCTCTGTGAACATTTTTAAGTGGTGAATCATGAATTCTTCAATCTTAACCAATCTAAAACTTAATTCATCTCACCTACATTTTTGTTTTTTGCCCAACATATTCTTTCTCCTATATTCCTTATATCAGCCAATGAAATCACCACCCACTTGTCAGTTCCTGGTCAGGGCACATGCCCGGTTTCGGGATTGATCCCCAGTAGGGGGCTTGATCGATGTTTCTCTCTCCCTCTCCCTTCCTCTCTCTCAAATCAATAAAAACACTAAAATAAAAAATATATAAAAAATGCAAAATTCTGTTTGATGCCTGTAGCAGACACTGTCAGTGCTTAGATCTGTTCAAATTGCTTTTTGTGATTCTGTTTCTTTGTGTCATTTTTCAGGCTCCCTGCATGTTTATGTCCCATGACCCACAACTTCACCTCCTCTTAAGAGAACATTTTTGGGCTACTAAAGTCTTTTTGCCCAATGTGCAGAAATCCCGAGTTACATAGGAGCAACTGTGAGTTTAGCCACTGACTAATGATGCAGCAATATGATATTTTGACTAGACTTGTTTTATGCTTCTATAATATCACAAATTTCTCTTCTCTGCTAAACTCTCATTCCATGAGGGCAGAAGATACATGTGTTTTTCTCCTTCATTTTTCATTTCTGTAGGCTCAGCAATGGGCATAAAGCCTGATGCATAGTAGGTGCTTTATAAGTATCTGTTAAAAGAATGAGTTAATAATTCCTTTAACTATTGAAAGTTTTCCTGAGATACCTAAATTGGGTAGGCACAAACAAGATGGATAATAACATTCCTTGTTGGCAGGTGGGGGCATGCACACATGTGTAAACAAATATCTACATCCAGAAGATATGCATGCTATTTTATATACATATAAATGGAAAAGTTCTAGACAGATTGTTTATAAAATACCAAATGGCACTAAATATTGTGTAAATTTTAAAAGATAACACTAAATTTGAAGCACTTTAAAGTATGTGATTACATATGTCACTTCTTCCTATGTGTCTTCTGCAATCTTTCCCCAACTAAAAACAACAACAAAACCCCAATCAGATCACACCAATTTTTAATGTTTCTTATAGTTTCTTACAATTTTACCAAGCCAATGAACACAAGAGTTATCTCATGGAATCCTTGTGAGGTGTCATGCATGCAGTATATCTTATATATAAGTAGGCAGTATATCTTCTGGATACAAAGATTTGTTTACATGTGTGTGCATGCCCCCCCCCCACCTGTACAGAATTACCTGATCCTTCCAACAGGAATGTGATTATCCATATTGGTTGTGCCAACCCAATTTAGGCATCACACCAGTGCTATATCACTATATATTTGGGTAAGTAGGCTTTATGCTCAAATGTTCATTAATGGCAAAGCCGGAGTTAGAAACCATCTGTCCTGACTCCATCTCCAGAATGTTTTCGTCTTTGCCATCACTCAGTCCCTGGTCCCATTCCATACCCTGCACAGGCACAATGGATGTGGTTGTTTTATTCTCCACTTACTGCCTATACCCCCCAGCCCAGCTTCACTAAAGGCATTTCATTTTTATTTAGCTTGTGCTACTCATTTATTTTTTAAAATCAATGAAGACATTTTAATTCTATTTAATTTTTCTTTCTCTGTGTCTTATACCTTCTCTTTCTGCCCAATTGTGATGCCTTCTTCACACACTGGCACCAAAAAGCCAAAATTCAGGTAAGAGAAGTCTCCTGTATTTGCTACATGTTATCAGATATTTCGTGTTCCTATACTTGGTGCCTCTTTTGGTCTTGTTTTTTATTTTTATTTTTTTATTTTTCTGATGTTTATTTATTATGAGAAGAAACCAAAGAGGTATCAGAGTAAGAAAAGATGGGGGGCTGGGTGAGGAGAAAAAGTAAGGATATTTTCTACCACATTATCATGTCATTATAAGGCTTCTGACGTTATCATACTTAGCACATCCTGACCCCTGTATGCAATTGAACAGTCCTTGTTGATTGTGACTCTGAGGTGTCTCTCAAGTCCACCCTTATCCTTCCACTTCAGCTATCTAAACCCTAATTCAGTCTTCCCCCAATTAGCTCCTGTCAACTTGTACCCACTGTTACCCATCAGTGTATGTACCACATTGTAGACAAAATGACTTTCAAGCCTCATGCTAAAAACCCTGTAGGAAATAATAATAACAATCGTCATAACCATTGTTAAAATATGTTAAGCGTTTCATATGTGCTGGCACTTTTTATTTTATTTTTTTGATTATTTTTTAGGATATGTTTTTATTGATTTTTTAGAGAGAGAGGAAGGGAGAGAGAGATAGAAACATCAATGTGAGAGAGAAACATTGATCGGCTACCTCCTGCACACCCCCTGCTGGGGATCGAGCCTACAACCCAGGCATGTTCCCTGACCGGGAATCAAACTGGGACCTCTCAGTCCATGGGACAACGCTCAGTCCACTGAGCCACACTGGCTGGGCTATACTGGCACTTTTTAAACTTTTAAAAAAATTGAGCTCTTATGTGTAAGAAATCAAGTTTATTTATTTATTTGTTTGTTTGTGTTTGCATGCCCTGAGAGGCAAGTCAATCTTGTGAAAATAGCTCATACTGTTTTCTGTGTCTTGGTGGGAAAATGTGTGTGTACACATGCACTACACACACACACATGTCAATGTATTCCAGGTGTTATACTTGATTAAAGATGAACCGTGATTGTGGGCTATATATTCTTGGCGCCTCAAGAAATGATTTTCTGAGTTGACTTATAAAATGTTTGTTATAATTTTATATTACAACCTATTACTTGGAAAATCCTGCACTGTTGTGCGCCTCTAGTATGTTTGTTATCTTTTTTTTTTTTTTTTTTTTTTGGTATCTAGAACAAAAAGTACAAAGTACCACCTTCTCTTATCAATCTCAGGTTGGCTTTCTTTTTTTTTTTTTTTTGAGTTTTAATTTTTTTTACTACCACACTCAATTTTAATTTAACTAAACAAACAACTTTTCACCTCTCGTACATATTTTTCAAAAAGCATAATATTAGATTTTAACAGAAAACTACTATTCATCAACTGTATAAGATGTCTTTCAGAGTTTTATCTCTGTAGTCATAAATTCTTTCTAACAGATTTAACATCTCAGAAACTTTCGTGAAAGTATATTCATTATTTTTAACATTGCTTCTTCGTTTCATACCAAACTTATGTTTATCACATGATTGCTCACCCAATTACACAACAAAATAAAAGCATCATCAAATAGTTTAATAGGAATATAGGAAAGTCTAGCTTGGTTCATCAAATGATGCAGAAAATAATGTGACAAAAAAATTCTGATTGCGTGTAAGATATTATTTGTACTATAATCTGTATCACCACTTTAGGAAAAAAGGAAAGCACAGAGCTTTGAGAATGTAAAAAAATATGTAAGTGTATGGGCATAGTAAGATTACCAAGTTTTAAAAATAGTACAATAACAATACAATATAAAATAGTTATGCCTAAATATTTAATTGTGACAGATTCTAAGTCCTGTGAGGGGAAGACCACACCTTGTTCAAATAGGTGTTAATGATTATCACCTTGCATAACCCAGTGTTCTTGTGATTTTCCACATTATTTTAAATAAATATTTATCAGGTAATGATAATAAACAATTATTCTAAGGTCATCATCTTCCCTTAAACAACAGAAAAGAGTAAAAATGAATAATACATCTTTGTGTGTGCGTCAGTGCATATATATGTATTATAACATTTCTGTCAACTTTCTAAGCTACTTTTTATTCAATCTTGTCACTAAATTATTTTGTTAATATTTAAAATTTAAACTGTACAGTCACAATATGATTTTTAATCCTCTCTATACCTACCTAAATCCTTCAAACAAAATCTCCTAAAGTATTTTTTATTTTCATTTTTCCATAGACATTTAGCTGCTTCTTGATTAAATTGAAGCATACACTTTGCAAAAATAGGATCAGTCATCTTTACTTTTTCTCTTCTATTTCTGGAGCCAAGCTGGACAGCAAAAAGGCAAGCCAGCAGAGTATCCCTCAGTCTAATTAGGTCTCTTTAAGGCAAGACAAAATGCGGGGAG